>JAFFSR010000343.1:600000-947500 GCA_017163975.1 Anastatus disparis | reverse complement strand
AATTCTTTTACAATGTTAATTACTTTTTCCTGACATTCGTTTTGAAAGTTTATGCTTAGCAATTTTAAAATTTGGTTGTGACACTGATGATGCTGCTATAAATTATTTTGGATGTGTTATAATTAGTGTGCTGCCTCAATTTTCAACTGAAGGATTATAAATTAAGGATATTTTGGATTGAATTGCGGAAATAAAATAAATGATTAAAGAATTACAATCAACAAATCAATAAATTCAATTATTAATAGTTAAAAAAAATGTTACCATGTCAGTGAGTTTTTTCAACAGGGTTATATAATTATAAATATAATTTATACATAAATTAAATTAATTAAAATTAATATTTTCAATCAATCATATACCTATTTTTTTTATTAAAAAGATATATTTTTACAAAATATGTAACAGTAAAAGAGTAGTTCACAGAAAAAAATTGTACTTCGTTAAAAAATTTTATAAATTATAAAAACACAAGTTTTTTAAACTTCATAAAATAATGAATAGCGTACTGTACATATTGTTTTTGTAGCAAAAATTCTACATGTAAAAAATGTAATAAGATTAAAATACAAATAACGATTAATTAAACGTATTTATAAATTATAACATAAATTTAGCTAATGAAATAAAATTTCAGGAAATCCTATTATAATCTCTGCTGCACTGTAACAATAGTCTCATTCTAATATGAAAAATTGAAAAAAATTATAAAACTTATTCTTTTTTATAACTTTGGCATGAAAACTGCATGAAATAAGCGACAAAATGTTTTTTATTTGAAAAATAGACTTTTCAAATTTTTGGAAATTATATCATACAAATTTTCCTGGACATTTTCCGACTTCACCCCCTTTAAATTAATGTTTCGTGACAAAATATATAAAAAAAATTTTTGGAACCGTGGACTTTAATGTTACTATAGCAATCTCCCCTATTTTCCGACCTGACTTTTTCATGTGAGCACCGTTGCGCGGTACTTTCTGAATAAGCGGTTCAATTATTCGTGAAAAATTAAAGGAAGACCGCAACCAGCCTAAACCATTCTTTTTTTATCAACAGTTGGTGGATTAAAGAATAATTTTAGCTAATTAAAATGTAAAAATTCTTAATTATATTGGTCACCAATGATTAGTGCAATAAAATAAAAAAAATCATTAAAAATGGCAAAATGAGTTTTTTTTATATTTATGATGTTTTTACAGAGAAATGGTGCAATGTACGGCAAAATTGATAAGAATATTTTCGACTTAATATTTGATGAAAAACACGAAAAATTATGTTTTTCTGCGAAGAATTAACAACCAGAAAATTTACTTTAGAGATTTTCCTAACTATTTTCCAGCTATCCACCCTCGAAATTCGTGTTCAAGGCACCAAAATACATAGGAAAAACTTTGGTGGAGCCGTGGATCTCCATCGGCTACGGAAACTCTCCTAGCTACCTATATTAGTTATAAATGTCCTCCGTATTCAGGTGAAATACCCCGGTGAACATGTACATTAAGGTTTGGAAAGATTCTGATGTAAAAGAACCTTTCTAATTTTTTGCGGTTTTTGGTACCAGTCCATAATACAACTTTGTGAACTCTTATGAAAAAAATTGTCATGATTTTCGTTGATACCTTCTGAACTTTTTTGATTCATTAAGTTTTACTAAGGAATAGTAACCTTAATTTTATCGTATTCACAATTAATGAACAATTAAGATCGCTTTAGAATTGAACAGCACTGTAAAGTTTTCAGGAGAATCCTTCTAGATTGTATTTTAAAAAATTCTTCAGAAATATTTTTCACGTTTTATCATCGTATGAATATATTTATTAAATTATTAGTAAATAAATGATTATAAATCTATGAGATCATTTTTTTTTTTTTTTTTTTTTAACGTCGCTATATTTATGCTATGCTATTATTGCTATGCTAATCAGCGACGGAGCTCGTAAGTGTGTTTGTGAACAAAGCACATGTAACGTACAGTGGTGCTTGTATCAATCGGCCGAGAGCAGGATTCGAACTCGGAACCTCGAGATTACGAATCCAACGCTCTACCGAATGAGCCACAGACCGACTCCTATGAGATCATTTAAGATTACGGATGAATCTTTATATTTTCTGTATATTGATTGAAAGGTTAATGAAATTTCACGAACTCTGTGGAAGTAAATCGAGATGAATTATTACAATCTTGTATAGAGTTTAATAGCTATTAAAGATCCTTAAGAGGAGGTCGAGTATATATGTCCTATTGTAATCAAAAAATTGATTTTTTTACAAAAACTAATAATTTTAGCAAAAAATAAAGAAAGCCCCATCTTGTATCATAAAAAGCAATATTTTCTTTGATTAGGAAAAAATTTTTTTATCGATTCCTTTTGAAAAAAACCTTGAAAAACATAAAATATCGAGGTTTGGATGGACAATTCAGTTTTTCAAAGTTTTCTTTGAAACGAAACGATAAAAATAATTTTTTCTCATAAGAGAAAATATTGCTTTTTAGTATACGAGATGGGGCTTTCTTCTTATTTTTTGCTACAATCATAAGGTTTTGCAGAAAATTGAATTTTTTTATTATAAAAGGATAGAGATGTACGACCTGCTATTAATGAAATACCGTGAAAATTATTTATGATTCTCAGTAACGATCTTGAAGTTATAAAAAAATATACATATTATTAAATTTTTTTAACTCTTGAAATAGTTAAGCATACCATGGAATTGTTTGATAGTGGAAATAAAGCCATTTTACACGACTAAGCTATAAATTTTTTTTGTGAATAAATACAATAAATCGCACTAATTTATTAATACTAGGCAATTTTTCAGTTTATTAATAAGTTAATTTAATTAATACTATGATATGCCCTTCAAAAATCACTATTCAATATATTAGAAATTCATAAAGAATCTGAAGAAGTCATAATCATATTTTTTGATATATGGGTATATCCACAAAAGTTTTAATTGTCTAGTAACAGGTCATATTACAGCTGTTACTGGGTTACCGCATGATGCACATTGTTTAAACTAGGTTCAAATCTTTTGTGCTATCCTGTAACTCTATTTCTGATGTATTTTGTAAATGTTTAACAAACGGCGCAGTAGATATTTCTATGAAACATTCATTTTTACACATAAAAAATTACCGTAATTTATCTTATGTGTAAATTTACTTTTTATAGAATTATCTGCTGCGCCGTTTGTGTACATTTACAAAATACATCAGAAATAGAGTTACAGGATAGCACAAAAGATTATAACCTAGTTTAAATAATGACCTGTTACTAGAGAATTTAAAGTTGGATGGATATCCCCATATAATACCATAGTGGTACACATGAAATTGGAAAGGTTCTAAAAATATATAAATTACAATAACTTTTCTGATGAGGATATATTATTCAGATTAATATTATTTTTAAAATTAGATAACATTATTTTTATTTTTAAGAGCATGACGAAGCTTCCAGTCTTCTAATAATATTTCCAATCCCAAGTTATGAATAAACAATGCGTTTAATAACATTTTTTTGCGACAAAGAAAAAATTTGTAACATTCAACTCGAGTGCGGACAACTCAAGAAACCCACGAAAATACTACATAAAAAGTAATAATACAAACTTTCAATGTAACGTATTTTAAGATTAGGTTTGTCGAGCTTGATATAATTTCAATCCAAGTTCATAAAAAATTTACAAGTTTAAATGATTTTTTATTTTAACAAAAATTATTGTATTAACATAGCTTTAGTGCGGACAAGTCATTATATTTGTTTTTCTCATCCGTGCTGAGTAAGCGGCCTATAGCGCATGCGTTTTCGGGGTAGTAAGTAGCTAATAGCGCGCGCTGCGTGTGTTGTTTTTTGAGGGCGTGTGTTTCACAGCTATGTATAATATTATTTTGTATTAAATCACGTAAATACGTTACATTCTGTAAAATAATGTCACGCAAAAGCGTTAATTAATGTAAAATCGCAAAGGTTTATACAAGCGCAGCGCCCTCATACTGTATCTCATCGACCATATGATGAATTTATACTCTATCTCGCTTTAACCTCTGACAAAGTAAATCGTATCATCTATTCTTGTATTATTTTTACATTAACGAAATCGTAATTATTCCGTATAAACGTGAAATTGGTGAACTAAAAGTATGTAATTTAATTACAAATAATAGTACCAAAAAGTATTGAAATATACTATTGCGAGTCAGTCGTACGGCAGATATGAGAGAGAGAGAGAGTCTTGGGCAATGGCGCTATTCGCTACGCTCGTGCGCCAACTTGCCCTCGTGCGCAATAGTCAACTAAACCTTACTCGTTACACAATATACTATTAATTTACGAATTTAAAATGATATTAATAAAATAAAAAAAGCAAAACTTGATTGCTGTAGCTCCAACATCAGATAAATATTACGGAAAGAAACATAATGAATCACCCAAATTCACAATTTTATAAATTACAACTGAATCACTGGAAAAATAGTTGCATACAATAGACTTTTCCAAATTTTATGAGTAACGGCTTATAATTGAAATTTCAATGTCGGAACGATTCGGAAAACTTGAAACATTTATCAATTTTCATTTCATAATAGTTCTTAAACATTCTTTAAAGACCGGAAAAATATTTGTTCCGATTCTTTTAGAAATTTTCGGGTCATTTTAACGAGGATATAACTGATGATGATGTAACAAAATTCAACTGCAATAATCACAAATTTTCCAATCGAAAACGTTTCCATAAATAATTTCCATAACTTTATAATTTCCGCGAAAATAATCATAATCTTCATAATTCTGCAAAAATGACGATTTATATTGACTTTTTCATAAATTTAAGTAACTTATAGAAATTTTCTCAAATTCAATTTACTTGTTTTTGTCATAAAAAACGAAAGATAATTAGTCTCAAAGCAGACTTAACGTAGGTAAATATTATTTTTTTATATACGCTTTTCTTATATTCGCCTTCATGTCTGTTTGCATGTTTGTCTGTCTGTAATCAAATCTTGCGCGCTCGATTTCAGGCACTTTTTGACAGATATAAATTCTGACAATTGGCATAGACTTTGGTCTTGGATGACAATACAATAATCAGTTGTCATTTTGGTACCTGGACATCCAGGTCGATGATAATGGGTGTGAAAAGTCATCTCCGAGGAAGTATAAATGGGGAGGCTTTCTTTGGGTCAAGGCGAGTTTCTCGGGGTTTTCAGGGTTGCTAAAACCGAATTTGAGATCAAACAATTGCCACAAAGTGATGCACGTTGTCCAGAATACGCATGGACGTCGTCTCCGAGGAAGTACAAGTGGGGAGGCTTTCTCTGGGTCGAGGTGGGTTCCCCGGGGATTTTGGGGCTGCTAAAACCTAATTCAAGGTTTGAAAGTGAATCTATAATGCATAATAATGATTTAGGATGAAGAGGTCGAACTGGAGTACCAAGTCGCCGATAACGGATGTACCTGAGTGTAATCTTCGAAAAGTCTGGTAGCAATGTAACTCTAAATGATAATAAAAACAATTTTAACTTAAAAATAGAAAATACAAAATTTTAAAAACATGCTTTAAAAATAAAATACAATAATTGAATAAATAGACTAAAAAGTATAAAATAAATAAATTAACTTTTTTTAAATTTTTTAAATAATAGCGCTTATTACCTGTATATCGGAATGATGTTTGATGAAAAAATGTTAAAATTATTCACTAATTACAATAGTAATATGCTTTCTCGAAGTTAAATTTCGCTGGCATTATTCGAACGAAAAATTCATAAATTAGTAGGGATACTACCGCAAATTTATATGCGAGATGATTTGTATGAATGATCTTTATATATGGGTATCGACTACGAGTAAATCAACATATTTCATGGAACTTGCATAAATCTTAAACAATTGTTCTTTTAAAATCTTTTTATTTCCGAGTATTCTCCGACCTAATCAAACAACCTTAGAATCGAAATCTAAAAGAATCTCCAAGTTTCATTTGACATAGTCCCTGCAAATATCTGTAAACTTCATAATCGGTATGGAAAATTTCAAAATTCATTCATATAGACGATTTCCAGGTAGCCAGGATCACCTGGATATTGTGAGATGTCATCTCGGGAAACGTACATGTTATTAATAAATAATGGCTAAATTTCAAAAGATATTCTTGTAGACAATGTTTATCTTACTCGGAACATCCATGTTTGGCTAGATAACATTTGAAACAACTTCAAAGTAGTTATTAAACTATTAGTTGAATTTCAAAAGTTTTAGCTGTAGATGATGTTTAAGTTGTCATTAACACCTAGGTATCCAAAGACGGCGATCGTGGGTACCACAGCATAATAAATAACTATTTTTTAAATATTGTCTACATCGATAAGGTAAAGTATGTATATATATATATATATATATATACTAGGGGGGGTACCCCCCTGCTCGCGCTGCTCGCCAACCCCCAGTTATGCTATAAATATAATTATATATTAAACATTTATTATTAATATTATATTATATAATGTAATATTATTTAATTTATTATATAATATAATTTTTATCTAAACTCTAAATAAATATTTTTACTATTTCTATTAATATTAATTATTTATGTTACTTTATATAAAAATACCTCAACACTATTTTGTTCATTATATTTCAAAAAGAAGAGATATATATAATTATTATTAATTCATTATTTTTTTATTTTTATAAAAAAAGAAGAGATATATAGTGTTGAGGTTCGGCTTTCCACACCACCTTACATTTCAAACCTTTATCAATATAACTTATAAATATTTATTTTTTAAATCAATATTAATTTTGAATAAATTTGTAAAATTTTTTTGTTAATATAATTATATAATATATGAAGTTTTAAAAAGGTGTGTAACATAGAGGTACCTTGATGGCGCGTTAGATTTTTTGATTAGTGGAAACCCTCGCCAGTAGCCCTAAAAACCACTTAGTCTTATAAAATATATTTTATTTTAAATATTTATAATATATTTAATTATATGTAGTATAACTTAAAAATAGTGTTATTATTGTTATGATATTAATGATCATTAGTTTAAAATATATTGAAAATTTTGTTGATAATTTAGTATATTATTTGATATATCGTAATGATTTTGAGTTTTATAAGATTTATAGGATTATTTTGTTATAATTCCTTTTTTATATCTTTTTTCTCATTTTAAACATTTTATGAGATATATCAAAAATTCATACTAAAATTTATAAATTTATTATGATATTGTAAATGAAATTATTACAGGATCATTATATCATATTTTATTTAAAATTTAGTTATTTATATAACAAATAAATAAATAAAATAATTTTAAATTATTTTATACTTACTTATACTATATTTACCTGTATAAAAGTTATGAATATGAATTTTTTATTTATTGTTGTTATTAGTTAAATTATTTATTTATTAAAATTTCGTTTTATAAATTTTAAATAATCATAACTTTTAAATATTTTAGTTAATTTTTAAATATTCTAATTTTTTTTGTTTTTAATAATATTGTAACGGTAATTTACTACTCGTTACAAAAGAAATTAGATTTTTATTAATTCCAATTTACTTTTTATAAAGACTAAATAGTTTTATTAAAACACGGAGCTGCTAGAATTTATCTCAAGTATGGTAAACTAGCAACAACTCCGGCAAAGCTAGTTAGTATGTTAGATTGATGTGCGACGGAAGATTTTTCTATCAACTCGTCGCTGCGCGTCTCTCTCTCTCTCTCTTTTACCTGATCGAGAGACGCGTTGCCGGTAGCGCAGTTTTCCTTCGTGAAGCAGGTTCCAAAATACGTTATATTAAAATATATGATATTACGTAATTAAATAATTTATAACTGCTCACAAGGACCGCGGAGGCGTCGGAGTAAGCAACGGGAAATATATATTTTATGTTATATATAGTCAGGCAATATAATTAATATGAAGCACGATTTAATAGAAAAACGGAATCAATTTATTATAAGAAAAATATAAATACAAAGATAAAACGTAAACTAAATGAGAATGAAATTGAATAATATATAAAAAGTAATGTACGCGTCTAATGAGAGAGTGAGCAAAGGGAGGGCGCGTCGCGAACTAAATGACACTCGCTTATGACGCTGATCGGTTATATCACCGATGATACAATATGCCCGAACAAGTATCTCTCGAGGAAGAGACACTTGGATATCGCACAGTATAATTATACTTACAATAACGCACTGGCCAGCTTACACTAATTACCTACGTGCACGTAGATGCCGCTCGCCCGTTATCGAAGCTTCTCCCCTGTACGTAACCAATACGTAGATGCTCTAGACTGGGTCGGTGGAAGACGTCTCTTCCCGATCCTGGAATTCCGCTGAGCTCTGCCAACGTGGTTGCCTGGACGTAGATCGGTGGAATCCTATGCACGCCGATCAACGTATTTGTTGGCACTTAATGGCTGACCGTTAAGACGCGCGAAAAGCGGTCAAGCAAAACTCTACAGAAAGAATTTCTGAGAGTTGCAACGAGCCAATATAATATAATACGCTAGTCGATATAAATTAACGACTTTTATTTAAGACAACGTTTCGCGCTATCAATTGCGAACTTAGTCTAACGTATTATAAGACCACGTGGCGAAATTCTTTAATAAGCACAGCGCGGCTTAGGTTTCGTGCTAACGCAACTGTAGCCGGAAACTCTCTGAAGCGCCTCGCGGCCGGCTTGCTTCTCGCTCGCGTGCCGGTCGTCAAGATACGCACTTCTTTACTCGTCTTAGACGAGATATATGACCGAGCGTTTATTCTATTTTAATACCTAAGCGCGCAAGATTCAAACATGGTAAAATACCGTGACACCCCTCCGCCAGACGCAGCATAACCTGGTTCTGCTGCTCTGCCTATCGCGCGGTAGGTATGCAATCATTGTCTTAAGCAATTTTAATATTTACGATTTTCTACCACTAAATAATTTTCGTTGAACACGCGTTTTTTCCGGTGAACAAACTACTATGTTTTCGCTACGCTTCAAATTGGTAGAACCTTTAAGCCTACCTCGCTTACGCCTGATCGGTTCGGACTCAGCTTGACGCATATGCTCTACAGTTTGCATTAGGACGATAGCTGCTTTACGCGGATGACTTCGGTTCCTATTCGGTTTTTCGATATGGGGAAAATCACCGCTCGCAGGCGGTCGCACGCAATCTGAGCCCGATCCTCCGTTGGCACACGGAGTCGCATAGATCGCAAGAGACGGGTCGCTCATCATCTCATTCGCACGCATTGATTCCAACGGTGGTTGAGATTGCAGATCATCTTCTTGCCTTGCGATATATGCTCTCAGCTGCTCTCTATAAATCGGACTGTACGAGTTACTATTCCTCTCTAACAACCTCTGTGTATTTAATCCAGATTTAGCTGTAACGACATATGTACTAACCAATTTTGGTGCAAGCTTACTTGCTATGTCTTGAACAACTGGAGAGAGTATTTTATTTCTCCTGCCTATTAAATAATCTATATTATGAGTTGCTTTTGCTCTGCCTGGAACCAAACTTTTTACACAAGCCTGATCAGTTGCTGAAATATCAGCTAAACCAACTGTTTCTAATTTTCCAATGTACAGTTGTTTAAGAGCAGCAACTTCTAAATTTACCTTTACATTAGTACCTTTGAAAGAAAGCTTATTTTCACAAGGATCGAAAACAGCTCTAAATGCTCGCACGAAGTTGCCTCCTAGATAGCATTCTTCATTTAAGCTAGGCATGATCGCACAGCGAATCGTTTTGGTGATTCCGCCTACAGTGAAAGGGAGGTCAATATAACCTACTAGTAAGCATGATTTACCATCTGCTACTTTAATCAATCTGTCTGTAGCAGGTATTAAAGGTACATTACAGGCTACTGCTAGCTGTAACCCTAGCGAGTTCATGACCGTGCATGATGCACCTGGGTCATACAGAGCCCTTATTCGGTAATCTCCGATCACTACCGGGAGCCACCATCGAGCTTCATCATCGATTACTGGCTGATTTAGCTCTACCTGTTCACTTGTCTTAACTTGACAAGTGTGAGACTCAACTTGTACTTCTACTGAGTCTACAGGTAAATTTTTAGCTAACACCTTTCTAGTAGAAGGTTCTGAGGTCTCATCAGCCTCACTGGGAACGGTAGGTACCTCATCTACTCGTTCCCTGGTCCTTTTCCCGCACACAGTGGGCAGGACCAGATAGTATATCCAGGTAATCCACACTGATAACATTCACGGTTAGGATTTCGATTTCTCGTACCTTTTGATTTTCCTCGTCAGCTTTATCCTTGTTTGGGTTTTCAGTCTGGTTTCCTTTCTGGTTTTGACTGTGTTGTTCGGAGTTACCTTGCTCTCGATTAGGTTTACGAGGCGGTCTCTTAAAATTCTGCCGATTTCTCTGCTGATTTTTACGTGATGTATTTGGCGAAGCTTGTCCAGACTGAGTCATATTCGAAACTGCTGGTTGCCTGCTCATCCTTTCAGAAATTTTATTTAACTGAGAGACTATTTGCATCAACGTTTTAGCTATGTTAAACTGTTCGGATGCCGGTGTTTTTTCTTCTATCGCGGCAACCTGGTGTTTACTCTCTTTTTGCTTGGACGTAGGACGGTAAGCTACGTCAGGCAATAAAGAATGTTCTGGCAGTGGAGGAGGCCTATATGTTCTCTCTGCATCTATCGTTAATTCAGCTTCAACTGCTTTTTCTAGTAGTGACTCTACGTCAACAATCTCATCCCTTCTTACCATACGCTGAATCTCAGGTAAGAGGTTGCGATGTAGCAAATCGAGCTGTTGTCCTGCATCTGGTAATGGGACTTGCTTTAATATGATCGCCTGTAGACAGGTTATATAATCACGCACAGGTTCATCTTTACCTTGCGTACGCCTGTTCGCTTCAGACCGCAGTCTTTGTTGGAAACGTCTACTGTGTCCGTACCAACGCAGAGCAGCTTCTTTAAATTCTGCCCACGTGTTCCATGAATGTTTATTGTTTCTGTACCACGTGGCTGCTACGTCTGATAACAGTTCTGAGAGAGAGGATAGCAGATCACTCTCACTCATTTTTGCTAATGTTCTGCATTCTTCTACCCTGGTCAGGAACAGGTCTATGCTCTGTCCTTTTTCACCTGAGAATGTTACGTTCCATCGGCGAACTATGTGACCAATATCTAACGTTCTATTAGCGTTGTTAGTCCGATCATTTTGCAAATTTGTGCTCATTTGCGGCATTGGGCTTGACGTAATAGGATTCCCCCTCCCCCCGACTGTACTTACTCTTGGAAGTCCACTCGGAGGTAAGCCTACCTGTTCGTCAGCCAGAGTGCCATTTCCAGTATTATTATATACCCTAAATGTATCCTGGAAATTTACTCTCGTGTTTGTTGGCGGTCTCTGGTCGTTACCCCTTTCTAGCTGGTGGCTTTGCTGCTCATCTATCCGTGTACTAGATGATCTTGGGTTTGGAGTTTCCTCTCTTCTTTGTGTTATGGCAGCTACTGACTCTGCCAATGTTTTTATTTGCTTATTCATATTATGAAGGTACTGCATCAGTTCAGTTGGTATTACGAACGGCGTTCCATCCGTTGATTGCATTACTGTTGTTTCCTGTCCGGTAACTTGATTTGGAGGGTTGGTGGATGTTTGTGCCTGTCCACCAGAACGTGGTTTGTTCGTTCCCTCTCTCAATGTCTCCTGTAGGTTTATCTTTATCTGAGGATCTTTATCGAGCACACTGAGAACATGTTCTTCATCTTGTTGCACGTTAGGGTCAAAAATAGTTGACTCTGTCTTCTCACATATTGTTCTTTCTATAAATTCTTTTCTTACTCTCAGACGCTGTTGACGTATTGTCAATTCATCATCATTAGAATTCGTTTGCTGAAATTCTTCAGCCGAATAATTTCCAATTAACCAATCTATTAATCGATTGGTTTTTTGATGATGAAAGCCGTCTGTTCTTAGACCTAACTCCTGTAGAGTTATTCCTAAGTCCTCCTCAGATATGTACCCTACCCATTTTTCGGCTGCATCAGCACTTGCTTTTAACGGTACGTTAGCCATCTTGAATTTATTTTTCTTCTTTCTTGACTATATCTGTGTTTAAATCTGATCGCACGCAAGTACGCTACTACGCTTGCAGTGTGTGTGTATATTCGCTATATATATATAATAAATAATATTTCAGTTCGTATATGTGTGGTTAGAAACTAAGCCGCACACATACGATGTGAAAAAAAAATAAGATATATGTATATATAATTAAGAAGAAAAAATATATATTTTTATGTTTGGTTTTTGGATTTATTTATTTAATGCAATAACTAATAATATTTTAGTGATTGACCGACATAAAACAAAATTTTCCAACACTGTAACTTTAATTTTTATTACAACAAGGACATTAGAAATTGTTGTTAAAATATTCAAAATACGCGGCTAAATCCAAAAGCCTGTGCGCTTTTAAACTTTAGTTAAAAGCGCACACCTAACTGTGTGAGGACAATTTTTTTATTATACACTTGTATATTAATGTGTAGTGTAAAAAGGTGAAAATTTATTAAAATGAAAACTGAGAAATTTCTAAATTTTCTCAACCACACACACTGCGCCGATCAATTGCCTCGGTACGAATTGGCAATCTTTGGTGAGAGAGAATTTAATATCACAAAAAAAACTTTACTATGTGTAAATAAGGTTATGTCATTTAGACCACCCCATAAAAAAAATCCTGATCCTTTAATGTATACTCAAAAAAAAAATTTTATTTTAATTTTTATTCAATTAAATTTACCATTAAATTACAAAAAAAATTTTACTGAGATTAAATTATTTTTACATTAAAGGATTGTTAATAATTTATTTAATTTCAGCTTCCTCGCCAGCTGAAACTAAGATTCTCTCTCACTTAATAAGTCAAAGAAATATGACTAGCGACCTGGTCGATAAGAGGGGTATATATAATAACGCACGTTTCTATTTTAAATAAATTCTAAATGCTTGTTTGCTTTTTCTCATAAAGCGAACGACAACATACAGAGTTATGTATTGTAATCTCTGTATCCACGCTAAGCTATGTCAATAGCGCCTGCGCATCACCTACAAAGAAATAGACAAGAAAAAAAATTTTCGCTGGGACACGTGGGGACGCAACTTGTAACGGAAAATTACGAAGAAAAAAAAATTTTCAGCAATATGCAATTTTATTCACGAATTTTTGCTACGTATTTTACGAAAATAAAATTTGGTTTAATCTTATTAAATTTATCACTCGAAGTAATAAAAAAATTTTATGTCAAAATTATTTTCTAACAGAGAAAGACAAAAAGAAAAAATTTTAATTCACTTTTATTTCAACAAACAAAAATAATTTTATTGTTAAAAGAGAGAGAAAAAAAAAAATTTTCCATGTGCTACTTCAAATATTAAATTTTAACTACAGTCAAAACGCCATCTTTAATATAAGATCCTTTGAGAACAACGCGAAGTCCGTTTGCGTCGATGGTAACTACACTCTCGACGCCATTTGCAAATTTCGATTTATTAAACGACGCGTGTAAGCCTGATCCCGTTGACGCATCTATTCGTTGGGCGCCATTTTGTAACGGTAATTTACTACTCGTTACAAAAGAAATTAGATTTTTATTAATTCCAATTTACTTTTTATAAAGACTAAATAGTTTTATTAAAACACGGAGCTGCTAGAATTTATCTCAAGTATGGTAAACTAGCAACAACTCCGGCAAAGCTAGTTAGTATGTTAGATTGATGTGCGACGGAAGATTTTTCTATCAACTCGTCGCTGCGCGTCTCTCTCTCTCTCTCTTTTACCTGATCGAGAGACGCGTTGCCGGTAGCGCAGTTTTCCTTCGTGAAGCAGGTTCCAAAATACGTTATATTAAAATATATGATATTACGTAATTAAATAATTTATAACTGCTCACAAGGACCGCGGAGGCGTCGGAGTAAGCAACGGAAATATATATTTTATGTTATATATAGTCAGGCAATATAATTAATATGAAGCACGATTTAATAGAAAAACGGAATCAATTTATTATAAGAAAAATATAAATACAAAGATAAAACGTAAACTAAATGAGAATGAAATTGAATAATATATAAAAAGTAATGTACGCGTCTAATGAGAGAGTGAGCAAAGGGAGGGCGCGTCGCGAACTAAATGACACTCGCTTATGACGCTGATCGGTTATATCACCGATGATACAATATGCCCGAACAAGTATCTCTCGAGGAAGAGACACTTGGATATCGCACAGTATAATTATACTTACAATAACGCACTGGCCAGCTTACACTAATTACCTACGTGCACGTAGATGCCGCTCGCCCGTTATCGAAGCTTCTCCCCTGTACGTAACCAATACGTAGATGCTCTAGACTGGGTCGGTGGAAGACGTCTCTTCCCGATCCTGGAATTCCGCTGAGCTCTGCCAACGTGGTTGCCTGGACGTAGATCGGTGGAATCCTATGCACGCCGATCAACGTATTTGTTGGCACTTAATGGCTGACCGTTAAGACGCGCGAAAAGCGGTCAAGCAAAACTCTACAGAAAGAATTTCTGAGAGTTGCAACGAGCCAATATAATATAATACGCTAGTCGATATAAATTAACGACTTTTATTTAAGACAACGTTTCGCGCTATCAATTGCGAACTTAGTCTAACGTATTATAAGACCACGTGGCGAAATTCTTTAATAAGCACAGCGCGGCTTAGGTTTCGTGCTAACGCAACTGTAGCCGGAAACTCTCTGAAGCGCCTCGCGGCCGGCTTGCTTCTCGCTCGCGTGCCGGTCGTCAAGATACGCACTTCTTTACTCGTCTTAGACGAGATATATGACCGAGCGTTTATTCTATTTTAATACCTAAGCGCGCAAGATTCAAACATGGTAAAATACCGTGACAATATTAATAATTTAAAAAATTTTTTTTTTAATTTATTATTATATATTTAAATATTTATGATTTATTTTAATTTTTCATATTTTATTAATAATGTTAGCTAATCTTAATAAATAATTAGAATAAATTTCATGACTTTGATTAAAGTAATATTCTGCTATTGGTTCGCTTATATTTATTTTATATTTTATAATTTCATTCGCATAATATTTATAATACTCTGGTACTTCATTCCAATTTTTAAATTCAAATTGTTCATTATTTTCCTCTATATACGAATTAATAATATTATTTAATTTAGAAATTATTGTATTGCTTATTGAACTATTATTATCTAGACTTTCTAAATAATATTCATATTCTTCTTGGAAATTTAAATGTTCTTCAATTTGATCATTTAAATTTTCCATCAATTGTTGATCATTGACATTGTTAATTTCAACATAATGACCTTCTATTGGATCCCATTCAATCATTTGTTGATCATTAACATTGTCAATTTCAACATCATTAATTGAATTCCATTCCATTATGTTTTTTTTTATTTATATATTATTAAAAATTTTTAATGTTTATAATTAATATAAATATAACCTGAAAAAAAATAAAGTTTAATTAATAAAATAATTTATAAAAAATTTATTTAAATAACATTAAATTTTTGTTAAATTATAATAAAATTATTTTTCTAATATTTCTTTCCAAACTATGTTAGGTATAATATCTTTGTTTTCCGATTCATTTTGAATATATATTTTATTTACATTTTTACAACGTGAAAGAGCAACATATAATTGCCCGTGAGAAAATAAAGGTTTTTTGATGAATATTCCTATATTTTCGAAACTTTGGCCTTGAGATTTATTAATTGTTATAGCAAAAGCTAATATAACAGGAAATTGTTTTCTATATAAAATAAATGGTAAAGATGATGATTCATTAGTGTTTAATGTAATACGTGGTATAAAAACTTTATTTCCTTTATTTTCTCCAGTAATTATTTGTGCTTCTATGTTATATTTGAATAATTTAGTTATTTTTAATCGCGTTCCATTACATAATCCATTTTTTATACTTAAATTTCGAATTAACATAATTATGGTATTAACTTTTAATTTCAGTTCGTGTGGAGGTAATCCTTCTCTTATGTTATTTAACATTTCTATTGGATAATTCAAATGAATATTATCATCCGTTTGATCTACACCTTTGTATGTTGCATAGTCAATGCTATAATAAGTTTTTGTTTCATTCTTAATTAATTTTAAAATTCTGTTATTTAAAATATTTACATCTTCATTATGTGTACTCAAAATGACATTTTTTGAAAAACAATAATTTTCGTTAATGTTTTTATAAATTTTGGCACAGACGTCATTAGTTTTCCATTCTTCTGGAATAATAAATGGATTAATGTTTCCTTCTCCTATATTTAATAAAAATGAAGAGAAACTGTCATTATTAGATCTTATGTTTTTTTTTAATTTAAAAATATGAAATAAGGGCCAAAGATTTGAATATTTTATAGTCTCTTCAATTATAGTATTTCTTCTTCCATATTTTAATACTGGTAGAATTTGTCGAAAATCTCCACCTAAAATAATTATTTTTCCACCAAAACTTTTATCATTATGACAAACATCTTTTAAAGTTTTGTCTACGATTTCTAAAGCTTTTTTAGGAATCATAGATGCTTCATCCCATATAATTATATCTGTTTCTCTTAATTTTTTTTTATCTGAATTAAATTTTAAAAATGCGCTTTCAATGTTATTTAAATCCAATGGTAATCTAAAAGTTCTGTGACTTGTTAAACCTTTAGGTAATAAAATTGAAGCTATTCCGGTCCAAGCCATCGATAAAATTTTTTTTTTAATGCTTATATAATAATATATTAATGTTTTGTATAAGAAAGTTTTTCCGAACCTCCTGGTCCATCTATGAAAAATATTTTTTGTTTATTATTTATTATTTTTTCAAAAATTTGTTTTTGATCATTATTTAATTGTTTATACATTTTATCAAATTTTTTTTACTAAAATTTATAATTTCATCATTAATTTCTTCATTTTCTTCAATGTATGTTTTATTTGGTTCTGGTAAACCAAAATTTTCACATGACATATCTTCTAAATTTAATATTTGATTAATATGTGATAAAGCTTTATTTTCTTTATTATCTTTAAAATCTTCTGTAAAAATTTTTATATTTGTTCCAAATAATTTTACCTTGAATATTTTCACATAGTAAAAAACATGCAAAAAATTTACGTAGTTGTATTGGTAACATAACTTGACATGCTTCTTCAAAAATATAATAAATTGTGGGGGGTTGTGGGGGGATTGTGGGGGGGACTGTGGGGGGTCTGTGGGGGGGTTAGTGGGGGGGGTCTGTGGGGGGACGCGGGGGGACGTGGGGGGGACGTGGGGGTAATGATCGATAACATAAAATAACGTAAATTTACGTTATTTAATTAATAAAAATCATGTGGGGGCTGTGGGGGGCTGTGGGGGGGTCGTGGGGGGGCTGTGGGGGGGTCGTGGGGGGATGTGGGGGGGCAACGACTGAATTTTGGTTCATATAACTATATAATATAGGTAGATATATATATATATAAAGTTAAATATGTGTTTGTATGTGTGAGCGTGTGCGTGTGCGTATGAGTTGAAATTAAATGTTCCATATAAACTTGAATAAACCTGTGTGTGTACGTGCGATTCTACATAAAATGTCCCTTATGTATATATATATATATATATATATATATATATATATATATGTTTATATCATGCTTGTAAGTCGACATGAAAAGTCCCACGTACATGAACGCGTGTGTGCATGCATGCGAATTGACATGAAACGTCTCATATATGGGTAAATCTTTCATAATGTTAAAATTTCACCTGCAACAAATTAAAAAAAAAAATACAGGCACACGTATAAAACTAATTTTCTCTGAATGTTGACGTATTATAATGAAAGAAAAAAATCGTGTTACTCACTTTTAAGGGTAGTCTTTTTAACAAACATCAAAAGACAGATTTTCGAGTAAATTTTTCATAGTGTTAAAATTTACTTTCAATAAATTAAAAAAAATTGAAGACACATGTATCAAATTTATTTTTTTTAAATGTTGATATATTAAAATGATAATAAAAGAAAAAATCGCATTACTCACTTTTGAAGATAGCTTTTTTTAATATAAGACATTTAAATATATTCATTATTATCACACCCAGGTATAATATTTTACCTATCTCAGATCAGTTTTTTAAGTATTTTGGGCTATAATAGATCATTTTCCATTGAGCTTTTTCATTTTTACATGTTTAATATGTTACAGAAAATATTTAAATACGCAATTTACATTAATAATTACAAAATTTTTTGTAATAAATAAAATATGCCAGAAATGGCAATTTTTTTGGAAAATTCATTTTTGGCGATTCGGGCATTAAAATTGAGTGATATTAGTTACCCAATGGCTTTTGGGATTCCTGATTACAAATCATAAGTGAGTGGAATATCAATTTATTTTTGCTAAAATTGTCAATCTTAGGGTATGAAATTTGACATAGATTTGTGTAGTTTATGTTTTCGAATAAAAATACTTATATTCCTTTTAACCAAATATTTTAGTTTATTTAATAAACATTAAATCTAAAAATTTTAAATTTAAAATCTAGAAATTTCAGTGATGATTCAACTCAACGTTCTACGTGTAAGCTATTAAATACATACTAAAACTGAGCTTTTTAAAGTTTAAACTCTTTAGAATTAAAACAATGATAGAAACTAGGTAATCGATGTAAATTTGGAAAATTTAATAGCCGGGAAAAATTCAATGATTTCCAGAATACTCGAAATAATACTTCAAAAGCAACTTAAAGATTACATTGAGTATTATAAAATAGTAAATTACAAAGTTCACAACAGAGAAAAGATGAATCAAAGCTTAGGTTTTCATATTAGTGGATAAAAACCTATTTTCAAAAGTGAGTCACGTTTTTTAAGTATAATTTCAAACGAACAAAGAATTTTATCTACACTAGGCACACGTTCCTAATAAAAAAATTTCTCTTTGTGATTCTAAATATTACCTTTTGATGTAGTTTAAAATGTCACCGCTGAATAGTCTTTTTTACAGCATCGTATTTTCCAGAAAAAAGTAAAATATATAAATTTTTGGTAACATTTTAATAACCTTTCAGAAAGTACTTTTGTTAACAGGCACACACCCATGCTCTTGATTTTCCAAAAGTATGTGTATAGATAAAGCTTTGGTGTGAATTTCAAATAAAAAAAGCAGTAGTCATTTTTTTTATAGCGGTAATTTATCATTTTACATGGCCTGGTAACATTTAAATTTCAAAAAAAAACCTCTTTCCCCCATCCGCCATAAAATGACACGTCTAATTATCATTAAAAATATAACAAAATTAGTTTCTAATAACTCAATAAATCAGTGAACATTTGCTAACAAGATGTGCTATCTCATATTTAGGAGAAATGACGCAGTAACATGATTTTTAAAAGTATGAAAGAATTACGCATATATAAACCTAAGGGTACTTAGATAGGTGTGTACAAGTTGTCATGAAATGTCCCATATATATATAGAAAAACCTGTGCTTGCGAGTACGTGCAAGTTGACATGAAATGTCCCATATATATATAGAAACAAAAAAATTGCGGGTGAACGTGAGCAATTTGATATGAAATGGACCATATATACATATGCAAAAACCTGTCAGTAAGGTCGTACATGAGTTGACATGAAGAGTCGCATGTATATAAAAGCGTGTATGCATGAATGCAAATTGACATGAAACGTCGCATACATGTAAACCTGAAGGAACTCGGATAGGTGTGTGAGAGTTGTCATGAAATGTTCCATATATGTAGAAAAGCCTGTGATTATGAGTACATACGAGTTGACATGAAATGTCCCATATATATATATATATGGGGCGTTTCATATCAACTCACCTGGTCAAAAAATAAAAATCGCTAAAAATCTGGGAAAATGTTCTATTTGATACCCAAAATACCCAAAAAAATTTTTAGAGCTCTAGGTCAAAGAGGTCAAGAGCAAGAGGTCATGGAGTATTGTGATTTTTTCAATTTTTTTGTAAAATCATCATTTTTAATATTTTTTTATTAAAAAACTAAAGGTTTTAGAAAAAAATGTATAAAGACATTTTTTGTTGGAAATTATGTGTAGAAACTATACAAATTTTTCCAATCCCAAAGTTGCTATCTTCTGATTGGTCCATTATATATTTTGATGTGATTTTCAATAACTTTTCTTCGCCAAGGTTGATTTTACTCATTTGGCACTAAAAGTTTGTAATTTTTATAACCTTTCACTGAAATTTTCCCCTACATGGTAAAATAACTCTACAGGCAGTTATGGTACTTTTTATTTAAGGTATCAAGACTGAGTTTTAAGCCTGAAAAAAAAATGAAATTGAAATGTAGTCATAATTCGTTTTTGTAATGATATTAATTAATAAAACTTCTTTTTACCTTAAATATATATTAAATACAAGACTTTGACCTAAAAATAATTTTAAAAAACCCCATCCGTTGGTTAAAATCCTTTGCTCTTGTCGATAACTTGATTTTAAAAATTTTTTTACTTACCGTAGAGTTTCTCAGCTAATTTTCAATTAATTGACCTGAAAATTTCCAGAGATCTCTAATTTATATATCTTCACAAAATAATAGTTTTAGTTTTAGGAAAAAAAAATAATTTCTAAGTTTGGTTTAGAAAAAGTTGAATAAAATCAATATTTTTGTGAATTTCATACAAGTAATTCAGTTCAACATTTACTTTAACTTATCTTATCAAAATTCCAGAACTATTATTTTGTGAAGATATATAAATTAAAGATCTCTGGAAATTTTCAGGTCAATTAATTGAAAATTAGCTGAGAAACTCTAGGGTAAGTAAAAAAATTTTTAAAATCAAGTTATCGACAAGAGCAAGGGATTTTAACCAACGGATGGGGTTTTTTAAAATTATTTTTAGGTCAAAGTCTTGTATTTAATATATATTTAAGGTAAAAAGAAGTTTTATTAATTAATATCATTACAAAAACAAATTATGACTACATTTCAATTTCATTTTTTTTCAGGCTTAAAACTCAGTCTTGATACCTTAAATAAAAAGTACCATAACTGCCTGTAGAGTTATTTTACCATGTAGGGGAAAATTTCAGTGAAAGGTTATAAAAGTTACAAACTTTTAGTGCCAAATGAGTAAAATCAACCTTGGCGAAGAAAAGTTATTGAAAATCACATCAAAATATATAATAGACCAATCAGAAGATAGCAACTTTGGGATTGGAAAAAATTTGTATAGTTTCTATACATAATTTCCAACAAAAAATGTCTCTATACATTTTTTTCTAAAACCTTTAGTTTTTTAATAAAAAAATATTAAAAAAGATGATTTTACAAAAAAATTGAAAAAATCACAAAACTCCATGACCTCTTGCTCTTGACCTCTTTGACCTAGAGCTCTAAAAATTTTTTTGGGTATTTTGGGTATCAAATAGAACATTTTCCCAGATTTTTAGCGATTTTTATTTTTTGACCAGGTGAGTTGATATGAAACGCCCCATATATATATATATATATATATATATATATATATATAATCCTGTGTGTGTGCGTGCGCATTGGCATGAAATGTCCCATATATATAAACCTGTATGTGCGTGCGTTGAAATTTACAGAAAAAATCCCATGTATATCAACGTGTGTGTGCATGAATGAAAATTGACACGAAACGTCCCATGTATGAAAACCTGAGAACTCGGATAGGTGTGTGAGAGTTGTCATGAAATGTTCCATATATATAGATAAGCCTGTGATTATGAATATGTACAAGTTGACATGAAATGTCCCATATATATATATATATAATGCTGTGTGTGTGTATGTGTGCGTGCGCATTGGCATGAAATGTCCCATATATATAAACCTGTATGTGTGTGCGTTGAAATTTACATAAAAAATCCCACGTATATTAACGTGTGTGTGCATGAATGAAAATTGACATGAAACGTCCCATATATGCGAACCTGAAGGAACTCGGATAGGTATGTGAGAGTTGTCATGAAATGTTGCATATATATAGAGAAGCCTGTGATCATGAGTACGTACGAGTTGACCCGAAATGTCCCATGTGTATATATATATATATATATATATATACATATATAATCCTGTGTGTGTGCATGCGCATTGGCATGAAATGTCCCATATATATAAACCTGTCTGTGGGTGCGTTCTAATTGACTTGGAATGTCCCACGTATGTATGTATGTATGTATATATACATATATATATATATATATATATCAACTTGTCTGTATGTGTGCGTTTGGGTCGACACGAAATGTTGCATATATATGAGCCCAGGTGCGTATGTATGTGCGCGTCCACATCTGTTTTTCTATATACATATATATGATGAAAATTCCTTTAAAACGTTTAATTAAAAAGGAATTATGGAATTTTTAATTAAAGCCCTCGAATTCACAAATCATAATCATAACTGACGCTCTTTCAATTCACGATTACATTTTGATTTCTTAATTGAAATTTATTTAATTAAGGATTCCTTTTGATTTTGGAATTAAAGCCCTTTCAATTCACGATTACATTTTGATTTCTTAATTGAAATTTATTTAATTAAGGATTCCTTTTGATTTTCGAATTAAAGCCCTTTCAATTCACGATTAAATTTTGATTTCTTAATTGAAATTTATTTAATTAAGAATTCCTTTTGATTTTGGAATTAAAGCCCTTTCAATTCACGATTACATTTTGATTTCTTAATTGAAATTTATTCAATTAAGAATTCCTTTTGATTTTGGAATTAAAGCCCTTTCAATTCACGATTACATTTTGATTTCTTAATTGAAATTTATTTAATTAAGGATTCCTTTTGATTTTGGAATTAAAGCCCTTTCAATTCACGATTAAATTTTGATTTCTTAATTGAAATTTATTTAATTAAGAATTCCTTTTGATTTTGTAATTAAAGCCCTTTCAATTCACGATTACATTTTGATTTCTTAATTGAAATTTATTTAATTAAGAATTCCTTTTGATTTTTTAATTAAAGCCTTTTCAATTCACGATTAGATTTTGATTTGTTAATTAAAATATTTTTAATTATTAATTTAAAAGGAATTGTTAATTAAATAAAACTCTAATTACGAATTCAAAAAGGATTTGTGAATTAAAATTTATTTAAAGCCCAAAATGATTTAAATATTTGCAACCCTGTTTCTTTTTATGGGTGTTTGTTGTATTAAAAAACTAAAACCACCATTTGAAAGCTCTTTCAAAAAACTACAAAATACATGATCGATAAATTTTTTTAAACATATTTTTTAAGAGCTATATGCTGTTTTACACAAAAATAATGGTTTTCGTAAAAGTAGTTGTAGCTCTGTAGGTTTTGAGTTTGCAAAAAAATCGTAATGAGAAAAAATGTTGCATTTTGTAAAAACAATCAATGTATCAGGTTCTAAAATAAAATTAATGAAAAATTTTTTTGTTTATCTTATAAAAAAAATTTTTCTGTTATAACATATACATATGACAAAACGTTTTTTCGTTCTTATTTTTTCATATTTTTTATTTCGCCTGAATACATATTTGTTTTTTTTATGAAATAAAAAATATTTTATAGTAAAAATATAAAAAAAAAAATTTTTTTTATTATACTTTAGATCTTAATACATTGATAGTTTTCACAAAATGCAACAATTTTTCTTTATACAATTTTTCTGTAAACTCAAAACCTGCTGAGCTAGAACTACTTTTGCGAAAACCATTATCGTTGTGTAAAACTGCATATAGCTCTTAAAATAAATGTTTAAAAAAATGTATCGACCATCAATTTTGTAGTTTTTCGAAAGAGCTTTCAAATGGTAGTTGTAGTTTTTTAATACAACAATCACCCATAAAAGGAAATCACATCAAAGTTCTGAAAGAGAAATTAAAAATTTTTTTTTTATTATGACGTCATAAAACCCATAAAAAATGAAAAAACGTGAATGTTACTTGTTTCATTTTAAAGTTTTCTAAAAAACTTTCAAAATTAGACCTTGTAAAGCTCCGTACGATAATTTTTTATCGAGATACAAAACTTTCAATTTTTCATAATTTTGTCTAGGGTGGACAAAAGTACCTGAACTGCAGTGTATATATATATATATATATATATATATATATATATATTATAACACATCCTAAATCATTTTTAGCAGCATCATCAGAGGGGCGATTCAACCTATGCTACATATGTATGTATCACGACGTTTAGTTGTGAGCAAGAGAATAAAAAGTGTGCGCGCGCATGACGTACGCGTGATACATACATATGTAGCATAGGTTGAATCGCCCCTCAGTGTCACATCCACATTTTAAAATTGTTAAGGATGTGGGGACACACACATAATGTATGTATGAGTATGGCGCTACAAGCGCACTTACACTAGTCAGTGTATACATGAGTACGCTTACGCGCAGGCGTCGAGTCAGCCCCACGACAAGCAGCGAGCAAATCACTTACTTGTATTCAGTCTAGCTCCAATGGTCCTTGTGCTCAGTCACACTGACCGATTTATAATATGTATAATATATTAATCACACGGTTGTTTTTACTTCTTTAGGCGCCTCTCTCTTATTCTCCTCATCCTGCGTGGCTACCACAAGCATAAAGTTTCCAAACGAATGTAAGGAAAAAGTAATTCACATTGTAAATAAGTAAAACAAAGCTAATTCGTAAATTTACCAAAAGTATTAAGTATTCCAGATATAAATGTTTTCATTTCATTGAGTGCTCCACATGACGTCATTTTTCGTAATAAATCATGAGAAAGATTTAAGAGAATATTCTGTTTTTTGGTAGTAAGAAGTTGTTAATTTATTACAATAGAAAATAGAATTTCAGTTACTTGACACCAATTTTCCACACATTATTCTAAACAATTATATCTTTGTCAGTGTTTAGTTGCGTTGATGATTGTTCGAGCTGATGGACATTTTGTGACAAGTTTGTTGAGTTGAAATAGTAAAATATCACCTTAATGTATACCACAATATGATGGGGGATAGAAAGAAAATGAAGATTAATGATCCTTTTCTATGATTGTGGGACTCATAAAATATTTGTATGCCTTACTTTAACCTCTCACTGAGATTTTATTTATTAAAGTTCTACAAGATATTGTGAGCTGAGTCATTGATAGAGCTTGTATATGCTAACGGAGAAAAGAACTTGAACTAGCAAAAACTGGAGTATCGCTGCCTCTGAGAACCATATTAGGTTGACCATACGAGTGCTGACAGCTAAGAGTTGCTCAGAAAAAAGGCTTAGAAGATGCTATAACTTTATTGTTAAACTTATTACGTTGTCCTGATCTAACAAGGCAATTGGTAAAATATTTATTTATCGATATTTTTTTTTTAATTAGTTTTCCCTTATTTGAAATGTAATGACAATTATTTTTTCCAGGTTTTAAAATTACTTATGGAACTGGCAAATATGTGAACGCATTAACGACTCAATGATGGAACTTAAATGCTAAATAAAGAATTAAATAATTAATAAATTAATTTTAAAAAAAATTAATATAGAAAAAAGCAATAACATATTTCTTAAATATAGAACTAATATAACTTTTGTTATATTGTTACAATTTTTATTACTAATTTTAGTGTTTATTATTTTCTAAGATAACACGTCATAAAATAATTCTAAAACCAAATTATAGCTTATTATACGTATGTGATTTTAGAAAATGCAGAATCACCATTGACCATAGAATTTAAATTGATAATATTATTTACCCTATAATTTTAACATTGTATTTTTTTTCATTTATTTATGTATAATTGCGCGATTAGTTGCGCTATTAGTTGCGCAACTTTTAGCGCAACTTTTTGATCGATAAAGTTGCACAAGTAGTTGCGTCAAAAGTTGCGCATATAGTTACGAAAAAAGTTGCGCTATTAGTAGCGCACTTATTTCCAATTAGGAACTTCCTTATAGTCATAGAGCTGCTAACAAAGTACGGCGATTTCTTAAAAGCTCATTTACATATATATGCCCAACTTAAGAAAGGTAACGTCAACTATTTTTCACAAAAAATCATACGAAGAGTTTTTAATAATCAGTAAATCAACATTCTTTGCCTTAAAATCAAAGTTGGTTGTACCACATCCATCCAACGATTCATGTCTTTGCGTTTATTGCGAAAACCCAAAACTTATATTGGATGCTAGGCAGAACTAATTAAGAATAAGCCATTATTCTTGAGCCGGTCTGTGGCACAGTCGGTAGGAGCGTTGGATTCGTATTCTTGGGGAACTGGGATCGAGTCCCGCTCTCGGCTGTTTTTCAAACGAGCACCTCTGTTTCATGTGCTTTGTACGCAGAACACACTTGCGAGCTCCGTCGCTAAGGAATGAAAAAGTGCAGTTGTAAAAATCAACTGACCTTGCGTCCCAGTGGACCGGGGTTTGATTCCCTAGGAAAAATTAGAAAAAATAATTTTCGAAGTTTTTCCGAGGGAATAAACCCGAAAAACACAAAAATATATACAAAAAAGTCCCAATGGGCAAAACACAAAAATTATAAAAAGTCCCACTGGACAAACTAAAAATATCAAATTAATGAAACCTGGTGATGGCCTAAGATTGTACTCATCTAATCAAAAGGCCAATAAAATATTAAGAAGAAGAAGAAGCCATTATGGGTGGGGTTCGATTTTTCGTAAGGCCGATATTTTTTTGTGCTAACGTAGAATCTCAAAATTTAGAAAGATGCTATTGATAACATTCATTTAAATTACTTATAAATCTCATTTTCAATTCATGGCTACAATCGAAATTTATTTATTCGAATAAATTATAATTGATATTTAGAATCGTAACACGTACATAGAGCACCATATAATTATAAAACATTTCGAAATTTCTAATAAAATCTTTTGACAAGTATTGAAAGAATATACAAAAATATACTTTTGAAAACTCTATTAGAAATTTCGAAATATCTAATTATAATATATGGTGTTCTGTATACTTGTTACTATTCTAAATATCAATTATAATTTATTCGAATAAATAAATTTGGATTGCAGCCATGAATTGAAAACGAGATTTATAAATAATTTAGATGAATGTTATCAATAGCATCATTCTAAATTTTGAGATTCTACGTTAAGCACAAAAAAATATCGGTCTTTCGAAAAATCGAACCCCACCCGCCATTATTCTTAGTTAGTTCTGCTAAAGGGCAAAAAAAAGGGGGGTCCAATATTTAGAATGTTCATTTCACATTTGCGTCAAAAATATGAATCCCATTTATTCGAACCATTATTTTATAATTTCGAAGTTCAAATTTAAGGAAATTCATGAAATAGAAACGTGTAAACTACAAATGCCCAATCAAACGAAGTCAGATTATTAGAATATTATTCATTCGACGCTACGGATGAGTCTATTATTTCGAAATTACAACTGTACTAATAAACATAAAAATAAAATAGAAATTTATTTAATCGAAAATCACTGATTTATCCATTGCTGATGTTTTAAACTTAGTAGTTTTCGGTTAAATAAATTTCTATTTTATTTTTATGTTTATTAGTGCAGTTGTAATTTCGAAATAGTTGACTTATTATTAATGTCGAATAAATAATATTCTAATAATCTAACTTTGGTTGATTGGGCATTTGTAGTTTACACGTTTCTATTTTATGAATTTTCTTAAATTTGAACTTCGAAATTTCGGAATAATTGTTCGAATAAATGAAATTCGTATTTTTGACGCAAATTTTAGATGAACATTCTATATATTGGACCCCCCCCCAAAAAAAATTTTTTTGTTAGACAATTTTATTTTTTATCTTACCATTCTTATACACTTCAATGCGTGAAGGGTGGGGCTCGAACATTAGAATGTTTTTTATTTAATCAACATTTATTTAGAAGTTCATATAAATTATGTGCATATCGAGACTGTTCATTTATTCATTTTAGAATTTTCATTTTTTCAGCGACTGAAGTAACGAAAATAACTAATGCGAGTAAAGCATTTTAGAATATTCACTTTATCGAAATAAGAAGTAGCAAAATAATTGTACTCCTAAATTTAGAATAAACTATATCAAGATTTCGAAAGAATTCTAAATATTTTAATCGAATAATTTGAGATTATCACTACTGCTTTTTGAAATCATGAAAATTCATTATAACTTTATTCTAAATTGTGGAATACGCTATTCGTAATTGTGGCACTCTAAATAAATATTCATTCAATAAAAAATATTCTAATGTTCGAGCCCCACCCTGCGTGAAGTCGTTAATGACAATACAAAAAACGAATCCTCGCTACCTAAAAGTGGCATATGTCAACTTCCTACATTAAATTTAAGTCATAGGCATAAAATGCTAACTGAATAAGAAGTTCTTTTTCATCCTTCAGTCAAAAGTACGTCGTGAAATGTCTATATCACGTAAGAAAAACAAAACGTTAATCACGGGGGCTCGTTTTGACGCTTGCGCAGTTCGACTCGCTGCTCTGTTTTTCACAACAGTTAAGAATAGATAGGGTCACATCTATCTTTTTCTATCCGCCGGTTATAAGCATTGACTCACTCCCTCTCTCTTTCTTCCTATTATATATTCTTCTATTATTTCTTTTTATTATATGTTCAATAAAGGCAGCTGCGAATAGAGAAGATTATGTCTATTCTTCTTTATTTTTCAATTACAACAAGCATTGAGTATCTTTTTCTTTTTCTTTCTTATAACAATTTTAAAGATTTTCTTATTAAAATTTAATTTGTTTTATTTTGTGAATTATGAATTAAGGTTAGTTGTAAAACGAGTGAAATATTAATGGTTTATTTCAATGATTTATTATCAGTGGAAACGAGACAGAGAAGGATAGAGCATATTCGGTCGAAAGCAGCGAACAAATCATCGCGATATTTTTATTTTAATGATTCATCATTTAAAAATGAATTATTACAACGGGCAAGTTGGACCTACTTTTCGCCCAAAATAAGAAAAAATCGTATATTTACCTCAGGAGAAAAGTGGAGTACCGATTGTTTGTGTATTCGCGTCTTTTGCTTCACTCCAGACGCAATCTATATGCGAACATTTAGAAGTCAACTTTTCTTCTTAGGTGAATAATATACTATTAATTTTCAATGATAAAAAATTTCTATTTTTCTAAAATTAAAAATGTTATAACTTCGGTTCTAATAGATCAAATAATGTGATCAAAGGTGTGTTTTAAAGATTTTGATTTATATTTTTGATACATTGATAAATAAAAGCATAAACGAATTGTAAGAAGACACAATAGTTAGAAAAATGGCACGATGCGACATGTTATCTATGCTTTAAAATGGAAAATATAAAAAAAAAACGTTTAAAAATTTGTCAAAGAAAAATAAGGCAAAATTGCATATTCTCAGCTATTCTCACTGAAAAAACTCTGGAAAAGCAGCTGACCCAAAAGCAGTACCGACGCGCCGCCACGCTGTGTAAGCAAACTAATAGTCACTTTTGCCCTGGTAGAACTTTAACCATTTTTTGGTCATAATTGCTGAGCTAAGCATGTTAAAATCACACTTATCTAGAAATTCTGGAAATACTTTAAACAGAATTTCTAGATAAGTGTGATTTTAACATGCTTAGCTCTGCATTTATCACCAAAAAATGGTTAATTTTCTACCAGGGTGGGGGAAGTTACTACAGCAGGCGATATTAGAACTTTTCCAGCGGGCCTACTGCTCGACAGTGAGCATTTTGGGCGTACGGTTTGACCGTACTTTGCCTATTTGGGCAAGATTATTGCCCAAAACAGGCAAACACTATGCTTGAAACCAAGCTCGGGAACAATTTACTTTTTAAGAGAACAGCGCTACCACAGTTTTTTTAGTGATTAGTATTTTCCATGTATAATAACATATCCAAATTTGAAAAAAAAAATATAGGTTTTGATAAAATTGGCTTTTTTGATTTTTTATGAATAACTCAATAGAATCAACTCACATCAAAAATCGAGACGGCATTTAAAACTAGATTAAATTTCGCACATTTTTCTTAAAAGAACAAAATGGTGGAAAAGTTAAAGTGGTAGAAAATTGACAGAGCTACAGCAATTTAAAAATTCAGGTTCATTTTCAATTTTTTATTTTTCATTTTCACATCCAACACTAAATACACTGTAGCAAAAATTTTTTAAGCGCTCTACAAGGTAATTATATTTTTATATACATATAAGAAGGGATTCTTATCACTTGAAAAAAAATTTTTATTAGCGACGGCCTGCATGAATCTGAATGGAATAAGTCTATACAAGCTTTTTTTTAAATCACTTGTTATTTAACTTATAGCCAAAATTTGTTTTTGATGGTTTTTAAAAAGGCTGTCAATTAAAACAATTAAAAAAATTTTTATCGAAATAGGAACATTTACTTTTATTATTACTCTTACCATTTTTTCTTAAGAGCATGACGAAGCTGTCCGCCTTCTAATAATATTTCCAATCCTAACTTATGAATAAACGATGCGTTTAATCGAGTTTTTTTGCTACAAAGAAAAAATTTGTAAGATTAAACTCTAGTGCGGACAACTCAAGAAATCCACCAAAATATTATATATACAAAGTTATAATAAAAACTTTCAATATATCGTATTTTAAGGTTAGGTTTGTTGAGTTTGATGTCTAATTTCCAATCCAAGCTCATAAAAAAATAACAAGTCCAAATGATTTTTTATTTTAACAAAAATTATTGTATTAATATAGCCTTAGTGCGGACAAGTCATTATATTTATTTAATTTAAGAATTTAAAAAGATATTGATAAAATAAAAAAAGCAAAACTCGATTGCTGCAGCTCCGATATGTCGTTAAGGCGACTACAAAAATTGGGTTGAATTCCATTTCGTAGTTTACAAATTATACTTTTAGTTTACCATTACTTTTTTGGTGCAGGTAATCGTGAAATACACCGCAAGGTGGTGCCGCATCAAAAAACTTCATACACGTTCAGACACGCATCGATATTTATCATTGATGCAAGCCACCTTGTGGTGCGTTTTCTAAATGCACTATCTTTTACAATGTAAAATTTTTTCCGTGTAATTTTATTTTTAAATAATTTTTTATGATTTCATTTTCACAAATTCATTTTACAACTGAAAAAATTTTATGTCAATAAGAAAATAAAGTTTTCATTAAGGTAAAACACCCAATTGTAGGACAGTTACGGCAGTATAAGTATATATACTTGATTTTTATTGATATGCCATGGGTTGTTTGCAAAATAAAATTATCTCAATTGGATAATTAGATATTTTAAAGTATGTAAAAAGAAAAATGAACCGATTTATACTTTTTAATGTTTCTAAATTTTCTCTTTCTATAATAGAATTACAAAAATTAATCATAACATTTTTAATTAGGAAATTTTTTTATATTTTATATGAATTTAAGGTTTTTCATCTTTGACAGATAACTATTTATAAAATAAAAAAATTCAATTAAATAATTATACAATATTTAAATTTGTTACAGGTGATGCCATTAGAAAACAACATGAAAACTCCAACCCATTTCATTGGCTGTCCTGGCGTTCTAAATATAGGTATGTTTTTTGTCATATCTTTATACAGCACTGTTGGTTTTTTTGGCTACTTAAAATATCAAGATAAGACCAAAGGTTCGATCACATTAAATCTTAATGAAGAGGATGTACTCGCACAAGCTGTGAAACTCATGATTGCTGCTGCAATATTCTTGACTTATGGTCTTCAATTTTATGTGCCAATGGAGATCATCTGGAAAAATGTAAAACATTTATTTGGAGCACATAAAGTAGCTGCTGAGTATGGGTTGCGAATAGTTCTTGTGACATTTACTGTTGGTATGGCTATTGCCATACCAAATCTTGGACCATTTATCTCATTAGTAGGTGCGCTCTGTCTATCAACTCTTGGTCTTATGTTTCCGTCAGTAATAGAACTGATAACTGTATGGGAGCAAGAAAATGGACTTGGTAGCTTATACTGGAGGCTCTGGAAAAATATCTTAATTATTGCGTTTGGTGTACTTGGTTTGCTTACTGGAACGTATACTAGCATTTGTGAGATCACTACTTCGCAAACCAGAATGGGCGAATAAAATATTATCGCTTTAAATGTGACGATTTTCATCAAAAAGTCTTTTTTTATTCAAACAAAAGAGAAAAAGACAAGAGAGAGAGATAGCGATAATGATAGAATGAGAGAAAGAGAGAGAGAGAGTGGAAAAAGAAAAAAAAAAATTTGGAATAGATTGGAATGCGAATGCGAAAAAGAATGGAAAGTAAAGAAAAATAGTAAAACCTTGAATGTTTTCAATAATTTTTATTTGCTTGACTTCAAAAATATAAATTAAAAAAGTCTTTCATTAATTGATGAATACACTTATTTTTAATAGTTGTCAATTGTATACAGAAATGAAATTAAGTTAAAGAAATAAAGCTTTTTTTAAAAGATAGAGAATATTATAATAATTTAAAACTTTAGAAAATAATTTATTACGTTTTATAAGATAATTCTATCGTGCATTGATACATTGGTGTAAATGTAATAACATTTTTCAGGTGTAATTAATTTTTGTGAAGCAATAAAAACTGCTATTTGTAAAATTTGAATATGTCAAAAAATACGTTTTTCTAATTTTACAAAAATATTTGTTTTATTACTAAGGAAATTTTGTATTACCATTGAATAGATAAGTTTACAATCCTTAAAAATGTATACTTTTTACTATTACATTAAGAAAAGTACATAACGTTTTTATAATATCGTAACAACATTGTTTCAAATAACGAGCGAATATAAGGTTGACATTTCAGTGTGGTAGAAATGTTGTACTATCGTTGTAACGACAGCAACGTAACTAAACACTACACGGAGAAGGTTTTGCATCATAAACGATGGTGCGCTTTTAAAACGGGCCACAAGATGGCTCGCATTAACGATAAATATCGATGCGTGTCTAAACAAGCAAGAAATTTTTCGATGCGGCGCCACCTCGCGCACTGTATTTCGACTTATGCACGAGAAAAAGTGATGCATGAATTATGAAATGCGAAGCAGTATGCGTGATTTACGATGCAAAACGCATCACTTTTTCTAGTGCGTCGCGCATCATGTTTGTTGAGGCAAAACTCTCTCGGTGTATAGTTACGTTGTTGTTACAACTCTTACGAAAATGTACTAATATTATTACATAAATATATAAACACATATGAGTGTTTGTAAACTTTAAGGTACTAGCCCAATAAACCACACGTTTAATTATACTTTTTTCGGAATTTTTTTTTTTTTTTTTGATAAAATGCGATTGGTTAAAAATTTTTATGTTATTTGTATTATAACATATTATTTTTATGTTACCTAAAACTGTATAAAAAAAAAATTTTTTACATTCATTTTTTATGGATTCACATCAATAAAATTAGTTGAAAAAAAGAAAAGATAGGTCGCTAGTAGGGGTGAAACTATTCGAATAAAAATTACTCGAATAATAAATTCTTTTATCCGGAAGGTATTTGTACTTTGAATATTGATTATTCGAATTTTTTATTCGAATAATAATACCCCAACCCTTTACACACACTCACACACAGATATAAATTATTCGAATAGTTGAAAATTATTTGATTATTCGAATTATTTTATCACGAATAGTATTAATCGTTTATTCGAATAATTCGAATAGCCGAAAAGTTCGAAAATAATCCCACGCCTAGTCGCTAGCCGTCATGAATTCACCACTTAAGGATGTCTGAAACAAAAAATTCAGATAGACTATTACTCACAGTAGTTTTGTAATTCTGTTAGGTACTAAAATTATTTCAAAAAAATAGACTTTTTCAGTGAAAATCAACGTGTAAAATGGGTAATTAGGGATGAAAAGTAATGTTTCAAGTTCCTGTGAGAATTATTAATATATAGAATAACTTATCCAAATTTCAGCCCAATCGGTTAGATAGAAATTGAGATATCACGACGGTTGACCGAAAAAATACTGTTTCGAAAAAAAGGCATTTGAAGTTTTCATAACATTTTTTATAGAAAAATCGTACCTATAAATCATTCTCTATTACTTTTAATGTTTGGAGCAGGTATGAAGTTACAGTAAACAATAGAGACGGGTTCGATCGTTTACAACTGCCGAGCGGTTAAGCGTGCGCAATTGCGAGATACTCTTGTATAAGAGCTATAACTACGTAAATATTTTAAATTTCAATTTTAAATATTAACAACATATTTTTAATATATAACTAGGGGGGTACCCCCCTGCTCGCCACGCTCGCCAACCCCCCATTTTGTATCTATTGTAAATTGTATATTATAAATAATTAAAACATTTTTGACTTTAAGTGACTTTTATAAATTTTTATTAGTATGTAAATTTAAAATACAAACATTTATTTTTTTTATGTATTTATTATAATATTGAAAAATTAATAATTAAATAATGATTTTTTAATATTTTTATATAATACTTCTTCCCATACAATATTTTTTATAACATTTTCATTTTAATTTTCAGTTTGTATAAAAAATTTTTTACTATTTTTTACTCTTGATAATGCTACATATAATTAACCATGCGAAAATAAAGGTTTATTTAAATATATTCCTACGTTTTCAAAACTTTGGCCTTGAGCTTTATTAATGGTCATTGCAAATGTTAAACAAATTGGAAATTGCCTACGGTATAATATAAATGGTAACGATGTTTGTTCACCTGTATCCAAAATTATTCTTGGTATAAATATAATTGAACCTTTTTTATTACCAGTAGTAATTTCAGCTTTCATATTAAATTTAAATAAATCAATAATTTTTAACCGAGTACCATTACATAGTCCGTCACTCACACTCATATTTCTTATTAACATTACAATCGCATTTTTTTAAGAATTAATTTATGTACTGAAAACCCTCGAAATCGTAATGAATTTAAATATTCAATTGGAAACTTTAATTCAACATCTATTTCAGTTCGATCAATACCTTTATGTTTTGCGTAATCAGTACTATAATATTCTACTGCGTTTGAGTTAATTTTATTTAAAATTATAACATTGATATTATATATGTCTTCATTATGTGATGAAAGTATAATTTTATCAGATAAATCTTCTTTTAAATCTATATTATTACCATATACTTTTGTACATATATCTTTTGTTTTCCAATTTTCAGGAACTTCCAATGATCTAATTAAACCATTTCCAATTTTTAATAAAAAATTTGCATAATTATCATCATTATTTCTCATATTTTTTGTTGATTTAAATATTTTAAAATTTTTCTGAAATTCTGAAAATTTTAAAGTTTTATTTATAATTATTTGTTTTATTCCATATTTAATGATTGGAAGTGTTTGCATATAATCACCTCCAAGAATAAGTATTTTATTTCCAAAAAAGTAATTTTCCAATCTATAAATATCTCGAATAAGTTTATCAACAAGTTCTAATGTTTTTTTTGGAACCACAGAAGATTCATCCCATAAAATAACATCACATTCTCAAAATTTTTTTTTATCTGAATCTAATTTGACACTTAAATTTTCTGTATTTCTTAAATCTAATGGTAATTTAAAAACTTTATAACTCGTTGTACCACCAGGTAATAAAATAGATGCAATACCTGTCCAAGCCATTGCTAAAATATTTTTGTTTTTACTTAAAAAGTAGTGTATTAAAATATTGTATAATAATGTTTTTCCAGTACCTCCAGGTCCATTGATAAAAATACATTTATCTTTTTTTTCATTAATAATATAATTAAAAATTTGTTTTTGATCATTATTTAATAATGGCAATAATTTTATTAATTTTTCATCGTTAATTTGTATAGTTTTTAATAATTCATAATCTTTATTATTTTCTATAGGTGTTGGGTTTTGTAACCCAAAATCAGAACATTTAAAATTTTCTATCATCAATATTTCATTAATTTCATTTAAAGCTCTGTTTTCATTATTATTTAAGAATCCTTCAAAAAAATAACTTTTATATTTATTCCAAATATTTAATGCTAATAAACAATTATTATCGCGGTGGCTAAAATCTTTTATAATATAGATAAATCAACAAAAATTAGCTAAATATTATCACTAAAAAGGAGGTATCAGGGATTTTGAGAGGCTGACAGCTGCGGCGACAGCAGCAGCGGCGAAAATCTTTTATTATATAGAAAAATTCACAATAAATTAGTTAAACTTGGGTAAAAAATTAAAATTTTAGCTAAAATTAATATAAATTAGCTAAACTTGGGTAAAATACAAAATTTTTAGCTAGAACTTCACAATAAATTAGCTAAACTTAGCTGAAAAATTAAAATTTTAGCTAAAATTAATATAAATTAGCTAAAATTCTCAATAAATTAGCTAAACTTAGGTAAAATATTAAATTTTTAGCTAAAATTCTCAATAAATCAGCTAAAATTAGCTAAAAAATGAAATTTTTAGCTAAACTTTACAATAAATTAGCTGAAATTTACGATGTATTAGGTAAAATTTACCATAAATTAGCTAAATTTATGAGGAGTTAAGGAAGGATTTCGAGAGGCTGACAGCGGCAGCGGCAGCGGCGAAAATCTTTTAATATATAGAGATATCTCATATGAAAATCATTTTTGTGAGAAATTGGGAATAACTGTTAATAATTGTAATAAACTACTGCAATTGAGACATTAATAATAATTAATAACAGTAAAAAACAGTTAATAACAATTAATAATAGTTAATAATAGTTATGAACGCTAAATATCAATTATTAACTGAAAGTCATGATTATCAATAAGTATTTATAGTTATTCACATTTATTCACATTTATACACATTTATACACACTTATTAACAGGGGTGGGGCTCGAACATTAGAATGTTTTTTATTTAATGAATATTTATTTAGAGTGCCACAATTACGAATAGCGTATTTCATAATTTAGAATAAAGTAATAATGAATTTTCATGATTTCAAAAAGCAGTAGTGATAATCTCAAATTATTCGATTAAAATATTTAGAATTCTTTCGAAATCTTGATATAGTTTATTCTAAATTTAGGAGTACAATTATTTTGCTACTTCTTATTTCGATAAAGTGAATATTCTAAAATGCTTTACTCGCATTGGTTATTTTCATTACTTCAGTCGTTGAAAAAATGAAAATTCTAAAATGAATAAATGAACAGTCTCGATATGCACATAATTTATATGAACTTCTAAATAAATGTTAATTAAATAAAAAACATTCTAAAGTTCGGACCCCACCCATTAACAGTTACTCACATTTTCCAAAATTTTAGAATTGGTAAATCATATATTATTATTTATACTTATTTATAATTATTTATATTTATTTGCAATTAGTTACAGTGAATTATAGTTATTAACACTTTCTTACAGATATTTACAATTTTTCACATTTACAAAATTTTTCGCGTATATATAAAAAAAACTATTATACGTGTGAAAATTTTTGAAAGTGTGAAAAAGTGTTAATAACTGTTAATAAATGTGAATAAATGTGAATAAATGTGAAAAATTACAAATATTTGTGAATAACTATAAATAACAGTAAATTATTATTATTTACAGTTAATCATTATTATTATCTATTCGTAACAATTATTAACTGTTATCAACTGTTATTTGCTGTTATTAATGTCTCAATTACGGTAGTTTATTATAGTTATTAACAGTTATTCACATTTTTTCACATTTTTACACAGTTATTAATAGTTATTCACAGAAATTATTTCCATATGGGATACTTTCAAAATATTTTAAAAAATTCGATTTTAATTACCGAAATTACTAAACTAATACCTTGAAATAGTATATTACGACTCAGGGCTCTTTTTTAGATTTCGTGGCGTGCGTGATATTAAGGCCGAGGCGAAGCCGAGGCTTTATATCACGTACGTCAGGGCACCCAACATTCTGGCCGCATGTCGTATACTATTTTTTTTTATCTCCAGCCGAAAGTACGTGGTTATATATAGAAATTGCCCGTCCAACAGTGTACGTGATTATATTGCTCACTCGACTTTTGCGAAACCTTGTCAAATGTTATTTATGAAAATCGCCTGCCCGACATTTGCAAAACTGAGACGAAACCGAGGTTTTTGCTGGTCGGGACGGGCGATTTTCATAAATCTTTTTTAAAAAATTATGTTAAAGGTTATATTTGAAAATAAAAATAATTCTACAAAATTAAGCAAGTAAAAATAATGATTATATAAAATTATGAAAACAAAGATAATTATATAAAATAAAGATTATTTAAAAAAAATAAAGTGCAAATGAAGTATTCTTAATTATTTTTTTCATTGCAACTACATGGAGTAACATTAAAAACACAATTATTGAAAGTACAATTATCAAATTAAAAATTAAAAAAAATATAATTAATTAAATAATTAATTTAATCAATTTAATTAATTTATTTAAATTTAAAACTAAATTATATGTACCAAAAATGTGTTGTTTATGTGTGAAAGATATGTAGAAGAACGATAGTTGTAACGATTGTTTTGTAGGCTAAAAGCTCTGTCATGGCCGTTGTCAAGTTAAACAAGCCACAAAAAAGTCGTTGCTAGCCAAAGTGAAATAAGCCGCAAAAACCGTTGTTCCCGGAGCTAAATCCCGCCAGGAACCCCGTCCTTTCGGATAGAAGATAAAGAAATAGTATATTTTTAACTGGGTCAGGAAAGGGTTTATTTTGGAAACGAGGAGTTTAGGGGCCGAGTCGAAGGCGAGGACTGTATTGAGGTTCCAAAAGAACCCTTTACTGATCAGGTTAAAAATATAATTTTCTGTCTGATTTTGAGGTTACGATTTTGAGGTCAGAAGACAGAAAAATTATTTTTGCAAAATATATCAATCTTTTCAGGGGCGGTAGGAGGTACACTATTGAAAATATATTATTAAAATTAGGATAAAAGTGACGGAAGTTCATTCCATAAACTTTATTAAATGGCACATTATTTGAATTTCAATATTATTTTAAATTTCAATACATCCATTTATGAAAATTAATACAAAAATTGTCAGAATAATAACTAAAAATTCGAATATAATTTTCTTAAATTCAATAAACTATATATTAAGTCCAAGAAATTCTATTGAACACACTGTTAAAAATATATGCATGAAATTTAATGTGAATGTACTGGAAGCAAATTTCAAGTGAATACATTAAACACAATTTAATTTGAATACATGATTCTCCATGTATTATACTTAAGATTTTTTTTATTATATTCATTATTTTTATATTTCTATGTGTTAAAAAGAGCATTACTGCCCTTTTTAACACATAGAAATTCATTTAATACAACACAGTTTGACGTATTATTTAACGTGATGTCAGCCCACGGCAGAGACAGCGAAAAAGCGACCAGACGGGAAATCGATCCCGCGCCAACGGGAATACGAGTCACGCGCTTTAGCCACTACTCTACTGAACTCTACTTTTATGGCGAATTAGATTCAACATAATTCTGTTCAGAAAAAATTTAATACACTTAGTCAAATTTTAATGTAGAAATGCAGTATATTTGTAGCACAAATACATTGAATTTCAAACTGTTCGCATTTTAAATTAAAATAATGTACATATATTAATTTTCATTTATTAAAGATTAAACTTTATATGCAACTATAATAGATTTCAAGTGATTTGGCCCAACAAAAATTTTACGCTGAAACTTATGTACTCTGCTTTTGTTAAAGATTCTTTTAAATTCTATTTCATTAATTATTATATGATAATTAATTGAATTCTGGAATAATTATTTAGAATATCAAACGTAAAATATAGAAAAATATGAAACATAAAATATAAAAATATATAAAGTATTAAATATAAAATAAATTATTATAATTAATTATTTAATAAATAAAAATGAATTATTATAATTATTATTTAATAAGAATAGCTTCTTTATTTTAATATTTCATATTACAAGTGCAAAAAATTAATTTTTATGACTTAGGAAGATAGTTTTCAACGATGTATGTTAGTCCACCATAGAACAACTATATATTTATAATATGTTGATAATTATTTTTGGTACAATTTTATTATATTCATTTAATTCATAATGACACAATTAATATTAAAACACAGAAAACGCACAAAAACGCATAAAAAAATTTTTTTACCTAAACGGGGCTTGAACCCACAACCTTTGGGTTACGAGGCATAAACGCTATCTGTTACGCTACACTACGCTTGACACGTAAGGTAATAATTTTATATATTTATAGTTTATTACGATAATCTTTTTATTCATTTTATTTTTGACATTTGTAAAAGATGAAATAATTAATTAATAATAAATAATTTAAAAAAAAAATTAATTTTTATAAGCAAATATAGTACATTTCGTAACAGGTATGAAAAGGCTTTATTTATGAAACGAGAAGTTTAAGGCCCGAGCCGAAGGCGAGGGTCGTAACGAGTTTCGTAAAAAAGCCTTTTCATACCAGCTGCGAACCGTATTTTTTGCCATGAGAGCCAAGAAAGAGCAACGAAGTTGTGATTTTGGGGTTAGAATGGTAAAAAATATTTTTTTATATATTTCACGTTTTAAATGCATTAATGCCCATGGTAAAGTGCATTGATTCTTATGTCAATACACCTTAAAATCGCTTTAATGTTTGGAATATATTAAATTTGTATAAGTACATAAAATTAAAATGAGATCTTGAGAGCATAAAACTTTCTACTCTTGTACTTAAAATTTAATGTACTCAACATCATAACTTATGTAATTACATTAAGTTTGCTTTGAGACTGAAACAATCTAATATTTTTAACGATTATATTTAAATTTTAATTTAGTTTACATTACAATCAAGCTTTAAAATTCATATAAATGCATATCAACTTCACTGGAGTTATAATTTAAAAATCAGACATAAATACATTAGCATGCGAGTAATATGTGTGCATAAAATTAAATATTTTTTTATATATTTCACGTTTTAAATGCATTAATGTTCATAGCGATGCTTCAATTTTAATGTAGTTTAGATTATAACCAAACTTTGAAATTCATACAAATACAAATCGATTTTACTGCAGTTATGCTTTAAAAATCAAGTATATATACATTAGTGTACAAGTAATGCGTGTACTTAGGATTGAATGTAAACGTAACTAAATTATAAAGTACGTATATATAAATTTTACTGTTAAATGCATTAATGTCCATGGTGAAGTGCATTGATTCCTATGTCAATACACCTTAAAATCGGATTATTGTTCGAAACACATCAATTTTTTTGTGCAAAATTAGTTGAAAACTAAATTAAATTTCATGTTTTTTTCAACAGTGTATGATTTATAAATACTTTTTTAAAATTGAATATTTTCTTGAATTTTAATGCATTTTTTTATTAATATTAATAAAAAATTTTGAGAATAATAATTAAAATTTTTTTTATAAGTTTATTAAATTTAATATAGGGTCTGAGTCCCGATTACTGTGTCATTAACATAATCTTCGAAGAAATAAATTCATCATTAATTAAAATTATTACTATTAACATTTCTATGCACGCATATGCATATTTCAACTATTCCCGTGTTCAATGCAATTTTTTGTTATTGAAATTATAACATTTCATCGAATTTATGCCGAAACAAACAAAAAATTATTTTGTGCATATTATTGTGCTTTACGAAAGTCTTTTGTTATATTACTGTTCCCCTAATTACTCTGCCTTGTCCACTAGTATGAGATTTGAAATACAGTCGACGATCTGAGTCCCGCCGCCGCCTTCTTCTCCATCGACAGCATAAAATTGGTTATAGGCCAGTCAAATTAATAAATCGACTATTGCCAAAAACCATCACCTTAGTCTTGCTTGCTTTTAATGTGAGAGAAGCATCGACAGCCCAAAGTTCCGACACCGCCTTGGCCGTTCTCCGCTGAATACGAATATCTTTATTCACATCCTCATAAGAGACCTGCGTATAAATTTGATGAAAAATACGAAATTGCACGAGCCGACTTAGAAGTTGATAACTTACAGATCGCACAGCTGTCCATGACTCTGACGTGTATATTCAGAAACTTCCAAAAATTAGAGCTAACCTCCTGAAGCTTACTCGGTAAAATAGATTTACACTTTATTGGTCGAAGAGAAGCTTGAGGATTATGTTTAGCGCCACCAGGATCTCTGCTTACAAGTGAAAATTTCCTCTCGAACTAACCTCAAAATTACAGTAATCATAACCTCAAAATTCAGCGCCTTGGTAAAAATTATAAGATAAAATGCAAAGACCGCTATTAAAATTGATGATTTATAGCCAATGCGGTGCCTTGCACATTGTGCGTGCAAGAATCTGGAACCAAAACGCCCTAGGGCACAAAAATGCAGCACCAGAACAAAAAATACAAAGAGCGAAAAATCAGACGTGTTAAACTACTTACAGATGGAGGATGGAGCTAAAATACTCGATAGATTTGTTCTAAAATTTGCAGGAAAATTATTTGCGACTGTCAAAAGAAGGGAAATTTTTGAAAATTGATTTTCCTTGCGTGGGTTTAATTGAGAAGCTATTGAAAATTGGTTTTCTTAGTGTAGTTTTAACTTTGAAACCATTTGAAAAATTAAAAAAAAATAAATATTTTTCTATTTTTTTCTTTTATTTTACGTAAATTATTTGATGAGTTTGCTTTGAAATTTGCATGAGAATCATTTGCATCTGTCAAAAGGAGTATGACTTTTAAAAACTGATTTTCTTAGCATAGTTTTAATTTTAGAAAATTTTTATAATTTTGAAAAAAATTCTCATTTTTCATTTTTTTCCATTTTACGTAAACTACTCGATAGATTTGCTCTAAAATTTGTATACAAGTTATTTGCTACTGTCTTTATAAAACAATCTTTTAAAAAATAATTTTCTTAGCGTAGTTCTTTTATCACTTCTTTTGATTTCTGACTCAACGCTTTCACTAACTCTTTTCTTACTTCCTCACTTCCTCTCTGTCTTTCTATCTTAGATTGATCCTCATTTTTACCCTATAATTATCCATCCCTGACTCTCTCTTCCTATTTCTTAATCACTCTCTCACACTCACTCATTTTTCTTGAATAGAAATTATGTTTTTTACATTGAAATCACATTGAAAAAAATTAAATCAAATTACTCTAACTCAATGAGCTCTATGAGAAAGGATTGCGCCAAAGCACTTGGCAGCGTTTTTGCTACATAAAATTAAAGCAAAAATTCATGTGCATGATATAATAATATACACATAAATTTATCGTTTTTCCATAGACTTAAATCACGGATCATTGACATGAGATTTAACGAGTCATCACTTATACGTCGTTATTTCATACTGATTTAAAAAATACAAAATTACATAGTTTTAAGCGCTTGATATCCTATTTCCATCCCATATGGAAGAAATTTTTGGATATAATTGTAAATAACTGTTAATAACTGTAAATAAATGTAAATAAATGTAAATAACTGTAAATAACTGTAGAAAAATGTTAAAAAATGTGGGAACTGAGACATAAATAACAGTTATTTACAATTATTTAGAATTATTTACTGTTATTTACACTTATTTACAGTTATTATCTGTTATTTACACTTATTAACTGTTATTTACACTTATTTGCAGTTATTTATATTTATTTACAGTTATTTACATTTATTCACTTTTTTCACAATTATTTACAGTTATTTACGATTATTTATAGTTTTTTACAATTATTTGCAGTTATTTACATTTTCGAAAATCTTCACGAATTTATTCAATAATATTATTTTATATTATTAATAAAATATTTTATATATAGGCGAAAATTTTTAAAAATGTGAATAACTGTAAATAATTGTAAAAAACTATGGAAAATTGTAAATAATTGTAAATAATTATAAATAACTGTAAATAACTGTAAAAAACTGTAAATAACCGTAAATAACTATAAATACCCTGGTAGAAATTTTCCCGATTTTTTCTCCATGGGTTGGTCAATTTTTTTATATATTCCCATTCGTTGTACTATTATTTCGCCAATATCACCGCTAATGGCGTCACGTTTTACGCCATTCATTGCCCAACCGATATGGGAAATTTAAAGTTATGCTTTATATATTAATTATCACAATCATTATTACAATTATAACACATGAATAAACATATCACACGCGCACGTACATATAAAATAATTAATTGATTATCGTTTTAGAATTGTCTTTGATTAAAAGCAACATATTTTATTTTTATTAACTACGTTAAATTTTTTATAGCTTTTTTCACTATGTTCACAATTGAGGTTAAGTATACAGTCAAAATTTTCAATCTTTCACACGTATTATTTTCATCACTTTCTTCAAACACATAATCACTTTACAAACTACTTTGTTTTTATAATTATCTAAAATTCTTTTTGCTCTGTATTTTTTAAACAGTAAATACAGTAGTTATATTATGTAGCACACGTTTGATTTCAGAGTCTACCGAACGTTAGTTAGTTGTCGCTTTCGTGTTCGCACTTGTCACAGACGCCAGCTGTTAAACAGTCCGCCATTCATTAGTAAAATATTTCGCCAACCGTTCACAAATAAAATTGGGCAATAATTGAAAAATTGGGCATTTTTGTTGGTGAAATTTCTACCAGGGTAATTGTAAATAATTATTAATAACATTAAATTATTCACTAATTCAAAAATTTTTGAAAATGTAAATAACTGTAAATAATTATGAATAACTGTAAATAATTATAAATAATTGTAAATAATTATAAAAAACTGTAAATAATTGTAAATAATTGTAAATAACTGTAAATAACAGTTAATAATAGTTAATAACAGTTAATAACTGTAAATAATAGTAATTAATAATAAATAATAGTAAATAACTGTAAATAACTATTATTTATGTCTCAATTCCCACATTTTTTAACAGTTATTTACAATTATTTACTATTATTCACAGTTTTTCACATAAATTATTTCCATATGGGATCTTACTAGTAATTATTATATTTTTCTAAAATCGACGTAGATATACAAAAAATAGATATTAGAGTACTCTTAACTCACTTTTGTTTTGTTTACCGCGGTAACTAAATCCGATCTATATACATTTATTAACATTTATCCGGAGAACTTCATCATTCGGTTGCTATATACATGCATACCTAATTTATACGTCATAACATTTTTTACGTATAACTACTTAATATATTTAAGTGAATGTCTTTTTACATCGGTTTTTAGATTACAATATATATAGTATTACAAATATTTACATAGATTTTTTATATTTCTTTAAATTAACTCTATTATGTGTACCAATTTCTGTACTTGAGTCATTAGGATCTACTAAAACATACGCATTTTCGCCAATGATTTGAGAAATTTTGTAAAGACTCTTATATAGGTGAAAAATTTTTTACTATCCTTATCCAAAGCATTGGAATGATGTTCAATCCTCAACAAAACCAGATAATTTATTTCAAGCTTGATTGTAGGTTTTTGGTTTTCACACCTTAATTCAAAATTCTTTCTTATATTATGCCTCGAAACTTTTAACATTAGATCATAATCTATTTCTCAATTTTTTGGAAAGTTTACTAATTTCTCCATTTCATTTTTAATCGGTTTCGCAAAATGAAGCTCATAAGGAATGCAAGCTGTGCTAAAGTGTGTCGTTATGTTAAATAAGTCTTCAAAATTTTTCAGGTAATTAAGCCATTGAGTATGAGGTTAATAGCAAAATGTACGGAGCAACCGACCGGTTTCACGCATGACCCTTTCCGTGGGTTTCGATTGAGGATGTCTAATAGAACTAAAGATGACCTTTATGCCTTCACTCTCCAATCCTCTCATCCATATTGGCGACATAAATTAAGATCCTTGGTCGCTTAAAAAACGGTTTGGCTTTCCACAATCAGGTATATAATCTTTTAATGCTCGTTTGAGAGAAACTTTAGTCATTGCGCGCTTCAGTGCAAATAATCGCACAAGTTTCGAAAATGAATCTAAAACTATCAGCACATAGTCCACTCCCCCTTGACCACGAGGAAGGTCTATAAAAGTCAATAGTCACAAGGTCACGAAGGTGTTCAGCTGAAATAAACAGTAGAAATGAAAACATTTATTTTAACATTTTATGGCCATTTCTTTAGCATTATTATTACTAATAACTTTAAATTTTTATATACACTATTTGTTATGTTCACATTTTTACCAGGGCTTTGTAACCTCTACCCCGTTCCTAACCCTGAAAAAGATAGCACAAGTGCTCATATAAAAGGTTAAAGGATAAGGGAGAAAGGTGTTTTATGCTAGACCCGTTCTTAGTGCAGGCGTCATACTACAACTAGTCCGGGGTCTCTTTGCTTTATATGTTAGTTGTTAGTATGTAAAAGGCCTCTTATAAGCCATAAAGCTCCAAAGACTCACAGTCTTATAAAGAGCAGTTACTCCAATTTCTATTGATAATTAATTAACACTATTTATGCCTAAATATTCAACAAGAGAAAGTGATATTTTCACTGATTATTTCTTATCACTTTAATATTGACTTCAAACTAATGTATTTATTATGATATTCACAAAATAAATTACAAGAGACTACAATAATTCAATTTAATTGTTACTTTATATTAAAAATATTAGACTCTAAATTTAATAAGTTTTTCTTCATTGTTACTGCTACAGCTACGGAGTTGGTGGTTATCCAACTCCTCGCAGACCTGCAGTAATAAACGAATTAAAGAACACTGGAACACAAGTATTTAGTTTAAAGTTGAACTTTATTTAAAGAGAGCTGGCCAAAGAGTGCCGTACAATGATTCGGCTTCGATCTGCTTAAGCGTCGATCGAGCCGCCGCGGCCGCAGTTCTCTCCTACTGCTAAGTAGAAGGGATACCTTTATATATTTTACATGATACTATTACAGGTGCGCTTAGATGTGTGCTAGCGTACGTCACTTTATAGGCGTGTATCGGCGCACATCCAAGCGCGTACATATACTCTTATTAATTTCCATCCTGCGCGTCGGTATATCTTCTAATTGCTACGCCACGCCGACGCACAAGATAGAGATAGACTTTTAACGCAATGATTCGAATTCAAGAGAGAATAAGTTTATTGCTAATTATCTATTTTTTTTTTTTTTAACTTACTCTCTCTCAAATTCTCTTTCTTTTCTTTATATTATAAATATAATATAAGTGAGGTCACAGCTTATACATATTTTTCTGAAAATAATAATTTTTTATATAACAGCTTGTCTTGTATACACCAGCATGTCCAAGCCTCTCATGAATTGTTACAATCGAACCCTTTCTTATATTTTCTGGAATCACTATAGCTCAGCTCTCTCCATTTCATGCTTCATAAAATAAAACATCATTATGGATTTGGTAGCTTTTCGAAAACTTATCTTGATTTATATTATCTATTATATTTTTTAATTCCTTGCCTTCATTTTGTTTTTCTCTTTACTAATAATTTCAGTGCTGTATTATTAGACTTTATTGATCCTACTGTTAAGGACAACACTTCGTCTGGTCGAGTGCAAGGTAAATAAAATTGGTTGAGTGAGAAAATTAATAATGCGTCGTTATTTTCTTCAAAAACTTGCTCTCAGGATTTCTGCTAAAAAATCCGCAGCGATGTTATTCTTTCCATGACAACAAGACACAGAAAAAGAATATTTCTGTAAAAGTAAACTTCACCTTATCAGTCTACTATCATCATATTGTGTAGAACAGAAAAATGCCAATGCCTTATGATCAATGATCGCCTCAAAATGAACAGCAGCCAAATATCTGAATTTTTCTACTGTATATGCAATAGTAAGCAATTCCTTCTCCGTTGTCATATAATTCATTTCAGCATTCATTAGACATCTACTAGCAATTGAAATAATATATTTTTCGTCATTTTTTTTAAATAGGATTCCTGCTATGCCTCGATCACTAACATCAGTTTGAATTTTAAATTGAATGTCAGGAATAATATGACTAAGGCACATAGTTTCTATAAAAGTTTGTTTGAGTTCTTTAAACGCTGCTGAATGTTCCGGTGACCAATACCGTATAGCGTTCTTTTTTAACAGGTCACGAAAACGATCCACGAAAATATGATATTTTGTACTGAAACGCCTATAAAAATTACGCACTCCTAAGAATTGTTGAAGCTGTTTAACATTACTAGGCTCTTCAAAGTCATGGATGTTTGCTAAATTTTTTGGATCTGGAGCAATTCCTTTTGATGAAACAATCATTACGTGTAATGAAATTTGTGATTTGAAAAATTCATATTTTCGTAAATTAATTGTAAAATTATATTTTAGTAAAATTGCAAACAATTTTTCCAAAACCAGCAAATGTTTCTCAAAAGATTTACTCGACAATAATAAGTTATCTATATAATAACGTAATGAGCTTGATAAACGTTGCTCACCTCCTTCTATTGTATTCTTAAACATACGAATAAAGGCCGAGCCTGCAGTTATCAGACTAAATAGAACTCTACAAAACCGAAACATTGTACCATCAAATAAGAAAGCAGTATATTTACATGAATCATCACTTGGTGGCACTTGTCAATAACCATTAGTAGAATCTAATTTCGAAACAAATTCAGCTCCATAGAATTCTTGCATTATCTCACTCATAATAGGCGGACTTTCATGGTCATCGTCGATCACCTCATTCAATTGTTTCGCGTCTAAACAAAGCCGAATATCGCCGTTTTCTTTTTGGACAATACGAAGCGGATTACGATACGGAATTTAAGCTCTTTCAATTATCCCGGCGAGTAATATTTCTTTTATTTTTACCGCAACTTTATCACGCAAAGCTATCGGAACAGAATAATGTCTTTGAATTTTCAGATTTATTTTCATTTATATTTCGTATTCAGAACCATATGCTGCATCATTTTTTTCAGTGAAAATTTTTTTATATTTCTATAGGACATTCACAAATAATTTTTTTCAGTGTTAAAAATTTACACGCAACAGATGAAAATTGTTCAGACAAATCTACTTTATTTTTCTGTATATTTACATCATCCGTTTGCATTTCATAATACGATTTTTCCATTCCTAAATTATTAACTAAATGACTTTAGCCATTATTGCACTTCTAAAATGATTAACATCATCATTAAATTTATTTCTGAGGAGCATTTTGCAATAACCTAACGTTGCCTAATATAATTAATAGAAAAGGTATTAGTTAAAATACTTGAGAAGCTTTATAATTATCAACCGAAAATTTAAAATGAATTTGTATCTTTACTGTAGTTGTTATCCTTTCCGATAGCTGTTAAAACTACTAAATTAGAAACTGGAAGTTCTAATAATTTCTCTTTTTGGATAATTTTATCATAAAAATTTCTGAGACAGCTGTTAAGGTAAAGTAGGCGAAATCGGGACAGATTTCAGAGTCTAAAACATGTAAACCTGATTTTTTTCAAAAATTGTCGCAAATTCTTGCCAAGTAAATATATTGTACTTTATACGGCCTTAGTTACTTTCTAATCATCGTATAAAAACAAATATCTTTGATAAATAAAGAAATATAGCTCTTGAATTTGAGACTTCCAAAGAGCGAAAGCTGGACTATCTTTTTAAGCTGGTAGGCATATCTGGACAGAAATGATATGGAAAGGTGGACAATAGTGTAATTTGTTTTTACATGCAATATTGAGTAGTTAATTTGTTGATGGAAAGTTCGTTGTTTTGATAGCAATACAAACTAATAAATAAAAATACACTGTTCCCTCCTGAAAATGATCACGGAACTTATGATGCAATATATTGCGTCACTTTTTAAATCACTTTTCACGTCACTTTTTATATTACTTTTCGTATCGCTTTATCGAGCCAAAAGTGACGCAACTTTTTGCGCAACTTTTCCAAAAATATAATATAAAATAAATTATAAATATTTTATTTTAAATTTTATTTTACATAATTTAAAAGATGTTAAAATACAGAATCAAAAATATTTAGAGCATGATTCAATTGTCTACGTTCAAAGAATTAATTTGGAAAAAATCTTTGAAATAAATTGAAAATTCTTCATCTAAATTATTAAAGGAATGTTAATAAAATGAAAACATTATTGAAAATTAAGAAGTTCAATTTTTTATGATAGAATGTGTATGTGTGTGTATTTGTTTACATGTGCATGTATATATCGATGGTGGCTATGAAAACAATCACAGCTGTGTAATTTACTACGAAAAAAAACACATCTCCAGAAGTGTGGCGAAAAAAATACATCTCCAAAAGTGCGGCGGAAAAAAAAAATCTCCGAAGTGCGGCGAGAAAAAAAAACTTTTCCAAATGTACGGCGAAAAAAAAACACATCTTTAAGAGTTCGGCGAAAAGAAACAGCCCTTGAAAATTTTCACCTTGTTTTCAAAGGGTGTTTTTCTTTGCCACATTTTTGAAGATGTGTTTTTTTTTGCCGCACATTCAGAGATGTGTTTTTTTGGCTGCACTTTTGGGGATGTGATTTTTTTGGCCGCACTTTTGGAGATGTGTTTTTTTCGTAGTCAATTACACAGCTGTAATTGTTTTTGTAGTCACCGTCAATATATACACATGTAAACAAATACACACACATACACGCCTACACACATACACATTCTATCATAAAAAATTGAACTTTTTAATTTTCAATAATGTTTTTATTTTATTATAGTCCAATCAATAGAGAAATTTTGAGGGCATTAATAAGCGGCTTAATGAAACCTATGTAGAGTTGTTAAGGGGAGGTCACGTATCTCTGTCCTTTTCTAATCAAAACATTGAGTTTTTTACAAAAACTAATAACTTTAGCAAAAAATGAAGAGAAAGCCGCATCTCGTATCAAAAAAAGCAATATCTTCTTTGATGAGAAAGAATTAATTATATTGCTTTGTTTTCAAGAAAACCTTGAAAAACTTAAATCATAGAGGTTAGGTTAAACAATTTGGTTTTTCAAGGTTTTCTTGAGAATGAAGCAATAAAATTAATTTTTTCTTATCAAAGAAAATATTGCTTTTTTTGATACAAGATGCGGCTTTCTCTTCATTTTTTGCTAAAGTTATTAGTTTTTGTAAAAAAATAATTTCTTTGATTAGAAAAGGACAGAGGTACGTGACCTCCTGTTAAGGGTGATAGCAAAACATACCCTATATAAAATGTAATTAAAAAAAAGCGGTAGAAAATGCTCCAAGAGGCTGCAAAGTTGGCCAAAACAGCTTTTTCAATTCTCCAAAGCAACCTATGCATTTTAGCAAAAAAAGTAATGAACAAAAGTATCAGAGAATAAAAAAAAACCTACAATTTGAGTACTGCCGCGAATATTTTCGTCAATCAGTTATTGCAAAAAGCCAAAAATCCATAAAATATAGCCATTTCTTGGATATCAATTATTTATTGCAAAAATAATTTTTTTTATATTCTTAAACTTTCAAAAGGAAGCCTTCATAAATACGAACAGAAAGAGAGGTTGTAACATCAAATGGGTTAATTTGTTGCTGAGATATTCCCTATTATTTATCCCAACACGCATAATGTTTATTGCTATAATTTTTTTTTGGCTTAACATATTGAGTTGCATTTAAACTGTTCATGAAGGTTCAAATTTCCATATTTCGTTAAGAGCAAATAAGAAAATTAAATTGCAATATTTTTTATAACGCTTTAAAAAAGAGGATGTTTTTTTTATAAATAAATGAAGCTGGGGCTTTAGTTATAACTTTTACGAATTTGCTATTTAAATATTCTCATAGCTGTGTTCGAAAAAAAGATTTAAAAAAAAATGAACTCTCGAAGGCCAATAGAAGCCGAGATAAGATTTTTTTTTGAAAAATCACAGCCATTTTGTTTATAACAATTAAGAAACGAATCAAGCGTAATTTTTTAGTTAAAGACTTATATTTTAAAAATCTATGATAAGATATTCAAAAATAAGACTCCTCATTATTAAAACTAAAATAATAATAACATACAAATAATAACGTCAAAGTCGGAGTCGTGGTGGGGATGCTTATCTTTGCGCGTGAGCAAAATTAACAAAGGACCCCGTTCCAATAAAATTTGTAAAAATTTACCGTATCTCCGTAAATAATGGACCGATTTTGATGTTTTTTTTTAATCTGGGGTACCTTGGAAAATTAATAATATTGGTGCAAATTGTTTTTCAAAATAGGGTGTATTTAGGTTAAAACAACTGTATCTAATATGGACACCTTAAACGCAAATGATTGTTGTGGCTCACCAAATCAATATTTTTAGACGTGTAATGTCCCATTTTAAAGCTTAGAGAAAGAATTTTAAAATGAGATATCATGAGTTTCATTACGATCAATATTTACGAAATACGCGCGAATTTACGTAAATGTTGTAAATGAACTTACCTTATTATTCCTCGTAATTATTACATTTGGAACCTGGAGACAAGTTTAATTAAAATTTTTATTGCTCAACTAATTATTATAATTAATTTTTAGTTTCAATGAATAAAGAATAATTATTAATAATTGCAAAAATTTTAATAGTAATAATAAAAATTGTTATCTCGTTTTTTTTTTTACTTTTCTTTGTTTTTCACGCAAAAAAATTTTTCATCATTAGAAATATTTTTATTTTCTTTCTAAAATTAAACTACTACGATTTTTATGTAAGAAATATTTCCTAAATATAATAGAAAAATCAATATTAAAAAAAAAATTGATATGAAAAAAAAATATTACAATTTATACTATCGCTTTCTTCGCATGCGTCGTTTTTAATTGCGATTGCCTCGATATTGGAGCAACTCTTCCCATTACAATCACTAGAAATAATAACTTTGATCTATATAATATATGAGAAGCTGTAGCTGGAATTCAATGTTTATTTAAATAAAGATTAAAATTTTCTGATTACCCTTCGTTTATCGATTTTTTCTGTGTTATTTTAAAAATATTTCTCACATCGAAATCTTATTAGTTCAATTTTAGAAAGAAAATAAATATATATTTCATGATAAAAAAATTTTTTTGCATGAAAAATAAAGAAAAGTAAAAAAAAACAAGATAACAATTTTTATTATTATTATTAAAATTTTTTCAATCATTAATAATTATTTTTTTATTTATTAAAACTAAAAATTAATTATAATAATTATTTGAACAATAAAAATTTTAATTAAACTTGTCTCCAGGTTCCAAATGTAATAATTACGAGGAATAATAAGGTAAGTTCATTTACAACATTTACGTAAATTCGCGCGTATTTCGTAAATATTGATCGTAATGAAACTCATGATATCTCATTTTATATTTCTTTCTTTAAGCTTTAAAATGAGACATTACACGTCTAAAAATATTGATTTGGTGAGCCACAACAATCATTTGCGTTTAAGGTGTCCATATTAGATACAGTTGTTTTAACCTAAATACACCCTATTTTGAAAAACAATTTGCACCAATATTATTAAATTTCCAAGGTACCCCAGATGAAAAAAAAACATCAAAATCGGTCCATTATTTACGGAGATACGGTAAATTTTTACGAATTTTATTGGAACGGGGTCCTTTGTTAATTTTCCTCACGCGCAAAGATGAGCATCCCCACCACGACGCCGACTTTGACGTTATTATTTGTATGTTATTATTATTTTAGTTTTAATAATGAGGAGTCTTATTTTTGAATATCTTATCATAGATTTTTAAAATATAAGTCTTTAACTAAAAAATTACGCTTGATTCGTTTCTTAATTGTTATAAACAAAATGGCTGTGATTTTTCAAAAAAAAATCTTATCTCGGCTTCCATTGGCCTTCGAGAGTTCATTTTTTTTTAAATCTTTGTTTCGAACACAGCTATGAGAATATTTAAATAGCAAATTCGTAAAAGTTATAACTAAAGGCCCAGCTTCATTTATTTATAAAAAAAACATCCTCTTTTTTAAAGCGTTATAAAAAATATTGCAATTTAATTTTCTTATTTGCTCTTAACGAAATATGGAAATTTGAACCTTCATGAACAGTTTAAATGCAACTCAATATGTTAAGCCAAAAAAAAATTATAGCAATAAACATTATGCGTGTTGGGATAAATAATAGGGAATATCTCAGCAACAAATTAACACATTTGATGTTACAACCTCTCTTTCTGTTCGTATTTATGAAGGCTTCCTTTTGAAAGTTTAAGAATATAAAAAAAATTATTTTTGCAATAAATAATTGATATCTAAGAAATGGCCATATTTTATGGATTTTTGGCTTTTTGCAATAACTGATTGACGAAAATATTCGCGGCAGTACTCAAATTGTAGGTTTTTTTATTCTCTGATACTTTTATTCATTACTTTTGTTGCTAAAATGCATAGGTTGCTTTGGAGAATTGAAAAAGCTGTTTTGGCCAACTTTGCAGCCTCCTGAAGCATTTTCTACCGCTTTTTGCTTTCTCATAGAGAAAGCATTGTATCAATAAAAAAAATTTTTTTCTATTTTTCATTAAGTCTAACTGGGGAAGAAGGGGGGGGGGAAAGCTATTAAAAATTGATTTTCTCAGCTTAGTTTTTTTTTTTAGAGCCATTTTAAGAATATTAAAAAAATTTTGATTTTTCATTTTTTTGGTATTTTACCTAAACTACTCAAAGAATTTGCTTGAAAATTTCTATGGATATTAGTAGTATATAGGCAGGTATAGCGAGACAGACCCTCCCCTCGTCTCGCTATACCTGCCTATTTCCCCACCCCCCTCCCCCCTACCCGCCTGTCTCCCCCTGCATGTCTGGGGCTGTTATAGCGTGTTGAAAAGAAATAGGGAATTAAGGTAAAAAAATAAAATATAACAAAAGTGAATATTTTAAAAATGTTTTTATTTGATACCTTCATACACGTGTGTAGCTGTCGGAGGGTTGCTTGATTTTCTATTGTAAATTAATGACGCGTGAGGCTCTTGGCTAAGAATCGTTTTAAATTCTTCTCCGGAGATGAGTTGATGGAATTCTTCCCCTGCGTAGGGATATTTTGTCAGCTCTCGATCGCTCTGGTTTGTCACTGGTACGTTTGTCGAATTTTGCGCAGCTTTGATGCGCCATATATGGTTGACAACATTCCTCCTTAATGCTGTGTGCATAAGCGTTGGCGTATGGATTTGGGCGCTGAAAAAAATTCAAAGTATATGAACATAGAATTAAAAAAAAGTAATAATAAAGAGTAAAAGTTTTCAAATAATTTAAAAATTTTAAATAATAGAAAAAATTGTATTGATGAATTTACACATTTTGTAATTTCTAATAACTTAATTGATTTTAAAAAATTAAGCTTTTAACAATTAAAAAAAAGTTGACATATTAATGTGTGACAAAAAAAAATAAAAAATAATATTAATACTTACTAGGCGATGATTTTCGCTTGGAGGTATGACATGTCCTTTACCATACACTGTACGCTCTTTTTTGTGATTTCCAAGTGTTGCAGATCACCATCATGAAGGGGCCTTGGTACAGGAGTTAAATTATTGAAAAAATCATCCAGCGTCAAAGTGAATGATGGTGAATCTATAATGCTTGCATTCGCATATAAAATTTGTTGGGCCCAATTATAAATTAATCCTCTATCCGCATATAACCGACGCTGTGTAATTCTGTTGGCCAGGAAATCTAATTCTTGTTTGCACTGGCTTATGTTTATACCCGTATCTGTCAATTTTTTTAATTGTAACATGGGGTCGAGTAATGTTTGTTCGCGAACTTTCGCGAATTTTCGTACTCTTTCGTCTAATACTTCTGTTGTTCTTCTTTTTTTTTTGTTTTGTTTTTTTTCGCTAATAATAATTACGTCTTCTTCCGTGTCGTTCTCGTCATTCGTATTATTCACTGAAAGTTCATCCAAATCTGATAACACCGGCATTTCCGCACTTTTTTCAATTATTGAATCGAACCACGTTTTTTCATCAGTAATAATGTCTTTATTTTCACTGTTACATTGTGAAATATCACTTGTTAAATGTAAAACAATATTTTTAACTATCACATCTTTCGTTTTTTCTTCATGATTAATATCATTTACGATATTTAAATTAACATTTTCGTCAATATTCACTTCGCTATTTGTTATTTCACTAATAAAATCTTGAATTATTTCTGCATCTACACTTTGTTCAAGAATGTTGTCTAACCATTCCATGTCGGTATTAACACTATTTTCACTTACGTTATAATTCACGTTTTGCAAAATCACATTTTCGCTAATGTCCCCAACACTATTCGTCGATTCAACACTATTTTTAATTTCTTCTATTTCTACACTTTCTTCTAACATTTTCTCTACCCACTCTATATCACTGGTGTTGACACTATTGATAGTGATTAAATCGCCAATATCTTGTGATATTGTTTCTTCACCAGTATTTTCAAAAACAGCATCTAACCAAGCCATACTGTTAGTTTCTACTTTAGTATTCATCACGGTTTTTAAAAATATTTTTAAATTAAAAATTAGCGTAGAAAAAAATTAGCGTAGAAAAACAAAGGTATCTTCCGAATATGTTTACGGGATGAAACTAAAACTTCTTATAACGTTTGTGCAAGGAAAACTCGAGGCAGAATAGTTTTTCCTAAAATTATCCTTGAATATGAAGATAATAAGGTTTCTTCCTTAGCTTTAAATAGAAAAAATTATGAAAAACATATGCTCTGCAAAGTATTTTAACTGAAGCGATAAGCATATACATCTTATAAATGTCGAAAAATTTGTCAGCTGCTATGTTGTATACTATCTGATATTCTTTCTCTCTCTTTTTTAAACGTGTGTTTTCGCATTTGTAGAAATGCAGGGGTGGATTTTACGTAACATTATCTGAAAACATTGAATAGTACGCGAACAACTACTGGGCATTTTGAAAACCGATAAACAGTGCGTTAGCAAAGGTGTAAGAGAGAGAGAGAGAGAGAGTGAGTTGGACATATATTGGTAGTGTAAGAGAAAATATAGTCATTAGAAAAGAAAAGAAGATTAGGAGTGTATTACACATAGCAGATGGGTAGTTTGGTGTGTATTTTTTATCAACGGTCCTTAAATTTTTCTTCATAGGTTTTTTTAATAGTCGTAGAAGTATTAAGGTGAGCATTTAAGTAAACAGTAAATTGAAAACTGACCTACCGCAATACTGATATTAGTAAAGTACGCATTCAGCTGCTCTGTTTTATGAATATTTTTTATCTTTCTCTCAAATGGTCACCAAACCTTTTCCCTTAAAGTGAGAACATATAAATATATATAAAAAGAATTGCAATGCTATTTCTTATTTAGTTTTTCGCCATCGTAGTGTAACGTTCTTCACGTAAGATACCTAATTTCATTTTTAAGAAAACGCCTAGTGATCTAAAATAAAAAACAAGTAACAACAATTTTAAATATTGCAAAAAATCATTAAAAATCGCTTTTTTCTTAAATTTTTTCCCTTTGAGAAAAAAAGTGCTATATAAAGAAATAACGAGGCGATTTTTGACAATTTTTGAATATTTTGACTTGATAAGGAATAGAACTTTAAATTTCAAGTGTTAAGCGATTTTATTGAGAGAAATCATGAGGAATAACGAAGGTGAAAACGAATTCCGTGAAATTATATTTCGGATTGTTGATTATTTAATTTATGGGAGATTGTGTTATATTATACAACGTAAATGTGGTCCGGCATGGCGTCGAAAAGTGCGGCGTATGTCTACTTTACAATTAAAAAAACAATTCAGTTGTATATTATCGTGTGTGTCGTTGCGAATGATTGCGCGATTGTTCAATATGTTTTTTAAAGAAAACCTACCTGCAGTAATAACAGCAGGAGAATACGTGATATCAAAAAATCTACATGATGCCTATGTACTCCAGGGTCTGATGAACGAATATAACGAGAAACGTTGTAAGTATACCAAATTTTTAAATTACTATCCTTATTAAACTTATTTAAAAAAATAAATTTGTGAATATCAAGTTTTGTTCTGAAACTTAAAGGTCTCTTTATCTAACGACATTCACGAAAAAGCCCAAAATATTTGTTTTAGAAATTTTGACATATAAAAACTCTATATTTATTATTACTTATAAATATATATCCATTAAATTTTTTAATCAGTATGTCTTATATTTTATATGTTACGATCTTGATTTTTAAATATTTAAAATATCGTATTTTAAGGAAATGTAAAATACAGGCATTACAGTTTTCAAAATATATTTTTATAACCCTCAATTTTTATAATATCTCTTTATTATAATATTCATAAAAAATATTTTTAATTATTTTTACTAAATTTGTATCATTTTCAATAATTTACAAATAAACATTTTTTTTTTACACGTTTCCTTTTTTAAATCAGACATTTTTCGTATATAACTTTAAATATTACTATTAAATGATTGTTTGTTGGTCTTATATTATATATATTACGATCTTGAATTGTAAATATTTAAAATATCGTATTTTAAGGAAATGTAAAATACCGACATTACAGTTTTCAAAATTTATTTTTATAACCCTCAATTTTTTATAATATCTCTTTATTATAATCTTCATAAAAAATATTTTTAATTATTTTTACTAAATTTGTATCATTTTCAATAATTTACAAATAAACATTTTTTACACATTTCCTTTTTTAAATCAGACATTTTTCGTATATAACTTTAAATATTACTATTAAATGATTCTTTGTTGGTCTTATATTATATATATTACGATCTTGAATTGTAAATATTTAAAATATCATATTTTAAGGAAATGTAAAATACCGGTATTACAGTTTTCAAAATTTATTTTTATAACCCTCAATTTTTCATAATATCTCTTTATTATAATCTTCATAAAAAATATTTTTAATTATTTTTACTAAATTTGTATCATTTTCAATAATTTAAAAATAAACATTTTTTACACATTTCCTTTTTTAAATCATAGACATTTTTTGTATATAACTTTAAATATTACTATTAAATGATTCTTTGTTGGTCTTATATTATATATATCGTATTTTAAGGCAATGTAAAATTCCGATATTACTATTTTCAAATTTTATTTTTATAATTCACAAGTTTTTTAAATATCTCTCTATTATAACCTTCGATTTTAATTAATGTAGAGTCTAAAATTAAAAATCATGCGCTGTATATATACAATTGTAAACTTATAATTAATATATGGTTTATTTTTACAGCTCTTGAAATACTACTAGGTAGTAGTAGTGATAGTAGCGATACGGACAGCGATGACAGCGCTGAAACTTTATTTGAACAATCAGTCAACAATCATGCTCTGCCTAGTACATCAAGAAATACCCTTCCACGGCGTTTGTTTTTTGATGGAATAACTCGTAATGAAGAAGAAGAAAATAGAGATGAAAATGTTGAAATTGTAGAAGAAGAACAACAAAACGAAGAAGAAAGTGTTCGAATTGTGCATGATGAAATGATTGTAGACAGCGATGCTGAAACAGTCATCAATGATCAGATTCCAATTGCACAGCAAGAGCGAATACAACAGGAATCAGAATCCGAAGATAGCGAGTTTGATGATGATGATGAAGCGTCAAACCCCGAAATAATCAGACCAGGTTGTCTATTGTCGCGTGCGGTGATTAATAATTATCCAGAGCCGTTCGACGCTGTTATGAGAAGTTTACTTCATAATGATCCTGAAAATGAAATAGGGTCAACAAACACAGCAGGCCCTTCGGAACCCTCTCAAGAACGGTTTACTCTATTACACACATTTTATACTCAAACAATACCATTAAGAAAAAGAGAATTTCACATAGTAAATGGCACGCATATGAGTTATCACTCTTTTGATGGAAGCGTACTGGATAGGCGTCTTAATGAATGTAAGTTTTCTGTATTATTATAATTATTATTTATTGTTATTGTTAGTATTATAATAGTATTGTTAATATATTTATTCTTTCATTTGTTATTTATTAACATTATCATTATTATTATTATTGTTATTATTATATTTTAAAATATTTTTATTTTCATCTAAAGTGATTCGGCGGGAAGAAAACGGATCTGATAGTGTATCTGATTATAATTCTACATCTCTGCAAGTTTATGCCCAAAGAATTAGACCCGTTCGACGAGCGCAAGAATTGCGTTGGTTTCATACAATGGCTGAGAATCTTACATCAGCATTGTATACAGATTCGACCAGGGATTTAGCCGATCTACTCGATCGTGTACACGATAGTTTAAATGGTCCTCCAGAAGAATGAAAATTTAAAAAAATTATTTTTATTTTTCGTTTTTTAATTTTAAACGTTGCAAACATAAGTAAATAAATAATTTTAATAACAATAGTAATAAATAATGATAAGAATCATGTAATATAAAAATTAAAAAACTCTTAATTAAATTTTTTTAAATAAATTTTCAAAATATTTATTTAAAATTTTTTCTAAACATAAAATATTTTTTATAGCATCATCATCATCATCATCATCATCCCTCATAGAAACATCCACACCAATTGAAAACTATGCTACGCTTCTTTCTATCACAGAAGAAGAAGAAGGGGAGGTAGAGTGGGGAGCCACAAATACATCAGAGAGAGAACAGTTGGGTATGTCTACGAGCAGTAGCAGCGTCAACCATGGACATAGTAATAGCAGCGAGAGGGGGGAGTCCAACGCATATGTAAGTGAGAGTGGCAATAGGAATGAGTATGCACGAGAGAGTGAATCGTGCGTGAGTGAAGTAGAAAATGTTCAAATAGGTGGCGGTAGAGGCGCTAGTGCGGAGGAATTTTCAATAAGACCCCCGGGCGTAAGATTCGATATTAATCAACAAAGGAATCATTACATAAGAAAATTTCAAATGAATGCGACAAGATTAGTACTTTGCATGCGTCCCCCTACAGAAAATTTTAATCCTGTTTTATGGTTAGAATTGGTTATGCGGGATATTCACGCGTATTTGATATCGTTAGGAGAAGAAAATGACTTAGTAGGAATTACTGTAAAAAGTATTCACTTTAGTCATGGCCCAGCCGGAATGTCACTTAGACCGATTTTGAATTTTAATTACGATGATTTATGGGAACTTATAAGTAATTTAACTCAAAGTAATGAAAATTTTGAAATAGACGATAGTTTTATTGTAGAGGCAACGTACGTTAATTTACCTCGCGGTACCGGATGGAAAAAAAATAAATTGAGTATAAACATATTGCATAAAAAATCAATAGTTTGCATACAAAATAAAGATAATTTGTGTTTGCCGCGAGCTTTAGTTGTTGGAGAGATGTATATAAAATATAAAAACCATGATTCTGTCGATATGAAAAAAAGTGGGCGAGCATTCGCGACGGACGTAGATCTTTGCAAAAAGAGTACGCTCTGCGGTTAATAAAAAATGCTGGATTGAACATACCACAGGAAGGGTGGGGATTCCGCGAAATAGATAAATTTCAGAAGTACTTTACTAGACTTGGTATTGCAATACAAGTATATGATAAAAGAAATTTTGGAAGCGGGGAACCACCATTTTTTAATGGTCGTGCGTTAATTGAACAATCCGAAAATAATGTGGATTTGCAAGGTGTCATAAATTTATATTATGATTCGGATGAGCACCATTATCACACTATTTTAAATATAACCGGAGCAGCAGGTGATAGATTTTTTTGCGAATACTGTAATAAATGTTACAAATATCCCGACCAACATCAGTGTTCAAACGTATGTTCAATGTGTTTTGTATCGCCATCGTGTGTAAAAGAAAACGGTATAATTTTGAAGTGTAACGAATGCCATAGAACATTTTTCAATAATGCTTGCTACAAAAATCATCAAACAAATGGAAGCTATAAGGCCAAAAATAAAAAAATTTGTGAACTTGTTAAAATTTGTCAAGTTTGTAATAAAGTTATCCATGTTCACAGAGACAAGCATGTATGTGGAGTTAATTGGTGTAAGCTTTGTCGAGGAAAACATTCTGTTAACGAGTTATGTTACATGCGTCCTCTGTCCACGAATGACTATGACAATGGAAGCAACTTTAAAAAAATAAAGAAAACTTTGTTTGTATTCTACGATTTAGAAACACAGCAAGATACAGAATTTAAATGTCACACTACCACGCGATTACACGTTCCTAACCTCTGTGTTGTTCAGCAAATGTGTGATGATTGTTTGGAGAATAATGATTTTTCTCAAAGATGCGATACTTGTGGTATTCGAGAATATGTTTTTCAAGAAAACCCAATTATGCAATTTTTAGATATGTATATTCGCGAGAGAACAGTTTTTAACCAAATCATATGCATTGCACACAATGCTGGTGGTTTTGACGCACAATTTATGCTGAAAGAATTAGTGGAAAAATATAATCAGACATCACCCCAGGTGATTCTTAACGGGCAAAATATAATTTTGTTACAATGCGGTCGGACAAAATTCATTGATAGTTTAAATTATTTCCACATGAAACTAAGCGCATTAACAGAAACTTTCGGCTTACCACCCAGCGCGAAAAAGGGGTACTTTCCTCATCTGTTTAATACTGTAGAGAATGAAAATTATGTAGGTCCACTGCCAGATTCGCATTTTTACGCGCCTGATTCCATGTCGCATGAGGAAAGAGAGAAATTTTTCACGTGGTACAATTCCGAAACTTTGAGTGGGCGCGTATTTGATTTTAAAAACGAAATCGTAGAATATTGTCGCATGGACGTTGAAATTTTAAGACGCGCATGTTTGGCCTTTAGAAAAATTTTTTTAGACGTAGGACAAATCTGTCCGTTTACGAGTGCGACTACTATCGCAAGCGCATGTTCTCTCGTTTATAGAAAGAATTTCTTACTACCCAAAACCATTGGCATTATACCTCCTGCAGGCTATCGTCGTGCTGATAAACATTCTCAGAAGTCAATTGAATGGTTATTAGTCTGTGAAAGAGAAATTGGTCGTGAAATAATTCATGCTGGTAGAACGAGAGAATTTATCTTGCCTGAAGGTTTCCTCGTAGACGGATTTTTACCTCCTACATCGGGAAATCAGGATGAAAAGGGTATAGTTTTCGAATATGAAGGTTGTTACACGCATGGTTGTCCCCAATGTTTTAATAAAAATCGGGATACGCGCATCGCTTTTGGACGTACGTTTAACGAAGTTTATGAAAATACATTAGTAAAAATAAATAAAATTCGACAACACGGATACGAGGTTCGTTGTATATGGGAATGCGAATTCGATAAAATTAAACTTGAAAATCCGGAAATAGCTGAATACGTGCGTAATCATCCTGTAATGAGTAGAATAACGTTAAACCCACGAGAAGCATTTTTCGGCGGAAGAACAGAAAATATAATTCCGTATTATAAAATTAAAGAGGGTGAGAAAATCAAATACACAGATATATGCTCCTTGTATCCTTACATATGTAAACGTGGGCAATTTCCCGTTGGACATCCAAAAATTTTCATAGGAAGCGAGTGTCGTGAACTAACCGGAGGAAATAATAATGATTTGCAACGTGTCGAGGGCCTGATTAAGTGTAAAGTTTTACCACCCAGAAACTTGTACTTACCTTTGTTACCCGTTAAAATGCACGGTCGTTTGTTATTCGCACTTTGTCGTTCTTGTTGCGAGGAGATACGAGAAAGCGATTGTAATCACGAAAACATTGACGAGCGAGAATTCACGGGTACTTGGGTAGTCGACGAATTACGTAAATCTGTCGAACTTGGGTACCGTATAACGAAAATATATATTATATGGCAATACGAAATGACACGCTTTGATGGTATTAACGGAGGACTCTTTGCAGGATACGTAAATACGTTTTTGAAAATAAAACAAGAAGCAAGTGGATGGCCTGCTTGGTGTACAAATGACGACGAAGCGAAATTGCGGTACTTGGACGAGTATGAGCGAAACGAAGGTATTCGATTGGATCGTGACAAAATAGAAAAAAATAGTGGTCTGAGAGCTGTAGCTAAACTTTGCTTAAATTCTTTTTGGGGGAAGTTTGGACAACGCAGTAATTTAAAGCAAACGGAAATCGTGAAATCGCGCGAAAATCTCTTACGAACATTAACCTGTCCTGATAAAGAAGTTCTCAGTATTTTACCTGTAAACGACGATATTTTATACGTTCATTGGCAGCTTAGAGAAGAAGCTGTTGAAGCATCATCCAATACAAATGTGGTAATAGCAGCATTCACAACTGCACAAGCCAGGCTGGAATTGTACAAACATATGGAAAAGCTTGATAGGCGTACTTTGTACTGTGATACTGATTCGTGTATTTTTGTAAAAAAGGACGATTCGGGCGAATATGAGCCAGCCTTGGGAAACTTATTGGGTGATATGACGGATGAATTAAGATGTTACGCTCCTGGTACCTATATAGACACTATGATGTCTGCAGCACCAAAGTTTTACGCTTATCGTGCAATAACACCGTCAGGAAATATTTATGAATGCTGCAAAGTTAGGGGAATAACTTTAAATTTCAAAAATTCATTAAAAATAAATTTTAATAGTATTAAAACGCTCATAGACGAGGTATTCGCGAGAAAACTTAGAGAAGAGAATGAGAAAGACACGAATAAAAGCGAGATACGGTTGAATTTTAAATCTATACGACGCACACCTTATCACGAAGTCATAACAAGAGAAGAATTCAAAACCTGTAGCGTCGTTTTGAAAAAAAGACGCTATGTTTCCCTATCGCTTTCTCTTCCTTTTGGTTATAAGAGTGAATGTGAACAACGAGTAAACGATAAAAATATTGAATAAAAAAGGAAAAGTGTTTTCATGAAATCTATTATTATTATTATTTTACAAGCAATCATCAATAATTCTTAGAAGATAACAATACGCTAACACCCGCGCGGTGATAAGCTTATACATTTCTCAATTAGCTGATTGACGCGGAAAATGAGCTTATTCCCGCACACGTGTTGAATAAGCTAATAAGAACACGTGTGCCCGCGCCGCCGCCGCCGCCGCCGCCCCCTCCTCCACCCATCTAGCTCTCTTAATAATAATTAAAAAATAAAAAACATAAGAGGGTGCTTAACATAAAAAACATTAAACTTTTGTCCGTCTTTGTCAGTATTCAACATGGATACACGATGGAAACATCCCTTTACATGCATAATTTCAGGGCCGACTATGTGTGGAAAAACTGTTTTTGTCAAAAGATTTCTCGCCAGTTTACCCCAAATTTGTGACGTGCATTTTGATCGTATTCTCTTTTATTACGCGGAATGGCAAGAGGCCTATCGTAACGAGTTCAAAGTAGAAGGAAATCAACGCATCGAATTTCGAGAAGGCTTACCACAAGCTAGTGATTATTCCAATGACAATGATAAAAAAAAATTGCTCATACTAGACGATCTGATGCGCGAATCGTCAAACAATACGGTACTTGATTTATTTACAAAAGGTTGTCACCACAAAAATATCAGTGTTATTTTTATTACGCAAAATATTTTTCATAGGGGCCAAATCAGCGTGATTTATCATTGAATTCAAATTATATCGTATTGTTCAAAAATCCGAGAGATCGTGCACAAATACAGTTTCTCGCTCGACAAGTTTACCCGGAGGACCCCAAATTCTTGCAAGAAGCCTACATTGATGCCTGTAGTCGGCCATTTAGCTATCTTTTGTTAGATTTGAAACAAGATACTCCAGATGAGTTTCGCTTTCGCACCAACATATTTCCCGATGACAAGCTGCACTATGCTTACGTGCCTAAATTTTCATCGAGATTCAGGTAAACATGACTAAATAAAAAGAAAGAAGCATCTGTAGTCAAGAAGCAGTCTTGAAATAGCGATGGCTGGGACAACATCTATGGCCTCGTTCGTAACAAAAAGAAAACAAGGAGAAAAGAAAAAAACTTCCATAAAGTCTCGCGTCTGTTGCACACCTGGAAAGTTATATTCGAAAAAGCACGTCGCACTTTTGAATGCTCTGAGTCGCGCTAACAGTCAACAGCGTTCAGCTTTGATTCGAACAGCCGATAAAAATCTCATAAAGTGCATTTGTGAGTGTGCACTGAACGTGTTGCAAGGTGTAGTAAAATTAAAAACTCCTGAACAAAACCGCTTAAAAAAGCACAGAACTATTTTAAGGAAACTAGTAAAAAGTGGAAGAAGCAGTGGTACCAATGCGTGGAAAGCTAAAAAACGTACTATAATTCAGAGTGGTGGTTCTTTTTTACCACTTCTATTGGGCCCACTGATAAGTACAATTTTTTCAAAAATTTTGGGTAGCAAAAATTAATTTTTTTCTCAAGAAAAATAGCCATGGAACGCGCTCGAAAAATGGTCATTGTCCCCGAAACAACTCTGGAACAAATACAAAGTTTTTCGCAGCAGCAGCAGCAGCAACAACAAGGAGGAGCTGTACCTACGATTATTTCTAGGACTGATAACATGACTGAAAATGCTGAAAAAACCATACAAACACCTGCTGATAATTTAACACGGCTTGATTTGGAAATGTACAAAATTCTTCATTCTAAAAGTTTTAGCAGTGAACGGAAAAAATGTAAAAATTATTTGCAAGTTTTGAGGCGCTATTTATTTTTCAAAGATAACGAACGTGTGGATGGTGGTGACATTGGTCGAGATATTGACGAAATCGAAGCTACACTGGCACCATTAACAGAAGAAAAAATACTCGATAATGTACCTAAAATTTATGCTAGAAAAGCACGACTTTTACTAAAACATTGGCGCACTTTTGAGCCCGATCGGTTAAAATGGGATAGTACTGGAAGCGTTATCGTAGATGGCAAACTTATACCACGATCTAACATAGTAGAATTACTTAACGATGTTTTACAAAAGAAAAAGAAAAAAATAGAGGAGGATGATGAAGCACCTATTGGTAGATTTGAATTTGCAAAGTTTATTGGAAGTTCAGAAACCCCTAATAATTTGATTGGAAATACGGAAATTCTAAAAATTGCCAAAAGACTAACGTCTCCTTTAAATACTGCGAAACGGAAAACCTCGTCAGCAGTATTTACACCACCCGTAACGCGACATGGTGCTAAGCAAAAATGGTTAAAAGCAAGAATCTGAAGAAAATGTCTTTGGAAAAACAGTATTACGAGCCTTCACACGAAGCAGGTTATGCTGGAGCTCGAAATTTAATACGCGTAAATATAAAAGGTAAATCATTGATAAACAGAAAAAAAGAGCAAAAACGAATACACGAGTGGTTGAGTAATCAAGATGCTTACACGCTTCACCGCCCTATACGAAAAAAATTTACTAGATTACACTATAACGTAACTAATGTAGATGACGTTTGGGAGGCAGATTTGTGTCAGTTAACGAGTCTAAAAAAAGAAAATGATGGTTATTCGTACTTACTAGTGGTGATCGACGTGCTCAGTAAGTATGCATGGGTAGAACCACTGCGGGATAAAACAGCACACGCTGTGTCAGCTGCATTCGAAAAGATTCTTAAGCGGTCCAATGGTCGTACACCTGTTTACTTACAAACTGACAAAGGTAAAGAATTTGTTGGTGCAGATTTGCAAAATACTCTTAAAAAATATGACATACAGTTTAGAGTGGCAAGGAACCCTGACATTAAGGCAGCAGTGGTAGAACGTCTCAATCGAACTCTCAAAGAACGTGTTTGGAGATATTTCACTCATCGCAATACACATAGGTACATCGATGTAATACAAAAGATAGTTTATGCATACAACAATACAGTACATTCAAGTATAAAAATGAAACCTTCAGATGTTAATTTGTATACCGCTGCTGAGGCACGAGTGAATCTACAGAGGCGCGCTCTTCAGCAAAGAAAAAATCAAAGGCAAATAAAAGACCGTAAATACGAGGTTGGTGACTACGTGAGGATCAGTCGCTCTAAGGGAACCTTTGCGAAAGGATTCGAGAAGAATTATAGCGAGGAAGTATTTAAAGTCAAACGCTTTTCTACCAGACAAAATCTTTATACCTACGAGCTACAAGATTTACAAGGAGAGGACATTGACGGATTTTTTTATACAGAAGAATTGGCTTCTGTAGGATCACAACGACTGTTGGAAGATCAACATTTCAAGATTGAACGCGTTCTTCGAACCAAAGGAAGCGGAAATAAAAAACAGTTATTTGTAAAGTGGGAAGGATATCTAGATAAATTTAATTCTTGGATAAAAGCATCAGACGTTGAAAGAGTTTGAAAATAATGGATAATCTAGATGATTTTTATTTAGTATTACCGAGTAACAGTAGTATGCGTTATTTTCCTGACAATACGACTACTTGTTTTACCACTTACTTATCCCGTGAAATTAGATTAATCGGTAACTGGCAGGTCGGTCTAGCTGAAATACACGTACCCTGTACTATCATGCATATTCAAGAACCTGAAGCTTATTATACTTTTAAATTAGGAAGCGCTAAACCCAAAGTTTCGAAAAATAACGGGTTTTGTAATTTTCCTCACGGCGTATACAGTAGCATCGAACAGCTTGCAGAAGAAATAAATAAAGTACACGAGGTGCGTGAACATCAGAAGCTTGAACCGACTGAGTTTCAGAAAGGTTATTACATCTTGAAAAGGATTTGCGATTGCGAAGAGCCGCACTACACGACTTTCAACGAAAAAATTCGTCGAATTTTTGGCTTTGAAGACATTGTCCACAGAGAAACAGGAACTTTTGTCACTTCCAACTCAGGAACGAGTATAAATGTGGGCAATAGACCAGCTACTTTAGCACGGGCTATACCCGATCAGCTTTACGTTTACACAGACATATGCGAACCTTATGCAGTCGGTGATACGGAAACAGCACTTTTACGCATTGTAGCCCTGGAAAATTCAAAGTACAAATTCGGATCAACCGTTGTCAAACAGTTTGCACCGATTCAATACATACCTCTACTACATCATACCTTTCGAAATATTGTTATCGATATAAGAGATCAACATGGGCGCAAAATACCATTTGAGTATGGAACGCTGACGGTTACGCTTTATTTCAAGCGTAGTCGTTAATTGCATAGCGATATGAGTTATTATATTCATTACTACGACGAGCAGGCTGGTGGTGGAAGCGGTATTAAAAACGTTTACTCTGGTTCAACGTTTCAAAGAGGCTCTGGAATTGGTAGCTTTCTTGGAGGATTATTTCGAAAAATTGTGCCATATCTTGCCAGCGGGGCCAAAGCAGTAGGCAAAGAAGCCGTCCGAACAGGCTTGAACGTGCTAGACGACGTGTCGAATAAGAGAGCGAATTTTAAAGAGTCTCTCAACACGCGCGTTCGAGAGTCAGGTCGAAATTTAAAAAGAAAAGCTGCTAATAAAATTTCCGATATTATGAAAGGTAGTGGATATAAAGCTGTTACTGCTAAGCGCAAACGACAGTCAACGCGAGCTCGTGTTCCCGCACACAACGCATCGAGCAAGAAAAGAAAGACAAAGAGAAAGACGAATAAGCGTGGTATAGGAAAGAAAAAGAAAACATCAAGGCGAAAGAAGAAGGTATTGAGAAGCGTATCCGACATTTTTGGACCTAAATAAATCATTTAAAAAAATGGCTTTCCTACACGCGTGCAGTGGTGAAGGTATGAAGAGCGAACTAGATATTTTTACTCTTCCTCCGACGCAAACATCGATTGAAAGCAGTTCTTTTCTCCACTACAAACCTGTATCATCTCTCAGCAATGAAAGCGATTCACCTTTAGAATTTTTGGTTCCTAGTTCGACCGAGCATTACATCGATCTAGCGCATACAATGTTACAAGTCAGCGTGGAAATCACACCCGTGGGAACCGACGCCGAGAATGCAAAAGTTGCTCCTATTAACAATTTTTTACATTCGTTGTTCGAGCAAACGGACATCTTTTTCAATTCAAAGCTAGTCTCACCCCCAAACAACGCTTATCCTTACAGAGCTTACATAGAAACACTCTTAAATTATGCTTCTCCCGCCATAACATCACACCTAACCTCCGCACTTTGGTACGCGGACACAGCAGGATGTATGGATGCTTCACCAGCAATTGCTACTGGAACAGTTGGGGCCAATATCGGTTCTCGGAATCGCCAATACTTTACAGCTGGTGGTAAAGTTGTCGATATGATTGGCCACCTCCATTGCGATGTATTTAATCAAGGTAAATTTTTGGTAAACGGTGTTGAAATGCGAGTGAGGCTCGTTCGTAGCAAGGACGCGTTTTGTTTGATGGATTTCACCGATGACGGAAAATTTTCAGTACGCATCAGAGAAGCGACGCTAATCGTCCGTCGAGCTAAAATAAGTCCAGCCGTACTATTGGGTCATGCTAATGCTTTGGCCAAAACTACTGCAAAATATCCAATAACAAGGGTGGAAGTCAAATCATTCACTCTACATAGCGGAATTTTAGGAGATACTCTTGATAATGTTATATTGGGCCAGTTGCCAAAAAGAATCATCATAGGTTTTGTGAGTAACCGAGCCTTCAATGGCAATCGACAATTGAATCCTTTCAACTTTCAACATTATTCCATCAATTTTCTCTCTCTTTACGTCGATGGAGTACAAATACCAAGCAAACCCCTACAGCCAAAATACACTGGGAATAATAAACTCTATGTAGACGCTTATCACACGCTATTCTCCGGTACTGGTATACATTTTCTCAACGAGGGTATCGATGTCAGCCGAACGTCTTACCAGAAGGTTACTGTCTCTTTGCATTCGACTTGACGCCAGATTTGTCGGCTCATTTTTCATCACATTGGAATCTCGTGCGATCGGGTGCTCTGCGCATTGAAGTTCGCTTCGAGGAGGCTCTTAGGGAAACAATCAATTGCATCGTTTATGCAGAATTTGATAACGTGCTAGAAATCGATTCAAACAGACAAATTATTACGGATTTTAATGCTTAAGGTGGAGGGGGAACATGGTGGGAGAAATATTATAAGACCATTTGCTTCATACCCCACTGTTTTAGTTGCTTCTCACTCTCAGCCGTAGCACACAGGCACTCGCGTTCTTGCCAAAATGGATTACGTAATAGATATTCAAGGCTTAAGAGATAAAGATAATAAATTTTTACCCAAGGAAGTGGCAGTAGTTTCTCTACAAGAACAAGTTATTGGTCATTGGATAATTGCACCACCTTACGAATTCGATAATTTGCCAGAAGATATAAAAACCAGTAACGATTACGTGTCGTCACGCCTCCACGGTTTACAATGGTTCGATGGGGATGTTATTCTACGAAAATTACGCTATCATTTTTATAATATAGCGAGAAACGCTACAAGAATTTATGTAAGAGGTGCTGAAAAGGCTCGCTATATCGAATCTATTATGGCCCGTAACGTTATAAACATAGAAGATTACACTACAACAGGTTTCACCGACTTACAAAGACAATTCTCTTCTCAGAAAGTATGCTGCTTTCACGCCTGCCGAGAAAGCCTCTATAAAAGGGAGTATTGTGCCATGCAAAGATCACATCTATTGAGAGAGTGGCTTCATTCACTACTCCCTCAAGAATCTCAACAAAATTTGTCTAAAAAGAGTAGCGAACTCTTCTACGACTCTCTTCAAAAAGTTGCCTACAAGAAAAATAGCGTTGTGAGATTCGGGTCAAGCGTCGCTTTTACAGGGGTCGATGAGGTAGACGACGACGACGACGACGATGATAAAACCATAGAATACGCAAGTAGTGATGAGGGTTGTAGTTTAACACAAGAAAATAATACAAATGAATACCACCCAAATAAAGAGAGCCCTAGAAGGGTTGAAAGCCAAAACAATTGGCGTATACGCAGCAGATCGAATTCCGAATGTAATGATAACACCAGTCGCGGTAGTGTGTAATACCGATGATCATACAAGACCTGGTACACATTGGGTGGCTATGTTCATCGATAAAAATGGATACGGAACGTATTTTGACAGTTACGGTTTCCCACCCATCTCAAAATATCATCTGGAACGACTCAGAAGAAACTGTAAAATTTTTCGATGGAATACCAAGAAACTGCAGAGCATCGATTCAACGTGTTGTGGTCAATATACTATTATGTTTTTATATCATATGTGTCGCGGTGTTAGTTTGCGAACGTTTTGTAGCATCTTTTCAAATAACACGAAAAAAAATGATCGGATAGCTGAAAATTTTTATAAAAGAATTTTAAATAAAATTAGACATAGAAGATGTAAGCGTGCGGGTACATTCGGTAGAGAACGTTCTCAAGGTTCAGGCCATTGTAATCAAACATGTACTTCTAGGTTAAGATATTCATAATATATATATAATTTTACTTTAAATATTATAATCAAATGTGTGTTTTAGATTTAAGTATAATCAATGTTAATTTTGGAATTTATATTTGAATAAATATACTATTAAGTGCACAAATAAAATATTTCTAAAATTTTTTCTTTTAATTTTCCCCTCCCCTACCTCTTATCCATGAATGAAGAAACACCTGCCCTGCTGACTAGCTGTCTCTACGTTTTCCTCAGTACACCTGGTCTACTGATACCATCCCCACCCCATCCTTCGTATCTTCCCTAAATAAACACCTGCCCTGTTGCTTCTATTCTATTAAAAACGTATTTATCCCCTCTACATACTATTTTGTCCAATGCGCGGTAGAGAAATATTCTTTCCAAGTTTTAGTAAGAGTTTAGCTTCAGTACGATCAAGACGTAAAAAATGGCTCGTTGTGAATTACGTGAGTCGGGAAAACCCGAATTGCCAAACCTTTTATTATCTACTACCTACGCGCTCAATAAGTCTAACTCGAAAAGAATTTGTGTCGGACTTGAATATAGTGGTGGATATTATCATGAAGTGATTAAACTAGTTTCTTCAGGTGGCTCGCACAAAAGTGTCTCTCTTGATCGCCATAGCTGGGATATTCTGAAAGATCAATGTGACGCCATAACAGCTTATTTTCAAAATTCTTATTCTTTTTATCAAGATTTTGGAAGACCAACTAAACTCTTTCTTTCCAATCATGATTTGAGTTTCACCACATCGTACGGCACCAAATCTATCACCATCGACGAAAGACCACAACCGAACGAGATACCCGAGGAAGAAGATACTCCTGGACAATCACTTTGCAAAAAGAGAAAAACTTTTAATCATCCACCAGGTATAGTCATGCAACACCAAACATTTGAAGGTCTTCGACAGCAAAGTGTCTTGGTAGATCTTCTTCTAAACGATTTAAGCGAGCGCGTCGGTAAAGTCAACCGTACTACCGATCATATTCTAGACTTTTTAAAAAATAAACTTGGACAAGAAGGACTGGACAATGCAAAAGTAATTCTTAATGACTTAAAATCATTCAAACAATACTATTCTATTCTTAATAACGAATTAGAAGGTTATGTCATGGAAAATATGGTAGACGATACTGATCATTATAAAAGCTTATATTTAAAATTTGTTTTACATGAAATTCTCGCATTTAGTTTACCTATGATTGCAAAAGATTTACGAGATATAATGATTCCTGAATAAAAAATGTGTGTTTATATCAATTGATTACTTTAATCATATAATTAACTTCGTTTGTTATTATGTATAATTAACCTATGATTGTAAAACGATTTATCATATAAAATGATTCATGTATAAAAATGTGTGTTAATATCAATAAATAACTTTAATGGTATATTTGACTTCATTTCTTTCTTTCTATAAATATAATCACCTTTTCAATTACCCATCATTTATTTTATGACAGTCGGTCGAAACAGACATGGGACAATGCGCAGGTAAGATTGCTTCATTACGTTCTACAGACAACGGAATAAAGAGAGAACGATGCAAAGAATATTATAAGAAAGAAGCGGAAAAATTAGAATGTTTTCAAAGATATAATAAAAAAAATAATACTCTTGAAAATATTAATTTAAATAATAACTTTTTACAATAAGTACTTTTTCATGCATAGTCTCTTATCATATTTGTCGAACGTATAATTATTACGATGGGTCAAAACAGTTCCACCAACGAAAAAACACCTTTACTACAAGGTGAGGAAAAGAAAAAGAAGGAAAATCAACCATCATCCAGCTGGAAACAATATTCTGAAAAAATTTCATCTAATACTTACTCTATTCCTGAAAGAAAAGGATATAAAAAATTTTAAATTAAAAATATTTATATATTCACATACGGTCCTTTTCAGGACCAGCAAATATATTAATCGTAGGAAATAATCGATAAATAGATAAATAGAACTCCATAATAGCCCCAGACTGGGGAAGGGGAAATGTCACGCGATACCACCACATGAACGCTATAACAGACCCAGATATGGAGGGGGAGACAGACGGGTAGGGGGGAGGGGGGTGGGGAAATATCTGCCTATATACTGATATTATTTGCAAATGTTTAAAGAAAAAAACTCTTACCAACTGATTTTCTTAGCGCAGTTTTAATTTTATAGCATTTTAAAAATTTTGAAAAAAATTTGTTTTTTCATTTTTTTTTATTTTACGACAACCATTCGATAGATTTGCTTCAAAATTTGTATGCAAGTTATTCGCTATTGTCTAAAGGAAACAAGCTTTGGAACACTTATTTTCTTGGTGTAGTTTTAATTTTAGAGCATTTTGAAAATTTTGGAAAAGATCTCTATTTTTTATTTATTTTATTACACAAAATCCATTCGATAGATTTGCTCGAAAATTTTTATGAAAATCATTTGCAATAACCTAAATAAAACAAGCTTTGAAAAACTTATTTTCTCAGCGCAGTTTTAATTTTAGAGCATTTTTAATATTTTGAATAAAATTTTTCTAATTTTTTTTATATATTACGTGAACTACTCGATGAAGGAGCTTAAAATTATGTATGGGAATTATTTATGATTGTCAAAATAAAATGAATTTTTGAAAACTAATTTTCTTTAATTTTCTTTAATTTTCTTAGCGCACATTTATTTTCAGAGCATTTTGAAAATTTTGAAAAAAATTTTTATTTTTAATTTTTTTTTATTACACAAAAATCATTCGATAAACTTGTTCAAAAATTTTTATGCAAATTATTCACTATTATCTGAATAAAACAAGCTTTAAAAAACCTATTTTCTTAGCGCAGTTTTAATTTTAGAGCATTTTGAAAATTTTGGAAAAAATCTCTATTTTTCATTTTTTTTCTATTACACAAAAACCATTCGATAGATTTGCTCGAAAATTTTTATGGAAATCATTTTCAATGGCCTAAATAAAACAAGCTTTGAAAAACTTATTTTCTCAGTGCAGTTTTAATTTTAGAGCATTTTCTAAATTTTGAATAGAATTTTACTTATTTTTTGGTATTTTACGTAAACTACTCGATGACGTAGCTTAAAATTATTTATAGAAATTATTTACGATTGCCTAAATAAAATGAACTTTTTAAAACTGGTTTTCTTAGCGTAGTTGTAACGAAAGCGTTTTGAAAATTTTAAAACAAGTTTTATTTTTCAATTATTTAGTATTTTTTGTAAACTATTCGATGAAAATGTTCCAAAATTTGTATGCAAGTTATTGGCTATAGTATGAAGAAGACAAGCATGAGAAAATTAATTTTATAAATGCAGTTTTAATTTTAGAGCGTCATAAAATCACATGATGCAAATGGCAAAAGTAAGAAAGAATAAAATTCATATAGTTTTCGTAGATATTAAGACAGCCTTCAATACAGAGGATAGGGACATTTATATTAAAATCGTATTTAAAAAAATCAAATTACTCTAACTCAATGTTCTCTATGAGAAAGCATTGCGCCAAAGCACTTGGCAGCGTTTTTTTAATTACATTTTATATAGGGTATGTTTTTTTATCGCTCTTAACAACTCTATATAGGTTTCATTAAGCCCCTAATTAATGCCTAAAATAGCTTTTTTTTTGCTCTATTGATTAGACTATTAACACTCCTTTTATAATTCAGATAAAGAATTTTTTCCAAATTAATTCTTTAAACGTGGACAATTGAATCATGCTCCAAATATTTTTAATTCTGTATTTCAACATCTTTTAAATTATATAAAATAAAATTTAAAAAAAAAATATTAATAATTTATCTAATATTATATTTTTGGGAAAGTTGCGCAATTAGTTGCGCAAAAAGTTGCGTCACTTTTGGCTCGATAAAGCGACACGAAAAGTCATATAAAAAGTGACACAAAAAGTGACGCAAAATATTGTATCATAAGTTTCGCGATCATTTTTAGGAGGGTTATGATTAAAAAAATAATTATCTATATTTAAAATTAATTTTATATAATACAAATCTATATTATGATATAAAAATTCAACTATAATATGGGCAGTGTAATCGAAATCAGAACAGAATGTAATCAAAACAGAAAATAATTTTTAAAATTAACTTGTGACTGTATTACAGTTTTTCTTATTTTATTTTTATTTTTTTTTGCAAAACTTCCATTTTATGATTGACTAATAGTCTCTCTATCTCTTCAAGTCTTGCACATAGATTTTTTTGTTTATCCATTATTTCTGTTTTATTTTCTTGCTCGGATTGAGATTTCAAAATTTTTTTCAAACTTTTAATTTCTAAATTTATTTCTTTCTTCTCCTGAATTAATTTTTTTACGCTCCTGAAAATCTTTATTGACACTATGCTCTTTTTCCTTTAATGTTTTTATCCTTTCTTTTTAAGCATTGTAAGCATATCGTCTCTAGTACAAACCTTATTTAGGGTGGACTCTTCAGATTTTGATTTTCTTTTTTTCTTTTTTTTTGTTGAAAGTTGGTACAGGAAAAGCGTTATGGAATAAATCTTTCATTACAGTTTGTTTAGATTCCGAACTACTAGATTTAACAGCTACTGATAAATCAAGAACTTGATCTAAAAGATAGGATTAATTACAAAATAATTTTTATAATATTAATGAAATGTAATTGGACTTGATGATATATGATTTTTTTATTTAGTATACAAACCTGTTAAATTATTAAACTCACAAGAAGTGTTCATTTCTATTACAGGATTTATTTTTTCATCCACTGAGTCAACTACATTAATATTAGTTTTTTCTTTAAGATTAGTTTCTGTAGCATCAATATAAGCCAGAGAATCTTTCAATTTTTTGCATACAGATTCATTAGTTTTAATAGAAGTAGCATTATTCATACTATTATTTGTTCTGGAGTGGATACTCTGTTCTAAAACAGAATTATTTATGATTACTAGTATTACTCAATATTTATAGCTAAAATTCTATAATTAAAGAAAAACAGAAATATTTACCTTTTACCGTAATCTCAATAGGAATTAAATTTGGATTCAAAAAATCCTCTTCACTAATAGAAAATGTATTTACATTTGAGTTATTGTGACTATTCAAAGCCTGTGGAGTGAGTGGTATAGGTATTGCTGTTAGAGAATTTAATTCCATTTCAAACACTACATCCATAGCTTCAGAATGGTTACTTTCATCAAAACTCTCAATATTCAAAATTTGAAAATTGATATAATATTGGTTTCTATATTGGATGAAGAATTTCCTTCCACTATTTCAAGATTTTCCGCTTCTTGCTTTGTAAAAAAAGTAGGCGCTCCTTTTACACAATCAATTGGCACAACATTATTTAATTTAGCATGCAAAGTAGATTTAGGAACTCAAAAAATTCTTGCAGCTTGTCTTAAAGTTTGACCTGCTCCAATTGCATCCAAAGCTTTTTTCACAGCATCAGAGTTGTATACTTTCTTTTTATACTTCTTTTTTATTCTATTATTAATCTTTTTAATAGGTGAATTTTTTTTCTTATCATTTTCTAATATTTTAGCATTGACGGGCTTTATACTCTTGTCAATAATAATAGAAACTTTTTTGTCTTTCTTCTTTTTTGCCATTTACAACCTAAAATTACAATTTTTATTCATATTTATTCATTATTATTTTTATTATAAATAAATAATAATAAAACTAGCTAGAAATGAAAGTAAAAATAATTATACTTACTTGTGTGTATAAAGGTATTAAGTATACAGGTTAGAATGAGGTTATGATTTTTTAACGTGCAAACCACTATTTTAATCTTAATGAATCATATAAACAATGTCGCTATTCAAAGATTTATGACATAAATATAAATTTTTTCACTTTTTTAGTTATTTTTTCTTCATTAATTTTAGTCAACGATAAACAATTGCGCGTATCCAGCCTATTCTATCGTGCTAAATACAGCGGGAGGTAACTTTGGACATGACTGATATTCTGTCCAGGTTTAAAAACGATTTTTAAAATTTGGAGGGGAATTCGGTCACGTATTTTTAATAATTAATCGCATGATTTTCACATAAATATATTTAATAATGTTATCTTTTAACTATTTATAAATATTTAAAACCATAATTTGTATTGAAAACCTACTTTTTTCTAATTTTTACTAAAAAAATGGTTGATAGAATTTTCAACAAATTTGCAAATAGATATGAAGTTTTATTTAAACATTTACAGCTTATGATTAATTATTTATTTATATTATTTTACATTAAAATTTTATAACTAAAAGTGATTATTTATATCATAAAAACCTTAATATATAATAAGCAATTTTTTTTACCATTTATCATCATAATTAATGTCATATCAAATTAATTTTCATTGTTGTCCAGATGTACCACCTTATTTTCTACGTGTCCCGATTTAGCCTACTTTACCTTATTTAACTCTGCGTATTGGATATTGCTTGAGTTTGAAAATTTTTAAAATCTATTAATATATAAGGCAAGGGTGGTATTTTAAGGAGGCATGAGCGGGCTAAGATCGTAAATAATGTAGAATGCGACTTATTTTATTTCTAACCCTAGATCTGTCAACATTGTTTTGTTAACGTTTTTAAAAACTGTATGTTCTGTATGATTCCATATGTTATCCACGTGTTCTTCTCGCATTCGATCCAACCCTAACCATGTAATGTTGACAGAACACAAAAACACATGAAATTTTTTCCATTCAATCATAAATAAATCTTTTTTTCAGTGGTTAACCCAATTTAAAAAATAGCTTATCTTAATCTTAACAAAAAAAGCTAATGATTGATCACCATTTTATACGTGTCTATATTTTTATTTGAAAATAATGAATGATTTTACATTAAATTCTATAAGATTACATGTTAAAGTTACGAATTTTTAATTTAATTTTACTCATTTATTTGATGGTTGACCCCATTCGTTCTTTATACCATTGTAAAGCTCTGAGTTTCTACTTTTATTTGTATTAGTTTCAGATAATCCTATATAGGCGTAACCCGCTCATGCCTCCTTAAACATACTATGATTTTACTACGTTTTTATTAACTCGCTTTGGTGTCTGTCTGTCTGTCTGTCTGTCTGTCTGTTCGGTACGAATTTTGCAACCGATTGTAAACTAACTTCCTGATGAGCTAGAGACTTGAAATTTTAAATATAGCTCGGAACTGGATGACAATGCAATATTATAAAAAAAATATATATATCTACCGAACAATATATTAATATATTCAATCATATACGGAGATGTTGGCAAAATTGAAGATTTGAAGATTTTATATATAGATACACTTTTAACATTAGTGTCTAAACATCTTCGAAAATTTTAAAAATCTTCTTTTGATATATTAATATATTAATATATTAATATATTAATATATTAATATATCAAATATAGTAATATATTAATATATTAATATATTCAATATTATATTTTTGCATGCATTGTTGGATAATATAATTAAATATATATTCCCACCGAAAAATATATTAATACAATTATATACGGAGATATTGGAAAAATTGAAATTTTGAAGATTTTATATATAGATATACTTTTAACATTAGTGTCTAACCATCTTCGAAAATTTTTAAAATTCTTCAACTTCTCATATTGCAATTAGACATAAATTACAGCATTTTGTATTGTACATATAAAATTTGAGACTGTATTTTATTCATTTTATGGTCTATCAATGCATAAAACAATAAATTTTGGTTGAATTTCTAATGGCGTCATTATCGTCAAAATGGCGGGAAACTCAGCATGCGATTACGTGTTCTCTAAAAAAAATAGATGAAACACGTTTTAGTCCCTTGATAACAATATATATGCTATATAATATGCACTGTTGGACAACACGATAAATAATATTAATAATAATAATAATACCAAAAGGTATAAGATAATATCTAAATAAAAAAAAAAATTTTCAATCTACCACGTTTTTTAATTGAACTAAAAATATAAAATAATATTAAAAATAAAAAAAAACTTTTTAATGTACTACGTTTTATAATGAACCAAAAGTATAAAATAATGTGTAATAAAATGAATAATGATTTGAAATAAAAAAACGTGGGCGCATACAATACATAATAATAAACATGCGCCCCACGTTTTTTTATTTCAAATCATTATTCATTTTATTACACATTATTTTATACTTTTTGGTTCATTATAAAAACGTAGTACATTAAAAAGTTTTTTTTTTATTTTTAATATTTTTTTTCTAGATCCAAATTATCTTTATTGATTTCCTGCGATGAATCATTAACTATATCATAATTTTCATGACATGCTGATGGACCCTCTATTAACGCGTCCGCATCTACTTTAAATTACCTTGTGTTGCTGTAGGTAACGTATTATTTGTTTTAGTACGGTTTTGATTTGTTGAATTTCAATAAGCATTGGTATTAGGCTCTGTTCACTAAATATTATTATAATTAAATGTTCGAACAAAATCATTTCGCGCATTTCTATTTTGATTATATTAAGCAAAATCTGCTTGCCCTTGAGCTTGATGTACTCGTTTATATCGCGGAATAGATCTCGAATGGCCTCTATACCAATTATTTACACGACCTCTTTGTACATGAATATTTTTTACGCGAAACTGTTGAGATTGTTGGCCTTGAAACGAATAATCTTTCTTTTGTTCACGATCGCGTTGTTTTTCTATATTTAGCGTCTAATTTTGCGAAAGTTTGCTTTATACATTCCATATCATTATAATTAATTGTAGCCAAAGATTTTTTTACCCAAAATGAAAACTAGTAAAGCGATAGTATAATTTTTTTTCAAAATCCGTAAGCCTAGGCAGAATATAATTAGACTCTTTTAATTGCCGATAGTAATATGTTTGCAAGTTTCTCTCACTTTGATTATATTTACGGTTAGACCATCGCGATTTAACTTTTACTTCAATTGGCACGGAATAAAATTCGTTTAAAAATGCTAACTTGAAAATTCATAATTTAAGAATTGTTCTTGTAATCCAAGCCATAAACGCGCTTTATTTTCCAACGTTATTATATAATAGGAATATAATATAATAGGAATTTTTTCGATTTTTATATTTTTAACTTTGAAATATCTCTCAAGATCGTCTAGAAATTCTCGTAGAATACTCGGTTTTTTCATCAGAGAATTTCGGAAGCTTAATATCTATATGCGCAATATTTATATTACCAATTATTTTGCTTACGTCGTTAATTGTTGCGCCTTCTCGCTGTTACTGATGAGGAGCTGCTACCAAAATTTGTTGTTGTTGCTGATTATCTCCTATTCTTATACGCTCAATCTAGTTGTTGAATTATGTTATTATTTGCTGCAACTGTATCCTCATGCTGACGCCTTAACATTTCGAAAATTTCGAGTTGACCTTGGATTGCTGCTTGGTGATTTTGATGCTCTTGTTGGTTTAAATTCGTTCCTACTTCCATGTGAGCATCGTTTTCGCCATTTGTACCTCGCTCGTTAGTGCGCGCATTTTCAGCCATTTTTGTAGACTTAAACCTTTTCCTCGGAATACCAGAGTTTCAATTATAAATTATTCGCTAACAAAGTCTCTTCGATCTACTGATATAAACCGAATTAGAAATATCCATAAACCGTCATATATGAGGTTCGAAAATTTTTCTTTTTTTAATAAATAAAAGAAAATTTCCACCCGGTGTTGGGCGCCGATGTAAAATTTTTAATAATTATGATATTTACTTTTACTTTAATAGTTTATATGACGATATGCAGGATATGATTAAATTATGAATCGGTGAAGATAAAACACAATGATAATCAATAAATTGTAATATACATTTAAATAACGCACTATGCAGAAGCAACAAATATGTTTGCATTTCGAGGCTATGAAATTCACTCCATAAAAAACCACAATTACCAAATGTTAGAGCGAGCGCGAAAGACATCCATTCTAACTGATAGACCCAAACGAAGAGAGCGAGCGCGCTTTTTCACAGCTTGTCCAAGCTCCCGAATTATAAAGGACCTTTCGATATATATGTACCAGTGTGTACGTGTTTGTACGTGTGTGTGTCTGTGTTCGTACGTGTGTGTACGTGTGGGCACGTATTTTACATGCAATCACACTCGATCATACATAGTCATACACCTTGACAGATAATAGCACACGCTTGCACCTGCCTACTTTCAGATATTTATACATGCATACGCACACATTGTTGATTATATCATTAATTAGAATTAAGTTAATCATGTCATCAATAATAAGAAAGTTTTAGCGACGACGGCTATGATTATGTATATGATGATGTCGATGACGATTACGTTGAAAAGAGTGACTTTATTTTTTAGTCTAACGATAATGATATTTATTGAATCACAATAAATTTTTTGTTGAAAGTGATTTTAATGTTTTGTGAATTGTGTGCATGTTTAAAAGCATATCCATAAAAATCTCAGCTATGAGGACAACATTTCATATGTCTTTTTATTTAGGACTCATCAGTAAGGCTTTTAAAATAATTTAAAAGAGTCTTTGCCTTTGACGCTTATAGTAGCTTTTTATTCATTGTCATTGATTACACAATATGTTGATAAAATTTTGAGAGCTGCTTTCAGCACATAAGCTTCGTGACTGTATAATTGTAATTGTCTGTTAAATTTACGGTTTATTTGTGTGCAGTCATATATGATGCTTTAATGAATCTTGATTCCTATCTCAAAATTGAAAATATCGAATTAATATTGATTAAAAATCATTAATTTTATGTTTATTCTTCTTAAATCAAAAGTAATGTTTTAATAAATTGTGCTTTTTAGATTAAATTTCAAAAAATACAATTATTATTGATTGATTTTGATTAATTTAAAGTTTTTTTTGCGTGCATTCGAATAACATGCTTTAATAATTTTGATTTTTAAATCAAATTTGGAATATTGGATAATTTTGATTAAACTTAAATAATTTTGATTCCTACATCAAAATTAAGAATGTTAAATTATTATTGATTCAATTTGGTTAATATAAGTTTATTTGTATACAATCAAGTATAATGCTTTAATAAATTTCGGTTTTGACATTAAAATCAATATATTGAATTACTACCGATTTAATCTGGTTAATTCAAGGTTTATTTGTTACAATTAAATATGATGCTATAATGAATATAATCTCTTACGTCAAAATTCAAAATATAGCATGATTTTCGATTCAATTTATTCAATTTAAGGTTTATTTGTATGCAATCAAATAAGTTGCTTCAATAAATTTTGATTCGTTCATCAAAATTTAAGATATTGGATTACCATCAATTTAATTATATTAATTAGATGTTTAAATTGTGCGATCAATTATAATGCTTCGATAAATTTTGATTTTTACTCCAAAATTCGAAATATTAAATTACTATCGATTTCATTTAATTAATTTGAGGGTTCATTTGTGTGCCTTGGAATATATTACTTTAATAAATTTTCAATTTGACATGAAAATTCAAAATATTAAATTACCATTGATTTAATTTGTTTAATTTTAAGTTTTATTGTGCGCAATCAAATATTTAATGAACTAGAAAATCCATGCGCGCAAGCGCGCCCTATATCTAATCTAAATGTATATAAATTTTTAATGATTGACTGTTAATATAGTGTTATTATTTTCTGTTCATTATTAAATAATAATAATTTCATATCTACTAATATCAGCATCAGTAAAGAAATTGATGTTCTATACGCAGCATCAGTGAATTTATAGACATGGAAAACTTCGAGAAAAATAAATCCCATTTAAAAGATATATTATCACTATATTCATTTTCTTATTATCATTTTAAAAAATTGAAGAAATAGTAAACTTTTAAATTATTTTTTAGACATTTCTTAAATCTTTCAAAATTTAAATAACGTAAATTATTACAAAGTCAAAAGTTGTTTTACAAATATATAAATTTTCATACACATAATTTTTAATATCAATCTAATGTATTTGACTTTCAAGATCCCTGCTAGAACAGGACGTTATAAAGACGTCATTAAGACGTTTTAAAAATCACGAGAAAACGTCCATTTTAAATAGGCAGTTTGCTATGCAAGCTCGAAGCAGGTGGCGTTCTGAGCTCTAGGGCTGTCATGGCGGTCACACTACGACAATCTTGCGATGTTAACATGTATGAGTGTATTCATGAGTCTATCCGTGTATATTCGATGACGTCATATTTGAAAGTAGTGGGGGAAGCCCCTTCTCTAATAGTCGCGCGTCGCACGTCGTTGCACGCACACAGCTACACGTATATGCTCATCCATGCACACATACGTGGAGAGTACCACCATGACAGCGCTAGAGCTCAGAACGCCACCTACTCTCAGCTTGCATAGCAAACTGCCTAATAAAATGACGTTCAAAAAACGTCTTTTAAACGTTATTTTGGCCGCGGTATTTTTCACAAAAAAGTTGACAGATAGGTATAGAGACGTATTAAAGACGTTTTAAAAACGTATATACTACGAGTGATGGACGTTATTCGTACGAGGCGTTTTCAAAACGTCTTTTAAACGTCTTAAAAAGATTCTTAGAGACGTTTTCAAAACGTCTTTTAAACGTCTTTAGAACGTCCCTAAATATGTGTAAAAAAATTTTAATAGATAATATTACTTTTATTCACATATATGACACAGAACGTAAAATAATAATTAGAGGTTATATATTTATCATTAGGAAAAGAAATATAAAAAAGTAGGGATAATTTTACTTATCTTATTAAATCCGTAATGATTTCAGCCTTCATTACAGGACGGATCAACAATATAAATATTTAATTCATACATTAATTTTTATAACTTTTTGCTGCAACTGATGCTGTCCCAGATTTTCAACTGCCTTATCATCTTCAAATTGACTGTTTATCCGTTATTAAAGAATAAGATGATAGATAAAAATTCGTTAGTAATCAATAAACAAACAAGATGATTAGGCATTCGGAAATATGGGACAGCATAAGTTCAAAAAATTATAAAAATTAATGTATGAATTAAATATTTATATTGATGATCTGTCCAATAATGGAGGCTGAAATCGGATTCAATCAGATAAGTAAAAGTATCCCTACTTTTGTATATTTCTTTTCTTAATAATAAATATATAGCCTCTAATTATTATTTTATGTACTGTGTCATATATGTGAATAAAAGAAATGTAATCTATTAAAATTTTTTTACACATATTTAGAGACGTTTTAAAGACGTTTAAAAGACGTTTTGAAAACGTATCTAAAAATCTTTTTAAGACGTTTAAAAGACGTTTTGAAAACGTCTCGTACGAATAACGTCCATCACTCGTAGTATATACGTTTTTATACGTTTCTATCTGTCAACTTTTTTGTGAAAAATACAACGGCCAAAATAACGTTTAAAAGACGTTTTCTGAACGTCATTTTATACATTTAAAATGGACGTTTTCTCGTGATTTTTGAAACGTCTTAATGACGTCTTTATAACGTCCTGTTCTAGCAGGGATATATCTTAAGAGTATTCCAAAATCGATCTCTGGACATAGTCATGTAAAATTATCCATGATTAAAAACATCTGTTTTTAATACAATGTAATGTGGTTTATAAAAACGACTTTTCCAGTTTTATCATCACTTGAAATTTCATATTTTAAGGAGACATAAAACGGACACTACACTTACACTCATAAATATTGACTATCTCCACATTTTAGTGCAAAATTTCAGGAAAAGAAATGCATTAGATGGTATAAATTTTTAAATAAATTTATTCATCAGCATTTATAAATTTTTAATTTCTGGTACCGGAAAAATTTTAATATGTAATATTGTAATCCTAAATTCTCAATAACTAATGAGTGAAGTTATTTAAAAATTAATATTTTTAACAATATGAAATCCATAAAATATATAAAAAATGAAATAGTTCAAATCAATTCTTAACGATATGTATATCGTTTTTATTTTTAAAATACAAATAAAAATGAAAATTCTAATTTATATTTTCTTAATTATAGTAATTATATCATTCTTTCAAACAAAAGATTTTTTATTTTATTTTTCCGAGAAACTGTTTATTCTAAGCGTGATTCAATTTGAATTTTGAAATTAAATAAACAAACTTTTAAAAATAGTACATTTTAGGCAAATATACTATATTTTTGAAAAAAAAATTTTAAGCTGTCAATCTAGAAATATTTTATATACTAAATTATATTATCGAAATTGTATTACTTATCGGTTTTTTTATTATTCGTTTAAAAATATTCCAAAATATTTTAAATCTAATTTTAAATTTACCAAATTACTTGCCAGGCTCATAGATAAATATTTTATGATATTGTTATACCCTATTGAAAATAATGACGTCTTTTAAAGACGTCTTTAAAAGACGTCATTATTTTCAAGAGGGTAAACTAAAAAGTTCATGACATCTGTATTTTCTAAATTTATTGCTTAAGAGGAGGTCACGTATCTCTGTTCTTTTCTAATAAAAAAATTGAGTTTTTTACAGAAACTAATAACTTAAGCAAAAAATGGAGAGAAAGCCGCATCTCGTATCAAAAAAAGCAATATTTTCTTTGATAAGAAAGAATTAATTTTATTGCTTTGTTTTCAAGAAAACCTTGAAAAACTTAAATCATAGAGGTTAGGGTGGACAATTTGGTGTTTTCAAGGTTTTCTTGAGAACGAAGCAATAAAATTAATTTTTTCTTATTAAAGAAAACATTGCTTTTTTCGATACAAGGTGCGGCTTTCTCTTCATTTTTTGCTAAAGTTATTAGTTTTTGTAAAAAAATCATTTCATATATATATTCGACCTCCTCTTAAGGTATATTTATACGTAATTAAATATGTTACTACGATAAATCTTGATTCCTACCACAATATTCAGGACATTAAATTATCGTCATATAATTCAATTGAATTGAAAAAGCATCCTCGATTGTAATCTTTAAAGTTGAATTATAAAAATTTATATTTACCATTATTTTATATTGCAAATTCCAAGTGTATGAAGAAATTTTACCAAGCGACGTTAGGAGCGAGGTATTTTACGCTAGCATTGATTAATAAAACTTATTTTTACTTCAAATATATATTAAATACAAGACTTTGACCCAAGAATAATTTTGGAAAACCTCATCCGATGCTTATAATTCTTTAATTACATAGTCAGAAACTTGATTTTTTTAATTCTGATACTTACTGTAGACTTTCTCAGCCAATTTTCAATTAATTGCCCTCAAAATTTCCAGAGATCTTCAAGTTATATATCTTTATAAATAACAGTTTTAGTTTAAAAAAAAAAGGAATTCAAAAGTTTGATCAAGAAAAATTAAAAAAAAATAAATATTTGTGATTTTCAATTCAACATTCACTTATACTTATCAAAATTTAAATACTATTATTTTGTGAAGATATACAAACTAAAAATCTTTGGAAATTCTGAGATTAATTAGTTCAAAATTGGGTGAGGTTTTTTAAGATTATTCATGGATCAAAGTTTTATACTTAATATATATTTAACGTAAAAAGAAATTTCATTAATTAATGTCAATAGAAAAAAGAAATTATGACTACATTTAAATTTGATTTTTTTCAGACTTAAATTCAGTCCTGATACCTTAAATAATTGAATAACTGCAGTAATGCAGTAATGATTATAATTAATTATGATTAGTGATTACATCTTCATAGTGGTGGTTATAATAAGACAAATCCAAAAAATATACTGTAATTAGAATTATCCCATATGGAAAAAAATTTTGGAAATATCCTAGTGGAAAAAAAAACTTGGAGTAACAGGGAATATCTGTACAAAACTGGAAATAACTGGAAATAACTGTTATAAAGTGTTCAGTTTGAGACAGGAATAACAATTAGCACCAGTTATTTCCAGTTGTTTCCAATTATTTACAGTTATTTACAGTTATTTTTAGTTTAGTTGAGATATGATTTTAAAAATTGAAAGCACTAAAAAAATTATCAAAAATTATATCATAGCGAAACTGGAAATAACTGGAAATAACTAAGAATAACTGGAGATGACTGGAGAACTGTAAATAACTGTAAATAACTGTTTATAACTTGAAATAATTGTAAATAACTGGAAAAAAACTGGAAATAACTGTTATTGATACTTTCGATTTTCAAAATTATTTTTATAACAAAACTGGAAATAATTGGAAATAACTAGAAATAACTAGAAATAACTGAAAGTAACTGGTGCTAATTATTATTCCTGTCTAAAACTGAACAGTTTATAATAATTATTTTCAGTTATTCCCAGTTATTTCCAGATTCGATTTCTACTAGGGTATTTAAAATTACCTGTAAATAACTATAAATAAATGTAAATAACTGTGAATAACTGAAAATACGTGTTAAAAAGTGTCAGAATTAAGACATGAATAACAGTTATTTACAGTTATTTACAATTATTTACTGTTATTTACTCTTATTCATATTTATTCACCGTTATCTAAATTTATTTACATTTTCAAAAAATTTTTTATGTGTAATTTATGAAAAATTTATTCTAATGTGTAATTAGTGCGTACTACTATGATAAACTTGTATTTATAGTATAGATAGATAGATAGATAAGCATTTATTCGTTTAAATATACAAAAAGGCGTATTACATAATGTGTAAATATAAATATTGCACTCAGGTAGATATCAATATTTGACTATTTGACTGTGATCAGTCAAATAGCTAATCCTAATAATACCCAAAAAGTAAGTCACTATAAAAAGTGATATCACAGAATAATAAAAGCAAAAATTAAAATTATAAGAATACACGCAATAATACGTTAAATTAAAAACAGTCATTCCTTATTTATCAGTCAAAATGTTGCAATTTAAGCTTAAGAGAATGTAACAATAATTATATGAAATAAAACAATAAAAAGCCTATGCAAAAGCATACGACGCAATCAATGCAATAAAATGAAAAATTAAAAAACATTAACTCACTAATCATTCAGCTATCAGTCACACAATAAATACATTCACACTTATGCCCAATGCATATCTCACACACGAATTTTGCAGTCCGTGTATCCTTCTTTTTAACTCCTCGTAGCATCAAGCAGAACCACTGAACAGTAATCGAGATGTAGAAACAGCAGGGCAGTAGCAAGCTATTTACACAGAGTCTCCGTGGTGTACCGATGAAAAAACCACAAAGCATGTAAGATTCTGTTAATTTTTTTTTGTAACCATATTAATGTGCGACTCCCAAGAAAGTTTAGAGTCAAGCACAATACCAAGGCTCGTTACAGAGTCAGAGAAAGGAATGCCGACACCTCCTCCAAGATCAATCGTCCTTGACGCCCCAGCATGAAAAGAAATAATAAATGAATTACTACCAAAGACGATTACCTTAGTCTTATCAACATTTGAAGTGAGGAAAGCACTAACCGCTCTGACACCACTTTCGCAGCCCTCTGAAGGATAAAAATACCCTCATCCACATTCTCACGTGAAACCTGCATATAATTTTGCAGGTCGTCTGCATACAGTAGGTGCTCAACACTACCAGAGTCAAGAACGTTACGTACGTTGTTAATGTAAAGGCAAAACAACAAAAGCCTTAGTATTTAACCCTGTGGAACTCCTAATTCACACGAGAGCGGCCCTGGAAAACCCCATCGATCTAAGCCTTGCAAGTAATTTGAAGGGAGGGATCGTGTCGAATGCCTTACTGGAGTCAAAAAGTAAAAGAGGTGTGACGAGTTTTTAGTCTAGACCTGATCTGATGTCGTCTGTTAATTTAAGTATAGCTGTCTGCGTCGAATGATATTTCCTAAAATCAGTCTGCAACGGATCAAGTAACTTATTAGTAGCAATATACTCCCGCAATTGGTCGTGAGCAATCTTCTCGAGTACCTTCGAAAGAAAACACAGAATCGCAAAAGGCCTAAAATCCTTAGGCGATTTAGGTGCAGAGCATTTTTTCAATGGCACAAAGCGTGCCTGCTTCCAAAGACCAGGGAAAAACCCCCGCGCAAAAGAGGAGTTGAACAGAGTCACAAGATATTCACCAACAAACGGTAAAACTTTAAATATTACACTTTGCGGAATGCCATCCTCACTGCACACCTGGGATGAGAAATGAGAAATCGCGAGAACAACATCATTTATATCAATTTGTTTAAAAGTGAAACCACTTTCACTACATTCAGAAAGAAATTTCTCGCGACGCCCATCATCATTATCATCATGCGGCAAAACCGAAACCCCAGCAAAGTGCGCATTAAGCTCGTCAGGAGTAAATCCATTCAATTCCCCTTTAGGTCCGGATAGAAGTCCCAGGTCTTTGAATTCCTTCCAGAGATTACTATTTGCAAGAGCTTCGAACAGGCTATTGTGATAGTATGTAGTTCTTGTATGTTCAGTCTGTTCGTCCTCTGTTTTTCGTAAATGCAAAAATCCAGGAAGATATTGCCTATCAAGTTTTTTAGACTTTTTTCGGCTTTCACGAGCGTAGAATATAAGCTGGTTCTCCATACGAGAACACCGCTTTTTATGCCCGTGTTACAGCGTGAAGGTTTTTAGTTGCAAAACTTCGGCAAAATCAATAAGAAATTTTTTCAATTTTCAGAATATCCATATTTTGTGATTGCATCGTGTTATACATATTCAATGTGCATAAAATATATAGTATCCGATATTTTTTGGACTGCTGATTACGAATTGGACATTGTTTTTGCAAAATTAATTTATTTAAGTAAATTTAACAAAAAAAAATCAAAATTTTTCAAAATTGTTACCAAAATTGTAATCTACGAGAAAAATATTTAAAATCTTTATAAATAGAAATTTTTATTATTTGTCTTGATTTTCTGATCATATTTATTATAAACAAATAGTTTCTTAGTAGGAACGCCTGAAAACCTAAAATGTCGGAAACTATATATTTTTCTATGTGCGCTAAATCCGCTTGAAGTGCTCCCTGTTCCGTGTCCTATGCTGCATTTTCTGGCAGAGTATAGTTGACGATTTTTGTGAATTTCGTACACGTATTTCACGTTGGTGAAGCATATAAGTGTAGCGGCGCGCATGCGCGTATACGGACTAATGTCATGAAAGATACTATGAACGATGAATCAGTTGCTTTACATTCGGTTTATTCTTGTATATATATGTGTGTGTGTGTGTTTCTAAATAACCAGCAAGTTTTTCAGTTTGTGTATATTGTATTAATAATTATTTAATACAATTTCACGTTCTAAGTATATTTTTGAAATTGTTTTGGTTTCTTTTTTTCGATTTATTATTTGGGAAATGCTTAGTTTTACTGATACATAGATTTCGTTTTTTTATTTGACTTATTATTCGTAGAGAGCGTAGCTTTTGTTTAGTATTACTTTTTAAGGGTTAGATTTCGTATGGCGGATTTACCACTCACGTACTAGAAAATAATGTTCGATACGCGTGTCCTGTGCCATTTCCCGGCACGGCGTAAGCGCTCTCGCTACGATAGAGCGCTTAACCACACCGTGCCAGAAAATGACTCATAGGACCCTTGTATCGAAAAATACTACACGGAAAGAAATTTCGTCTTTGGGTATCTCGATATTTAGAGTCTATTGATTTAATGAAAGAAACAACATTTCATAACTTTACATTTCGTATTATCTCAATTCGTGAGAGTATAAAATAAACTCTAAGAATCCTCGAATACATGCAAAACGAAACTGAACTTGATCTTACTCGAAATTCGTAAATATGGAATTCATGAGTCAATGCAATTTTCTATTGATTTAATGAAAGAAACAACATTTCATAACTCTGCATTTCGTATTATCTCAATTCGTAAGAGTATAAAATAAACTCTAAGAATCCTCGAATACATGCAAAACGAAACTGAACTTGATCTTACTCGAAATTTGTAAATATGGAATTCACGGCCGTGCTACCTCAACTCGGCTCTGGGCGTCTGAGACCCCGAGAGTCGAGATTCTCGATTTCTGCAATATCTTTGAATAAGTGACTCCGACGTTAGCGGTTAAATAAGTGCAAGTATTTGAGAAAGTTGTTATATATATTTCGTCCGTTAGTAGAAACAGCAACAAACATATACAGACTCTTGAAGCGCCGCCACTCGACTCTCGGAGTAATAGAATATGTATACACTGTAAATAGCCGGATCTCGAATCTCGACGTCTGAGACGTCCAGCGCGGAGTTAATTTTTGCTCGGCCTCGTATCAAGAGTTTTGAAGCTTTTCTAGAAGTATCATTATTCGATATACGATTGAATCAAGTGAATTTTAGAATATATGATTTACGATTATCCTCGGATAGACCGTAGACAAATTTTGACATATTTTAAGTATAAATTCAAATCAATTTAACACAATGTATTGAAAAGTCTTTACCCCTTAAGTCATCGACATCTCCAAAGGCGAAATTTCTTTCCGTGTATATGCATATTGAATATGTTTTGCAACCAAAAACCTTCACAGAAAAAAAACCAAGTGCATATTTCGAAAGTTTAACTATTGAGGACACATATGGCTTCCAAAATGTACAATAAAAAAATGTGCTTGAAAAAATTGCATTTTTTTTACTTTATTTTGCAAAAATATAATAAATAATGATATTTTACCGTAATTTAAATGACACCATCGAAAAGAGTGACCTCAAAAATAGTAAAATTGACACCTCACAAATAACACAGTGCAAAAGGGTACCTACAGACAGTGCCTTTGTGACGTTAAAGGGTTAAATTAAAAAAACAATAACCTAAAGACCTAAAAATACCCTTCTATGGGGTACTTGAGTCTTTGGGCTATTGGTTTTGAATTATTGAAATGATATTTTTAATCATTTCTTTAGTTAAATTAAAATCCAATAACCCAAGAATCAAAGTATCCTGTAAAGGGGTATTTGTATTTTTAGGTTATTGGTTTCATGTTTAACTGAAGAAATAATTTAAAAAATAATTTTAAAAAATATTTTAAAATTTTTTCGCGTGCGAAAGTACGTCGAAGCAAAGTTTTCGCGCTCGATGGAACTTGGAACTGACAATTTCGTTTACAAACTGATACATTAATTCGCATGCAAATTTGGTGATATGCTTATAAACTCACGTACGCGAAGCCGTCTTCGCATACGGTACAAGACGCCGCCGAGACAAACTCGAATCTTTAATCAACTTCTTATCTCGCTAATTATAAAACGGAAATCATATTTACTATGAATGTTATCATGAAAATAATTTTTCAAATAATTAAATTACTAGCAAAAAATACCTCACTCCTAACGTCGCTCGGTTGAATTTTCATATATTATATTATTATGCATAAATTAGTCAATTTTAAAATGAAAAAGAATTGCCACAACTTATGAATTTTAATATTGTAGTTTTGTACTGAATTAAATTTTTATATTTTTATAAAAAAAATTAATTAAAGTTACAATATGCATAAAAATTGTTTAAATACAAATTATATCATGATGAATTAAGAATTTGTTCTACTGAATTGTATATGAATCAATGAAAAAATATGATAGGAATTCATTCTTTTTATTCACATGTTTTAATCACGAACCATAAAATAATCGAAAACAGTATTTGACGTTTACTAGAACTAACAACTGCACGGAGAAAGGAAAGTTTTGTCAATATAGGTTCTAAATCTAGTACATCTAATTTATGTACTAAAGTATTTGAAAAAAAAGTGACGATATAATTTCAATTAGTACTATAGCTTGAATTTCAGGGACTAATATTGGTACTATTATATTATGAACCAAGAGCATAAATTTTCGATGCTTAGTATCGTTTTTTCGGTACTAAGACTGACATTTCACCTACTCGATTCAAGGGCAATATTTTGCAGAAAATTTAATTGTTAATCTCTTTTGGTGCAATTTTTTTGTAACTAAAATTAAAAGATAATAAATATAGAATTATTTATATAATATATAACACTTTTAAATTACTAATAATTAATTTTCTAATTCGTGATATTTAAGAAATAAAACGATACATGTTTATCTGTCATACTCCGTTTTAAAATAGTTAGCTTTTGAGTTTAAAATTAATTATTAATAATTTAAAATTGTTATGTATTATATGATTCACATTATATTTATCAACTGTTAAAAATTGTTATACAATTTAATGGTTTTTACATGATTAGGTATTAATTATATTGAAGTTTCATACTTGACAGTGCTGTAGTGAATTCATAGTCGTGTCTTGAGTATTAAGTTGTGATGCATTTATTGCATCACAATAAAATATTTATTAAAAAGAATAAAAGAGAAAAATTAGCCGAAATGCACTGACTGAATGGTTTATTAATTAATATAATTAAATGAAATTAATCAGTTGCATTTTATTTTTGTTTCGAGGTAAACAAGAAGCTTAGTGATGAGCAGACGACTTACCGCTAGAGAGAGAAAGAGAGAAAGAGGAACCTAACCTCACATCTGAACACGTGGTGAAGGAAAAAACCACAGTCACCATCAGTTTTCGTATTGTGCACTAGGAGTTGAAGCTACGGTAATGGCTGTAACATCTTAACACTAGTGCACATAACAGATCAACGAAAAGAACACATGTTTAGAAAAGAAAATAACCTGTGACAGTGTTCTTGTGCGTCGCCATCTTATATTCTCGATGACGACGTGCACGCCGCAGCACTGTCACCTGTACACTGACACACACACACACACACACACACACACACACACACACACACACACACACACACACACACCCGGTGTATAGGTACATGCGCACAATACACTCGCGGTACGCGATGACGAGCAAAACCGGGAAACGACGCGGAACATTTGTAACACGTGCTCGAGAGTAAAGGGGAAGTGTCGGTAAATGACCGACTCGCGGCAGAAATCGAGTCATGCGCATGAAAAGTCAAAGGATTAGCGAAAAAGGGGAGCCAGCTATAGCTTGTATAGCAGGCTCGTATATACATGGGTAATTGTACAAATAACGGTAGCAGGCTCGTATATACATGAGTAAAGGTAGAAATGGTAGTAGAGGGAGTATATACATGGGCAATTGTAAAAATATTAATCTATGTCAGTATGTTATACGAAGATACGTGAAGTCGAGAGCGAGAGTGATAGAAGATAAAGAAATCGAGCGTTGGAGAGAGATGGCGTTGCAATTATAGGTATAATTATTAAAACCAAGTATATGGAGTCTTCCAAATGAAAATTTAAATAGAGCGCGCAAGAAATAGAGGGCGCTAACATAAGAGAAGCCGCCAAAAGGAAAGGTGTTGATTGGTTAAAAGTTAACATCCTTTGTAATTAACAAATAACAATTACGGAAAGGAATAATAACCAATCAACCATTATCCTATTTGTGACGTAATTGATAAAAGAAGGGATGAAGAGGAAGGAGCTCGAGAGAAGACGCGCCATCGACACTTCTCTATTGGATCTTGGATAATACACTTGGTCGGTTTTTCTTTGTTGGGTATTGCTCGTTGAGCCACATTTTCTTGAGTCTTGACTCCATTTTAGTTGGTTAAAAGTTCATAGAGGATTTACGCTGCCATTTAGCCATTTTGCTATTTTGCCATTTTGCCATTTCGCTGCCTTGCTGTTTTTGCCAATTTGGATATTTTCGAGAGAGCTGAGAAATTTATTTAATACGAGGACAGGAGATTTTGAATTGGAGTTAAATCATTGGAGTTTGTTTTTTTCTTGAAGAGTAACGCTTTGTATATTAAGGTGAGTCCTCCATCTTAAATATTAAATCATTGAACAATTTAGAGTCAGTGCGCGTCGCCGTTTTGCTCGTCGTAATTAACGTCGGTTTTAGCCGCCATTATTAACTTAAATTAATTTCACGGGTTTAATTGGATTTTATTTAATTATAATTAATCTGAGAATTTATTAAGTCGAGCCAGAGTTCAATCACACTACTTTTCTTTTACACTTACACAATTTTCGAGAAATTGTCGGGTAAAAGTATGTTAAATTTACTTTAATAAATATAGAGTGAAAATTACTTCTTTTGTATTTTACTTAACAGTGTTATTTAAGTTTTTATTAACATTGTATTGTTATAAAATATATATAACTGATTTATTGCTGGTTTACATCGGTGGTTTCGTCATTGTTCCCTACGAAGACCCGATTAGAATCCACCCGAGAGAGTTGATTGCTAATAAATTCAGATTTTCTATTCAGAGTAAAATTTAAAAAAAAATAATAAGTAAATTGCTATTTATTCAGAGGTGATACTGTAGAGTTAAAATAATAGTAACTGGGGGATAGGGAACAAATTTCCCCATTACAAAGTATGACTTAAAACTTAAGTATCGTTACTTGAGTATCAGATGTTACTTCAATTGAGTGCTACATGAACAGGTTATCACAGTTAGTTATGAAACAAAATCAAACAGATAAATCAAACAGATACTCGTCGGTAAAGATGTAACACTCAATTGAAGTAACAGCTGATACTCAAGTAACGATACTTAAGTTTTAAGTCATACTTAATACTCCAGACACGACTATGAATTCGGGCCTAAGTCGCGTCAAAAGATGTACTAATATAGGTCGTTTTAATTTATGTACTGAATATAAACTAAAAAACGACTGGTAATGTTTTTTTGACTACTGACTCAAGTTAGTACATTTCTTTTAGGTATTTTCCTTTCTCCGAGTGTAACTGTAGTAATTTTTGCTACAGTTCTGTCAACATTTAATATGAATATAGCAAATTTTGCTATTCGGTATTGTAATTTTTTTTCCTATACAGTGTAATAAAATTTAAATATACTGAAAACTGGGAACTGACTAGGAGAGTGTCACACCTCTGGATCACGGATTTTGCTCAAACTTCGGGATAAGTTTTCAGATGATAAAATATGGAAAAAGTTAAAGTTATAGTCATAAATACTCAATATTTCCCTAGTTACAGACAATTAAAGAAAATCACTAAAAAAGTTACTAGATTTTTAAACGCATATAGTTCTTTAGCATTGGTAGCTACAAGCTTGAAACTTTTTTTTAAATTAAAGCTGAGCTCAAATCCTTTCGAATTAGTAGTTATAGCATGTAAAAATATTATTTTTTCCCAAAGTTAGAGCATGATAAACATTGGACCTGATTTTTCTTTTAAAAACATTAATTAATAATAAAAGCTGAAATTAGGTCCAATCCTTATTAGGCTCTAACTTTGGGAAAAAATAATATTTTGATATACTGTAACTACTATTTTGAAAGGATTTGAGCTCAGCTTTCATTTAAAAAAAGTTTCAAGCTTGTAGCTATCAATGCTAAAGAACTATATGCGTTCAAAAATCTAGTAACTTTTTTAGTGATTTTCTTTAATTGCCTGTAACTAGAGAAATATTGAGTATTTATGACTATAACTTTAGCTTTTTCCATATTTTATCATCTGAAAACTTATCCCGAAGTTTGAGCAAAATCCGTGATCCGGAGGTGTGACACTCTCCTAGTGAGTAACAACTATAATTTCCAGACCTTATTATATAACCATGAATTTGAATTATGAAATTAATTTTTACGTGAAACATGTTAAAAAAATTTCGTGTTTATTTCTAATAAAAATATCTTCATAAATGTACTTTATATATATATGAAATACGAAATTTAAATAGAAAAAACCAGAAAATTAAATTACACATTTTTAGTTAATTTTAAATTCGAATATTTTAGAATAATAAAATAACTATCTGCAATTACTAAATTATCCTTTTTGCATCTAATATATAATTTTAATGAGATACAAATATGACAAAGTGTATGTATCACAAGTAAGGTTTGCATATCATAAATATTATAATTTTTAGAAAATTGTTAATATTAATAGATTATTATTAAAAAAATTTTAATATTTTTTTATTGATGACAAGTAAATTTTTAAATACAGTTGAAATAATACTGTAAATGTCAATCAAATAACATTTTTATCAAAATAAATTTCAACGCTATAATTATTAAAATAAACGTTTTTATTTAACTACAATCTATTATATAATTTATATAATTTATATATACATTAAAAAAATCAATTATATAATTTATATATATATTAAAAAAATAATAATTTAATTTGATGAACAGTTATATAAATATTATATATTCATAATTGTATAACTTAATTCATTAAATTAAAATTTTATTCAGTTATTCAGAGAATCAAGTATTTAAATTAGTTTTTATGAAAATATATTATTTAAAAAGTTAATTGTTAACAATTTTTTATAAATAACATACATTTGACTTTAATTACATTTTCATTTGTACACGTGTTTGTATTAAAATTAATTGTCATTTATATAAAAATTGTTAACAATGAAACATATTAAAATTCATTTCATTAAAGCAATGATATTTTTATTCAGAGAAACATATTAATTTTTAAAATATATCAAATTACCTGATTTGAAAAATTATCATTACATGATATAGAAATATTTTTATTAATATCGTTTTACCATAAATTTTATAAAATACAATCGTAAAAAATTATTTATTTAATATTAAATTTTTTTCAATAGTCAATTATAAAGATAGAAGTAAAATTTCCCCTATAAAAGTAAACATTTTAAAAGAAAATTTACTTATTATTTGTAAAGCACTTATTACAAATGCGGAAAAAAAATAATATTTTGTAATATGACTCTAAAATTTATATTAAATATGATAATTGAAAGTACAATTATTTCATTATGTTTAACTTATTATCAAAGTTTAATTATATTCCACTATAAGAAAATATAAAAGGGACACTGAATACAACTGTCTTTCTATTTAAGACCAGGCCAGAGTAGAATCTGATACCGACCGAGTAACAATTGAGTTTTTTGTCATTTAATCAATGTATCTTTTGTTATTAACCAGTGTATCTTCAAATTAAAGATTGAGCGCAATATATATTAGTGTTATGAACATCTATGCACAAGGAAAAAAAATTCTACCGCTTTATTTTTGAGAAAATAAAGGAACGCCGAAGTAAAAGTTTATGTTTATAATATTTTCGCGTTCCTTACTTTCCTCAAAAACAAAGCGATAGATTTTTTTTTCTTGTGCATACATATTTGTAATAATAATATCTATTGCGCTTCTCTGGCGAAAAAATTTGAATGTTATTTACTGTTAATTTTTGTTAATTTTAGTTATTTTTTGTTAATTTGTGTTATTTTTACTTATTTTTTATTTTTCCCTATAATTTTTTGTTATTTTATGTTATTTACTATCTGGATTTTGACATTATAACAAAAAAATAACAAATATTAACGTAAAAAAATAAAAAATAACGAAAAATAACAAAAAATAATGTAAAATAACAATGACCCTGGTAGAAAATAGACCATTCAAAAATGGCCATTAGTCATTTATTAGTCATTTTTTTATGACTAATTTTTTAATCACAAAATGACCAAAATATGGCGAAATTGTTAATATATATAGATATATACGTTATGCAAATAAATTTATAGATATATTTCTTTTCTTCAACGAAGAGATTTTCTTTACAAAAATTAACTTGCTAATACGGTAAAGTTAAAACGGATCACAAAAAGCCTAAAAATTATGTTACAGCATAATAAAAATGACAGAGACTTTAAATAAATATTTTAGAGATTTAAGGTTAGTCCTCAGGCTGCCATGACTCTGTTTTAACCTTACCTTGCAAGTACGCTAAAAGAGAGTGAGAGAGGAAGAGAGAAAAAGCGTTAGTTTCCAAAACTTGAGAGAACTGCAAAACAGACACAAATTAATAAATTAGTTCATTTTTTGAAAAGTACGGAGTTTTCAAATAAGAAAAGAAAATTTAAAAAAAAGAAAGAAAATAGACTAATGTATCATCAAGTCAATAAGTTTAACAAATCTATTGGAGAAGAGTAGGAAAATGTAAAATTTGAGGTTATTAAAAACAGTGTAAACAATGGTTGCAGTGAGAATGAATTAACTGTTGAAGAAAGCTGTAATATAGTTCTCAAGACTGTGATTTAGAAAAAATTTGTCAACCACACTAACTGATGTAATATCGTGAATGGGATACATAAATTTAATTTTTTCATCAAACTCGTTTCTCATTAAAAATAATTGATAAAAGTTATATTGTGGTTACAAATTTTATTTAATATTAATATTGTTTCATAGTTTAGTATAATATTTAATAATAAAAATAAATTAATGTATTATCTATTATAATAATATAATAAAATGATTGATCATATTCATAACAGTTTTTGACTATTAACCGTCGTCAATAAGCGGATAAATTGGTCATTTTCTGATTAATATTGGTCATTTCTTGGTCATTTTTTCTAAAACTGGTCAAAATATGACCAAATAATAGTGAAATTTTCTACCAGGGGAGTAACGAAAAATAATAAAAAATTACGAATAATAAAAATAATTGAAGATGCCAATGATAACAGAAATTAATAAATAATAATATTAAATAACAAAAAATAACAAAAATTAATATTGAATAACAAAAAATAACAAGAATTAATTTTAAATAACAAAGTATATTTAAAATAGTATATTATTCACCTAGGGAGTAAAAACGAAAAATGTCTTAAATCGTATGTTAAATGTCACCCGAGCCGAAGGTGAGGCATCTATGACAAACATACGATTTAAGGGATTTTTCATTTACTCCCGTGGAGAATATACGATTTTTTTACACAGGCAGCGTACAGTGGCTACCTTACTTTTCGCTGGGAGGGAGTAAAGTACCCACTGTACGCGCCCTGTGTAAAAAATAAATTATAATAAATCAAAACTTCATCTGATTTCCACGTTTGATAATATTTGTTATAATAAAAATATGGATAATAAAGGTTCAGGGATATATAATTTGAAAATAAATATTACAAGAAATAAATTGGCTATAAAAAATTTATTAGTTTACTATGACAGAGAAATTTAATCACTCAAACAACCTCTTAAAATAGTACAAATATAATTTTTTCTATTTACTTGTATGAAAATACATTGATTTTTAAAATCATTAACAGAACAAACTATCAATTCATTAGTAAGGTTACACTCATGGATGTGTTTTATTGATGAAAGATTTAATACATTTCTCACAAGTTTTATTAAATAAATAAAAACTATTATATCTTTTTGGCCATTATTATCTGTTAAACAAATTTTATCTATTAACCCTTTTTGACCTGAATTTATTTCTATCACTGAATCATTAATTTTCAGTTTGTCTGAATGTCTGCTTGTAGTAAATCTAATTCCTTTCCCACATAGCACTGAAGCTTCCAGGAAGCTTCCTGGAAGCGTCAAATGTCCCGCGCACTTTTCATTCAGAAAGATTCAATGGAAGCTTCCAGAAAGCTTCCGTGGAAGAAATCAGTAAGCTTCCATGGAAGCTAGCATAAAGGTCTTTTTGAATCTTACAAGAAGTTTCCAAGGAAGATTGTCGTAAGGTTCCAAAAGTACTTCATGGAAGCTTCCACGGAATAATGCAAAAAGCTTACATGCAAGTTTCCGTGAAAGCTTCAATTAAAGCTTCCTGGAAGCGTAAAATGTCCCACGCACTTTTTTTTCAGAAAGATTCAATGGAAGATTCCAGAAAGCTTCCATGGAAGAAATCAGTAAGCTTCCATGGAAGCTAGTATAAAAGCCTTTTGAATCTTACAAGAAGCTTTCAAGGAAGATTGTCGTAAGGTTCTAAAAATACTTCATGGAAGCTTCCATAAAAAAATGCTAGAAGCTTCCAGGATGATTCCAGTGTAAGGTTTCCGGAGGCTTTGGGGAAGTCAACAATTCAAATATGATTTGGTTAATTTTATCCTTTTTTACCGTTCGAAAGGTATTGTATTACGATTCTGTTCAACATTCTATTTTTCATTTTATATTTTATAAATAGTTGCTGTGCAAAACACATATTTACTTACAACATACTATTTTATATACTATTATATCATATTTATACTTCAATATATATTCACATATATTAGGATTTACGTATAATTATAAAGACGCATTTACATTTTTAGGGCAGGCGCTGTGGGTACATACTCAAAACCGCCAACGTTCGACTTATATAGTAAGTGTGGTATCATCTCACCACTTAAGGACAAAACGCCCATTTAAGGAGGCTCCTCAGTCTCCAATGTTATTTTCTAAACTGAATGGATTTTTATGAAACTTTGAAAAAATGTTCATTGACCTTCCATCTTTTCATTGCTTAAAAAAAATATAGGGTAAGCCATCAAAATTTAAAGAAATCAATGTGTCAAATCATTGTTCTTATACACAGGCCTTATGTGAAAAATGCACGATGGAACTACAAATGTTATCGTAATTGAATCTCTAGGCAAAGATTTTTTATAAAAAACTAGAGGGATATAGATTTTTTAATAAGGATTACATTGCAATGAAGAAAAAAGAGGGTAAGCCATCAAAATAAAGAGAAATTAAGTGTAAAAGTTGAAAATATTTGATTAACGTAGAATCGAAAGAATCAGCTGGTATATACTGCGCATGCGTGATAATTCTAAGACGCTCAGAGCGCGTGTATACATATTACTAAGTCCGCTGTATAGTGCCGTATATAAGTAAATAGTCACAAGAGCTTTTCAAGAAAAAAAAATTTTTTTCTCAACATATTTTTATGCAATGATTTTTGTTCTTGAAATAATAATAATTATAATTTAGAAACATAGAGTGTATTCATCTATGAAAATTTGCAATAATACAAAGACCACCAAGGAACCTAAAACATGATACGGTCCTAGCATGATGAGCCTCCTTAACGCGTATCCCCCCGTAGGCGTAACTGCGAATCGAAGGTGACGGACTTGTATGATGTCTGTCGGTAGTTCAATTCCCGACTAAACATAATTTTTTTTTTATAAATTATATTGCACATGTATATATTTCATTATTTTTTTAAATTTAAATATTCTTTATGTATACAGATAAATGTATATGTACATGTACCTACGTATTATTCACACACAAACATTTTCATGCTACCTGAAGTCGAAAAATTCATTTTATATAGATTTTAAAATAAATTTATTTAAAAAAACTTGAATAAATAATACAATACTCTTTCTTAAAACTTTGTTCAATCAAAGACTTTTCTTTAAAAAAGCAACAAAATGTTTTGTGTGCTTATTTACAAACTTAAATTAATATTAAAAGAAATTTTTTATCCAAAGTTATACAATTATAGAAACTTTTAATCATTTAATTTGTAATCTGTTCTATTCGTATTCATATAATAATCCGATATTAATTTCTAATATTAAAAAGAATATCTTTATACATTAATTTAACAAAAAAGACTATATTCTTAATTTATAACATTAATGGGAGATTATTATATAAATACGGAAAAAACAAATTACAAATTGAATGAATTAATTTTTATAATTATGTAACTTTGGGTAGAAATTTTTTATTACTATTAATTTTTAGTTAGTAAAAGAACACAAAATATGCTTTTTGAGGAAAAATCTTTTATTTGATAAAAGTCATGTATTCAAAACATTGTAAAGATATTTAGACTTTGTAATTAATTTATTTAATTTATAAAATTCTATTAAACTAACGACTTTTTCTTTAAAAAAAACATTTGTTTGTGTTCTTTTTTATTAAATAAAATCAATAATAATAAAAATTCTTTATCGAAAGTTCTACGCAATTATAAAAAATTTTTAATCATTCAAAATGTAATATGTTTTACTTCATATTTAAATAATCTACCATAAATTTTGTAAATTAAAAAGAATATGAGACATTAATTTAATAGAAAAAAAGACAATATTTCTGATCTATAAAATTAAATTAATGTAAGGCAGACACTACTCTTGTACTCATAAATATTGCCTAAATTTTCATTTTAATGTAAAATTTTAGAGAAAAAATTCATTAGCTTATAGTATGTACCATGAAGATGATTCTATGAATTTTTTAAATAAATTCATTCATCAGTTATTTAAAATGTTGAAGTACAATGATATATATAAAAATTATTCGATTTTGTATCAGGAATACAAAATTCCTATAAACAAAAGTATAAATTTATTTAAAAATTCAACTGAATAATTCTCATGATATTTACTACAAACTAATGTATTTTTTTTCTGAAACTTTGCAATAACTTTCCGTGAACATTAATATATCCTTCTTGTAATATTCTGTGAAAGGCTACAAAAAGTTTGAATAGAATTTTCCACAAAATGTTACTGCAAGCTTCCTGCAAAATGTAAAGTAATCTTCCAAATAACATTCGGATATAACTTTTCGGAAGCTTACTGGAAGCTATCTTGTAATCTTCCTGAAACTTTTATTTAGCTTCCGAAAAGCTTACAGGAAATCTTCCTGATAAGTTACTGGTAACCTTTCGTAAACAATAAAATATTTTTCCTATAACATTCGACGGAAGGCTGCAGGAAGTTTGAATGGAATCTTGCACAAAATATTACCGGAAGCTTCCTGCAAGATATAATATAATCTTCCGAATAACGTTTTTATAATATTGCATGTAATCTTTCAGAAAGCTTACTGGAAGCTATTTTGTAATGTTTCATTTAGCCCTCATGGAATATTACATGTTAGCTTCTCTGAACCTTCCGTAAAGCTTATATGAAAGATTCCAATGGAAGCTTCCCGAAACTTTTATTTAGCTTCCGAAAAGCTTACAGGAAATCTTCCTGATAAGTTACTGGTAACCTTACGTAAACAATAAAATATTTTTCCTATAACATTCCATGGATGGCTGCAGGAAGTTTGAATGGAATCTTGCACAAAATATTACCGGAAGCTTCCTGCAAGATATAATGTAATCTTCCGAATAACGTTTCTGTAACATTGCATGTAATCTTTCAGGAAGCTTACCGGAAGCTATTTTGTAATGTTTCATTTCGCCCTCATGGAATATTACATGTTAGCTTCTCTGAACCTTCCGTAAAGCTTTCATGAAAAATACCAATGGAAGCTTCCCGAAACTTTCATTTAGCTTTCGAGAAGCTTACAGGGAATCTTCCTGACAAGTTACTGGTAACCTTCTGTAAACATTGAAATATTTTTCTTGTAACATGCCGTGGAAGGCTGCAGGAAGTTTGAATGGAATCTTCCACAAAATACTACTGGAAGCTTCCTGCAAGACATAATGTAATCTTCCGAATAACGTTTCTGTAATGATCCATTTAGCCCTCATGGAATATTAATTTAAGCTTCCCTAAACCTTCCGTAAAGCTTACATGAAAGATTCCAATGGAAGCATCTCAAAACTTTCATTTAGATTTCGGGAAGCTTGCTAGAAGCTTACATTGGAATCTTTCTCGAATCTTTCGATGGAATCTTCCCGAATCTTTCGTGCTATGTGGGTTATGAATTAATTTTTCGTAAGTTAAACAGCTTCCTATATAATTCAATTGGTTTCCCGCCTCATTAAAAATATACTTTTTTGGAGCACCAATAAGTACAGCATTATCGATTTTCACAAATACTTTTATCCTGTTTTCGAAATTCTCAATAAATTCAAATACCCTTTATCCTATACATATTTGCGATGCGAAAGAAGGTATTTGTTTATAAAATAAATAACGATTAGCTATTTGAACAGTTACTTCTGTGGGACTTTTTTTTAAATGTAATAATAAACAGTTTTCGTTTTCAAAAGCGAATGCATCGTGAACAAATATAGGACCTGATTTTCGCACACTGTCAGGAATATGAAGTAATAGTTGCATATTGTATGTCATATTGTTATAACCAAAATAATCTTGAAACTTAACTGCAAATTCTAGCAATAATTTATGAGCTAAAATTATTTCATCATCTGTAATACTATGCTTTGTTAAAATTTGAATTGCTGCAACGAATTTGGATGAGTGTTCTAAATATTCAGTGGACAATACTCCTTCTAAACATATTTAACTGTTCAATAACCAAGATCGCCATTTTATGGGTTTCGAACATTAAGTGATCTTGGTGTTCTTGTAATTACTCTAGAAGTTTTAATTGAAACCAAACGCTCGCTTATGATTTATAATTGTGATGGAGACCCAATATAGTAAGCTTTATTATAGCCATTCAAGATATTATTAGTATATTGTTCTGTGACGCCCAGGTAAAAACAGTGCATGCTGTCTGGAGTCATTTCATCAGCTAAATTAAAATATTTAAGATTCATTACCGTTGATGGTCCTTTTTGTCCTTGAAATTCTTTAATAACTGTTTCACCATTTTTATCAACAGTCCGAGTATTATTCATATCCTGGGTAATTGAGTCATTAGTTCTTAAAGCAGGAACACTTATAGAGATGGGATATTTTCTTTGTCCGTTGACATTTTCAATTGGATGATAGAAGAATGTACATCCAAATTTTCCGTTGAACTGTTTCATATTTACCATGCTGCATCAACAAACTGAATCAACGCAACAGCAGAGAGGAAATAACTTAGATGTAACTATTTCCTTATTTTTTTGCCACTGAACTCCATCAGATAATAATAAATTCAATTCATTAATAATTGAATCAGCGCATGCAAAAAGGGCCCTAAGTCCATTCTCACAAATTTTGGGAAAATGAAAAATAGTGTATTACTTCTCTTACGCTTGGTGGATTGACTTGAAATTCATTACATACGTAGTTGGTATTGTCAAAAGTAAGATAATACATTTACTATTGCTAAAACTGGCCGATGAATTTTTTTAATTGATAAAAAAGCCAATGGACTTAGGTCCCTTTTTGCAAAATCTGTAAAAATTAACATTTTTATGGCAATATATTCAACTTTTATTCATCAATAATACATTTTACAATATTGTTATATTATTTCATACATATAAAACTAATAATTTATTTAGAGAAATAATTTTCAACAATTCATTAACAAATAACTACTAAATTTCTTTAAATACTAACATGAATAAATAAATAAATAAATAAATAAATGAATAAATAAATAAATAAATAAATAAGTAAATAAATAAATAAATGAATACAGATAAATATTATTAATCACAAGTAGGATATTCAAGAAGAACGTTGAAAACTTTTTTATATTGACTTATTAGGAGAGTATCAGACCTCCGGATCACGGATTTTGCTCAAACTTTGGGATAAGTTTTCAGATGTCAAAATATGGAGGGAAACAAAATTTTAGACCCCAACGCTCAATATTTCCCTAGTTACAGGCAATTAAAGAAAATAACTAAAAAAGTTACTAGATTTTCAAACGCATATAGTTCCTTAGCATTGATAGCTAGGAGCTTGAAACTTTTTTCAAATAAAAGCTGAGCTCAAATCCTTTCTTTAATTGCCTGTAACTAGAGAAATATTGAGCGTTGGGGTCTAAAATTTTGTTTCCTTTCATATTTTGACATCCGGAAACTTATCCCAACGTTTAAGCAAAATCCGTGATCCGGAGGTCTGATACTCTCCTAGTTAGTATGTAATTTATCAGTTTTTTTAAATCTTCAATTTTTGATTTTTTTATAGAAACGTAACCATCTGAAAAAACTTTAACTGAAACTATTAACTATTTTTTACTATTTTTTCTTTAACAATTTTTTTTTTAATTTTAACTCTTTGCAGAAAATAAAATTTTAAAAATAAGGTTTTCACTATTTACTATTTACATTATGATGTAGCATCATTTTTCATGCACAAATTTGATCGTATCTCATTTTTTCCAATAAATGGATATGAGTCCATGCACCGATTCATATACCTTGTACTACGTTCTAAAAATTGAGAGATTTCAATATATACAAAAATATTAAATTCGGCAAAAAGGGACCCAAGTCCGGGACTTAGGTCCCTTTTTGCAGAACTCAATATTTAAAAAATGCTTTTATATAGCATTTGAACATTGCATTTGATGAAGATTGCAATTATATTACGTAATATAAAGCTATCTAAATTTGACCCAAAATTGGACTTAGGTCCCTTTTTGTATACACTGATTCAATTGAGTTTGAAAGTATTCATAATTGGTTTTTCTTGATTTACCCATAGGCCCACTAATATCATATTTAAATCTCTAATTTTTTGAGGTAATTCTATTATTTTCAGGTAAACAGGCCAAATACTAACTAGAAGAATGTTACATCTCCGGATCATGGATTTTGCTCAAACAACGGGATAAGTTTTCAGATGATAAAATATGGAAAAAGCTAAAGTTATAATCACAAACACTCAATATTTCCTTAGTTACAGGCAATTGAAGAAAATCACTAAAAAAGTTACTAGATTTGTTAACGCATATTGTTCTTTAGCATTGGTAGCTAGAAGCTTGAAACTTTTTTTAAACGAAAGCTGAGCTCAAATCCTTTCAAAACAGTAGTTATAGCATATCAAAATATTATTTTTTTCCAAAGTTATAGCATAATGTAGATTGGACCGAATTTCAGCTTTTATTATTAATTAATGTTTTAAAAATAAAATTCAGGTCTAATCTTTATTATGGTAAAACTTTAGGAAAAAATAATATTTTGATATTCTATAACTATCATTTCGAAAGGATTTGAGATCAGCTTTAATTTAAAAAAAGTTTCAAGCTTCTAGCTATCAATGATAAAAAACAATATGCGTTTAAAAATCTAGTAACTTTTTTAGTGATTTTTTTTAATCGCCTGTAACTAGGGAAATATTGAGTGTTTTTGACTATAACTTTAGCTTTTTCCATATTTTATGATCTGAAAACTTATCCCAAAGTTTGAGCAAAATCCGTGATCCGGAGATGTGACACTCTCTTAGTAAGTGGACATGAATCAGTAGCTTGACAACCATCCGTATTAAACACATAGGGAAAATTTAATTTATTAATTAAAATATTTCCTGGTGACGATAAAAATTTATATACAGTCCCATCATATATCTTCAATATTTTTATCACACTTTTTTTGCCTATTCAATCTATGAGACATAAGGGATTCTTGAATTTTTGGATCTTCTAACAATCATTTCAATTGAGCTGCGATATTAATAGTTAAAAAATATGGTACGTTTTTAAAATCTTTAAAAATTGTTTCGCAACAAGAGCATACTAAATTTTCTGGAAGGTCAGAAAGATTTCCTATATAATTTTTATATTCCGAATAATAATTATGATAATTAAGCCAGTTCCTATTTTCTGGGAAAAAGTTTAATAATTTGTATTTACTTAAATTTAAAACATCCTTATCGAATACTTTGTTGATTAAATTAAAAATATCTAGCATAGCAGCCCAAGTCAACGAGTGTCTAACTCCTAACAACATACACATTAATATTATTTCACCATTTGTGACATTACTTTTTTCAAGTATTTTGTGACTGAAATATTTTTTATCTTTTATTTTCTTTGTTGACAACTGTGAAAAAAAAGAAATCCAATTGAAGTAATTTAATGCATATATTATTTTAATAGAAAAAAGTAATATAATATACCATACCTTCTCTTCCTCATTTAATTTTTTTTTTCATATGTATCACTATCCTCATCAGTTTGTTCACCATCTATTAAATTTTGTTGTATTGCATTGCAATTAAAGACCTGTTCATATGAGATCAATAAATGATCATTCATTTTTAATTATTTTACATAATAGAAATACTAATAACATAATTATTTATAATACTTACGTTAATCCAATCATCATCATCATCATCATTCATTTCATTATAATTAGCAACAAGCTCATTATTTACTACTGTTGATGCATCTGCAGCATTTGATATGTTTTCAAGTGTATTGCGTTCAATAATATTTTCAGTTTCAGATGATGAATCACTTGTTGACGATTCATTTATTAAGATCTAAAACAAATAAGGTTGTTTATAAAATTTTATAATTACTATCCAATGATTTCATTACATGTTAAGTATTTTTCTTACATTAGTTAATGGAACGAATATTAATTTGCGGTTTATTGACTCTTTTAGATTTTTAAGTTCCAGTTTAGATAAATTAGCTTGTTATCTTGATAAAAATAATATGAATATTTTAAAAAGACATTTTACTGAAGCGGATACATTTGAAAAATTTGAATTAATAACTAAAAAAGGAAGTTTTCCTTATGAATATATAAAAAATATGGATGTTTTTAATGAATCTCTTTTACCTCCAAAAGAAAAATTTTTTTCATCTCTTAATGATTCAAATACTACAGACAAAGATTATAACCATGCTCAAAAAGTATGGAATTCTTTTCATGTTAAAAATTTGGGTGAATACAGCGATTTATATTTGAAAACTGATGTATTGCTTCTAGCTGATATTTTTGAAAATCTTAGAGAAAAATCAAAATAGATCCTACTCATTATTTTAGTTTACCAGGTTTTACATGGGATGCTATGCTTAAATATACAAAAATAAATTTAGAATTATTAACAGACATTGATATGGTTATGTTTATAGAAAAGGGTATAAGAGGAGGTATAAGCCAATGTTCAAATAGATTTTCAGAAGCTAACAATAAATATATGCTTGACAGTTATGATACTAATAAAGATGATGTGTATATATCTTACTTTGATGTAAATAATTTATATGGTTTATCAATGTCTCAAGCATTACCTTTTGAAAATTTTTCTTGGGTAAATGATTTTGAAGCAATAGATTTTATTAATCATAAAGATGATGCAAATATAGGATATATTTTAGAAGTAGATTTAGAGTATCCAAAAAAATTACATGATTTACATAAAGATTTACCTTTCTGTGCTGAACATTGTTTAAAAACGAATAAGTTAATTACATCCCTATACGATAAAAATTCATATATAATGCATTATAGAAATTTAAAACAAGTATTAAAAGCAGGAATAAAATTATTAAAAATTCATAAAGTTTTAAAATTTAAACAAAATGCTTGGTTAAAAGATTACATTGATTTGAATACAGAACTCCGCAGAATATCAAAAAATGATTTTGATAAAAATTTGTATAAAATGATGAACAATGCAGTTTTCGGTAAAACGATGGAAAATGTTAGAAATCGAGTAGATGTAAAATTAATTTCAAGCGTAGAAGGTAGATATGGTGCGAAATCATACGTATCTAGTCCATATTATAAACGTTTCAGAATTTTTAATGAAAATTTGGTTGGAATTGAAATGCATAAAAAATGTGTAAATTTAAATAAACCATTATACGTTGGTATGAGTATTTTAGATATTTCAAAAATTTATCTTTATGATTTCCATTATGATTTTATTCTTCCTCTGTACAAAGATAAATATAAATTATTGTATACAGATACTGAAAGTTTAATTTATGAATTCCGAGATACAGATATTTATAAATTTATAAAAAGTAATATTCACAGTTTATGCTTTAGAAACTTATGAAGAAAGGCTAATCAAAAAAATAAAAGGAGTCAAATATTGTAAACAATTATCCATAAAAGATTTTGAAGATTGTTTCAAAGACTTTAAAATTAAAAATGTTAATCAAAAACATATTAAATCGAAATCTCATCGAGTTTATACTACAGATGAAGTTAAAGTTGGATTATCTTCGTACGATGATAAACGATGTTTAATAAATGATTGTTATGATACATTACCTTGGGGTCATTATAAGGTGTTGGATAAAAAATAAAATAAAGTAATTTAAAACATAAATCATTTATTTTATAACCTTTACAAAATATTTTTATTACTTATCCATGACTTAAATTTAGAATCTAATCCTAACCATTCAACAAAAACTTTATCTCCTTTTCTTTTTACAATTTTTTCTACTAAATATAAATCAGGATTTTGAACAGAATGTAATTCTTGTTCGTAAAAGCCTCCAGCAATTGGTTGTCCATCCGTAGATTTGTTCATTTAAAAAAACAATGTTAACTTTATATGTATATGAAACTTTACTTTTAAAATCCGGAAATTCATTTTTACAATCAAAAACAAAAATATCTATGTCATTGCATTTAGGAAACCGATCAACTAACCATGCCGCACATCCACCTCCGATAAATGCTCTTCTTGAAAATTTTTTGTTGAGTAAAAAAAATTGAACTTGTTGAATTACACTAAAAATTTTACTTATTCTATTTTTATACTCAAAAATCTTGTTTACATTTATTTCATTTTAAAAATTTTTAAGTGCATGAATCATTTTAATAATTTATTTAAAAGGTATATTTCGTATTTTAATTATAAAGTAACAAGTTCAAATTAATAACTATCATATTTATTTTAATAATATAATGTTAATTTAATTTTTATGATTATTATTTAATTTTATTAATTTTTATTATTATTATTTTATTGTAATTAATATTGTATTTATTTAATAGTCATTAAAATGTAAATTATTTTTTTCTCCTCCCAAAAATGTAAAAATTAAGTTATCCTCTTCACATGCTTTTTTGAATAAATCGTATTTTTCTTTTTTATTTTAAAAAAATTCGGCTTCACGTTTAGGTAAAAAAAACTTTATAAAGTTTTATATATATTCACTATTTATTGTAGCCAGTATGTTCGTATTTAGTTTTCATTGCTTTCAATTCCGTTATTTTATATCGTTTATTAATTTCAAGACTTTCGAATTTTTTATGGGTAAAGAATCATTTAGATCTATTGCAGCGTTTAATTCCGCACTCATTTTTAAAATATATTTACCTTCTTCGACTGGTTTTTCAACTTTAACTGGTTTTTGAATAAAACTTTTGCAAGTTTTATACTAAAAATTGAGGTACACAATTAAATGTTTTATTGTAATTTATAATATTTAACTTTGCAAAATAGCATTTTGATGTGGAAGAAAGATTTTATCTTGAAGGTAGTTTCATTGTATAAATTATGATTCGTTGCGGATTTTGTTATTTTCATAATTTCCAGTCATTCTCTCTTTTCAAAGATAAAATTTTATTTTAATTACAAATTATTAAGTATTTATACTACAATTGAAGTACACAGTTAAATATTTAAAATATTTTAAATATAATATAATTTATAATATTTAACTTTTCAATATAACATTTTGATGTGGAAAATTTCATTATTTAAAATATATAATTGTCCATATTTACGTGCTTCATCTTTATTAGGATGTAACGCATATACATCATAGTAAATTTGTCCACATATTCTAATAACTTGTGGTCCTTTACCCGACAATTTATCAAAATTGGCACCAAAATTTGCGAATACTAAAGCATCATTGTACAACCTAACATTTTGTCGAAAATCAATAATCTCTTCCGTTAATTCAGTTGCTAAAAACTTTAATTGTTCTGGGTAAGGATGATTTTCTAACAATTCTACTTTATCTTTATGACAACAATTGGAGAAATCGTTACTTCTAGTATATTCGAAAGCAAAATGTTTCGCATCACAATAAACACATGTATTTGTCATAGAACCAATGTTATTTTCAGATATGAGATTTTCATCGAAATATATATTTGCTATACAGCCAATCAGTTTTGAATTAATTTTTTCAGTTAATATTTTTTCATTTAATTTCTTTAATTTTTTTACTACTTTGCCTTTATTGTTTTATCAATAACTTTGTTCAATACAATATTATGATTGTTATTATAATTATTATTACTATTGTAATTTTCACTATAATTATTATCTACAATTTTTAATCGTTTAAACTTAATAAATAATGTCTTTAATTGATAAGAATCATATTTATGTTTTCGCTTTTTTTCATCAATTGGTTTATTTATTGTAGTATCGTTATTAACATGTTTATTGTAATCAATTTCTATTTGTTTACACCTTAAGCCTGATTCTTTTAATTGGTAACAATCATTTTTCACTTGTGTTTTCTTAATGATATCGGCATTTTCCACTTTTTGATTTTGAATTTGTACCATTCTATCATATTCATTACATTGTTAGATTAGATTAGATTAGATATCGTTTATTTTGTATTATAATTACAAAAAGAGCGTGTAAACCCGCGTAAAAAAAGTTAAGATCATGTCGAGATCTCATTGAGACTCATCTCAATTATGGCCGTTTTTGATGCGTATTAAGATGTTGCAAACGAACTTTTAATAAATATCTTATTGAGATCTCTTTGAGACGTCTATTTAAGATGGTTTTTGAGACGTCGGTAAGATTATGTTTGAAAAAATCAGTTGATTTTAAGATGAAAATAAGATCATCTTAAGATACAACTGAGATGTTTTAAGACGTTTTTAAGATGACCATAAGATATCATTTTTTACAAAATCAGTTGATTTTAAGATGAAAATAAGATCATTTTAAGATGCAACTGAAATATTTTTGATACTTTTTTAAGATGACTGTAAGATATCATTTTTCACAAAATTATCTGATTTTAAGATGAAAACCAGATCATTTTAAGATGCGACTAATATGTATTTAAGATGTGAAATTTAGGAAATTATTACATGAATTAGAAGATGTCTAAGATGTAAATACAAGTATAATGTATCTAAGATAAATTTTACAGGTTTAAACTAAAACAATAATAATAGAATATAATAATTTTATTAATTTAAAATTTTTAGGACGATAAAAATTAATATTTTTAAGTTAAAATATTATACAAAGTTAAAATGAGTGTAATGATATAAAAGAAGTAAACTTAAATTTAAAAAAAAACAATTTATATTCTTATTTATTAATTTGTGAAGTTTTAATGTAAACTTTGATAATTTTATATAAAATATACGAAAAATAATAAAGGTGATATTTTTAGGTTAATGTATATAATTATAAATAAACTATTAACAACTGATATAATTAGATATAATTTCTATTCTATTGTTTAAAATAAGTGTCGATTGAATAACTCTTGAGTAGACATAAATTTTCCATGTTGGACCTTTACTTCCATATTTAAAAAGTCCTGTTGTTTGTTAATTTCATAAATGGAAAGATGTAGCTCTGATTGTATCTATGCAGCCAAAATCTGAAATGAAATGAATTTTTCACAAAGTAAATGTTCTTATATTTATAATATGTAATACAAAGAAAATAAATATAAATGGTGAAAAATAATTTCAGCTTATTTAACAGTTTCTGTTTTTACATTTTATTTTATCTAAATAAGGCAGAAAAAATTTTTACTTATCTGATAAGATGTGAATCGGTTGTCTTAAAAATCTTTTGATTAATAATAAATTTTCTTATAATAAAAACTACAATTTTTATATTTTTACGTATGTCCCTTTTAAAAATGTACAATATTCGTAATGACGATTTAATAACTTGAAATTATTTGTTTATTAATAAAAGTGGTTAAGTAGTATATTGTATCGATTTATTAATCAACAACTTCTGTTAATAAACAAATAATTTCAAGTTGTTGAAACGTCATTACGAATAGTGTACACTTTTTAGAAAAAAAAAATATGTAAAAATATAAATATTGTAGTTTTTATTGTTAGAAAATTTATTATTAATCAAAAGGATATCAAGACAACCGATTAATTTCTTATCAGATAAGTAAAAATTCTTTCTGCTTTATTTACATAAAATAAAATATAAAAAAACGGAAAGTGTCAAATAACCTGAAATTATTTTTCACCATTTGTATTTATTTTCTTTGTCTTATATATTATATATCTAAGAACATTTACTTTGTGAAAAATTAATTTCATTTCAGAATTTGGCTGCATAGATAGAACCAGAGCTGCATCTTCCCATTTATGAAATTAACAACAGAGAACAGTAAAAATAAGACTTTTTAGATGTGGATGTTGAGGTCAAACATATGGAAAATATATGTCTATTCAAGAGTCATTCAATCAAGACTTATTTTAAACAATAGAATAGAAATTATATTAAATCATATCATTTATTAATGGTTCATTAATAATTATATGCATAAACCTACAAATATAACCTATATTATTTTATGTACATATATATATATATATATATATATATATATATATATATGTACATAACCAAATTCTCAAAATTTACGTTAAAACTTCACAAATTAATACATAAGAATATAAATTGGTTTTTTAAAATTTAAGTTTACTTCTTTTATATCTCTACACTCACTTTTACTTCGTATAATATTTTAACATAAAAATATTCATTTTTATTGTCCTAAAAATTCAAAATTGATAAATTTATTATATTTATTGTTTACGTTTAAACCTGTAAAATTTATCTTAGTAGTTGTACTTGTATTTACATCTTAGACATTTTCTAATTCACGTTATAATTTTCCAAATTTCACGTCTTAAATACATATCAGTCGCATCTTAAAATGGTCTGATTTTCATCTTAAAATCAGATAATTTTGTAAAAAAATTATATCTTACAGTCATCTTAAAAAAGTATTAAAAATATTTCAGTTGCATCTTAAAATGATCTTATTTTCATCTTAAAATCAACTGATTTTGTAAAAAATGATGTCTTATGGTCATCTTAAAAACATCTTAAAACATCTCAGTTATATCTTAAGATGATCTTATTTTCATCTTAAAATCAACTGATTTTTTCAAACATAATCTTACCGTCGTCTCAAAAACCATCTGAAATAGACGTCTCCAAGAGATCTCAATAAGATATTTATTAAAAGTTCGTTTGTAACATCTTAATAAGTATCAAAAACGGCCATAATTGAGATGAGTCTCAATGAGATCTCGAGGTGATCTTAATTTTTTTTGCGCGGGAAATTACAAATAAAGTTAAAAATACATAAAATACTTGAAATATCCTTGCATATATAAAATTAAAATAGTACATTATGATATCACAGTCATAAAACATAATAGAGATAGTAATACTGTAAAAGTAAGTCAATAAATTAAATAAAAGTGATATAACAGATAACACGAATAAATACACGCAAAGAGTATAAATAATATAGTTAAAAATCAGTCTCATATCTATCAGTCAAAAGAATCACATAAAATCAAGCGTGTAAAGAGCGCAGTCGAAATATCAGCAGTATACAGTAAGTTAAAATCACAGTAAAGTTGAATGTACAGTAATATACAAGTCAATCTGATAAAAATATAATCATTCACTCTATGCACACGCATCCTACATTCACGCCAATAAATGCAATCATGCCTTAAATCTATAAAGGGTACATCACATAATAAATTAACACATATAATATAGTCCGAAAATAATACTGTTAAATCGAGGTCGAGTAAAAACCCCCTCAGAGCGGCTTTAAACCTGCTGATTGATGGAAGATTTTTAATATCAGCAGGTAGGGAGTTCCAAAAATGCGCACCTTGAACTTGAAAGGAATTTCTTCCAGTCTCAGTGCACATGAAGGGCACCGCAAGATCTTTAATCTCACCCCTAGTGGTCGCTCTGGGTATATATCTAGTGAAGAGACCCACTAGATATTCGGGAGTATTCATACGTACGATTTTGTACATAAGTACAGCCATAAAATACTGTCTCCTCGAATCAGTACGTAGCCAACCCAAAGCATGTCTATGGGGAGAAATGTGATTACCCATTCTCACGCCTAATACATATCTCACACATGAATTTTGCATTGTCTGTAGCCGTCTTCGTAACTCCTGCGAAGCATCGAGCAAAACCACTGAGCAGTAATCAAGATGTGGAAACAGCAGGGCGGTTGCGAGCTGCTTACGCAGAGCCTCAGTGGTGTACCGACGAAAAAATCGCAGGCTATAAATCACTCTATTGAATTTTTTAGTCAACATATTAATATGCGGTTCCCACGACAGTTTCGAGTCGAGTACAACACCAAGGCTCGTAACGGTGTCAGAGAAAGGAATACCGATACCGCTCCCCAGGTCAATCGTCCTTGGCTCACCCGAATAAAAATTTTCAATAAAACGATTACTTCCAAAGACGATCGCTTTTGTTTTACTAGCATTCAAAGTGAGAGAAACACCAGCAGCCCACCCCGACACCGCCCTGACCGCCCTCTGTAAAATACGAATCCCCTCGTCCACATCATCATAAGGGACCTGTGTATAAATTTGAAGATCATCCGCATACAGCAGATGCCCGACGCAACCAGAGTCCAGTGCGTCACGTACGTCATTTATGTAAAGGCAAAACAACAGAGGTCCCAGCACCGAACCCTGAGGTACTCCTAGATTGGTTGTTAGCCAATTCGATTCCTCCTTTAAATGTGTGGAAACCATTTGTTTCCTACCTGATGAATAGGAGTTAATCCATCCGAGTGCGGCCCTGGAGAAACCCATCGATCTAAGCCTCGCAAGAAGTTTGGAGGGAGAGATCGTGTCGAATGCCTTACTAAAGTCAAAAAGTAGCAGTAACGTGACAAGTTTCCTGTCTAGACCTGACCTTATATCGTCTGTAAGCTTAAGTACAGCAGTCTGCGTACTTAAGCTTACATATTGTTCACTAATAACTTTTCTATAAGTCTCTTTTTTGCGTAATTTTTCTTTTTCATGTAATTTTTTCAATTTGCAGTATCTCTATTTTTAATTGATTTTATTTTTTATGTACTAATATTTTTAATTTTTTTTATATTTATTTGATTGTTCTTCATTTATTTTTATGTAAGCTTTTTTCTCACGTGTAGCTTCATTTGTACGTATTTGTTCCATTTTATCAGTACCCCCCCAGTGAAAATCGTAAATGTATGGAAATATACGAAAGTGTATTAAATTGTATCAAAATGAATTCAAGTGTTGCATTTCGGACAAGACGTTGATACACTTTGATACTCTTTTATACACTTTGGTACATTTTCAAAAAAAAGTTTACTGAAATCAATTCTTTGCAACTGCTGATGCTACATACTTTGATACACTTTTGCACATTTTTATGCACTTTGATACACTTCGATACACTTTCATACATTTTTCAATATAAGAAAAATATTATTTTTCTTTGATACACTTTTACATACTTTGATACACTTTTGGTCATTTTAATACACTTTGATACATTCCCAAAAATATTTGCTATATAACAGGGAAAACAATTCAAGATGTTACTCAGAAGTGTATCTAAAGTGTACCGAGATGTACCAAAGTATATCATAATATATCAAAGTGTATCAAAGTGTGTTAAAATGTATCAAAGTGTGTTAAAATGTATCAAAGTGTATCAAAAAGTATCAAAATGTATAACATGAAAAAGAATTAAGAAAATTCAACTTCAGCTCATTTTTTAAGACGTATATCAAATATATCAAAGTGTATCAAAGTGTATAAAAGTGTATCAAAGTGTATCAACGTCTGGTCCGAAATGCAACACTTGGATACACTTTGATACATTTTGATACACTTTGATACACTTTCGTATGTTTCGGTGCACCTTCATACATTTTCATACGTTTTAATACACCAAAAAATTTCCGCTCGGGCCTTTTTTATCTTTGATTTCATTTTTGTTACTTTAGTATTTTTTAATTTTTCTTTATATTTATTGGGTTGTTTTTTTTAATTTTTATATAATCTTCTATTTTACGTAAAGCTTTATTCGCACATATTTGTACCAATTAATCAATACTCATTTTTTCCTTGAATTTCTATTTTGTTATCTTCGTATTTTCTAATTTTTCTTCATATTTTTTTGTTTTTTTTTTTCTTTAATTTTTATATAAGTTTCTTTCTTACGTAAAGCCTCATTTGCACGTATTTGTTCCAATTCATCAATACTTATTTTTTCCTTGAATTTTAATTTTGTTATCTTAGTATTTTCTAATTTTTCTTTATATTTTTTTGGTTGTTTTTCTTCAGTTTTTATAAAAGCTTCTTTCTTACGTAAAGCCTCATTCGCACGTATTTGTTCCAATTTATCAGTACTCATTGTTTCCTTGAATTGCCATTTTGTTATCTTAGTATTTTCTAATTTCTGTTTATATTTATTTGGTTGTCCTTTTTTCATTTTCATATAAGCTTTTTTCTTACGTAAAGTATCTTAAACACGTCTTAGTTTCACCCTATTGAAAATAATGACGTCTTTAAAAGACGTCTTCAAAAGACGTCTTTGGACGTGTCTAGATTTGGAAAAAAAAGACGTCTTTAAAAGACGTCTTTTTTATCAAGATTTTAAAAATAATACCTACTAAAATGTTTTAAAAAAGAACGTACTTATGCTAAAGTGTATATAAAGACGTCTTTGAAAGATGTCATTGGATGTGTATTTACAAATCCTAATACAATAAAAGACATCTTGAAAAACCGTTATTATTTTTAATAGGGTATCTTCCTAAAGAAAGATATAGAAACAAAATAAGCATCAGCACTCTGCAGACCGAAAAGCTTGAGCGAACAAACTGAAAATGTTATAACCTTATATACCCGTGTCACTAAAATTTTCGTAGGAGTTTGCGTATTAAGAAAAACGTCACCTAACAGTCAAAGACAGAATTAATAGTCAATTCGAATAATTTTTTCAGTAGTTACATTTTTAACTGTGAGGTGCCGTTTTTCTTAACTTTGCAATCCCTTATCCAAATTTCAGAGATGCAGGTATATGAGGTTATAATTTTGCGGATTTATTCACAGTTGAAAATCAGTATACATACTTCAAGTATATACACTTTAGCTTAAGTACGTTCTTTTTTGAAACATTTTAGTAGGTATTATTTTTAAAAGCTTGATAAAAAAGATGTCTTTTTTTGTTCCAAATCCAGACACGTCCAAAGACGTCATTATTTTCAATAGGGCAATTTATCATTACTTTTTTTTTCTTGCATTTTCATAATAATTTCTTTTTCTGAAATTCTTTTATATTTATGTGATTGTTCTGTTACCATTTTTCTATTAACGGAATGTCGGAGCTGCAGCAATTGAGTTTTGCTTTTTTTATTTTATTAATATCTTTTTAAATTCATAAATTAAACAATTATAATGACTTGTCCGCACTAAAGCTATATTATACAATCATTTGTGTAGAAATAAAAAATCATTTAGACTTGTTATTTTTTTATGAGCTTGGATTGGAAATTAAATATCAAACTCGATAAACCTAACCTTCAAATACGATACATTGAAAGTTTTTATCATTACTTTATATGTCTAATATTTTGGTGGATTTCTTGAATTGTCCGCACTAGAGTTTAATCTTACAAATTTTTACTTTGTAGCGAAAAAACTCGATGAAACGCATTGTTTATTCATAAGTTAGAATTGGAAATATTATTAGAAGGCGGGCAGCTTCGTCATGCTCTTAAGTCATCTTACAAATAAAGCTCCTTTTCATCTATTTCTTTTGATTATTTTTTTTCTTCATTTAATTTAATCTCAACTGTCCTAATTTTATTATCGTTATAATTTAAGTGGATATCATCGATTCCCATTATATCATTATCTGGTTTTAAGAAATTTGTATCTGAAATGTCATTGTCAATTTCCATCAAAATTGTTTCATGATTCGAATTCTTTTGTTCACGATACATTTCCATGATCTTTTTTTGTTCTGCCAATAAATGCATTTGTGAGTTTTTTTCTAAAAGTTCAAGCTCGGCGAAATCTAAATTTAATGGTATTCGATTTAGACGTTGTTCATGACAAAAACTCCTCCTTATCATGTCCGCTGGATTATCATAATTAATATTTGCATTATTATAATTTTGTAAAACTGGAAACATTCTTATTTGTTGCGTTTTAAAAATTCTTGATAAACGTAATCGCATTTGAGAAACATCATATCTTAAACAACATGGACCTAAATTATGAAGTATTGCAACAGCAAAAAAAATTGCGAAAACGCCACAATCATAATTATTTGTTTGTGATTGTACTGTTTCGAATACTATGCTCAATTCCGATTTGTTCGGAAATAATCTGTTTATATAAATCTTATGCTCATCTTATAGATATTCAAGATTTAAACTGTAATATATATGAATTACCATATTATTATAATACTCACAAATCCGGTGACCCTTTTCTAAATTTCCGGAAAATAATAACTGTATAAATTCTCCATCAATCGGTACTAAATTAATATATTCTGGTCTTTGAATTAGTGAACTTAATTGCATGTTGAATGAGGTGCACCAATTTGAAATATTATTAAATGCTTATATATGAATATCAGTTAACATGAAAGCCATTCCACTATACAATCCCTGTTCTTTAACAATCAATTTATCTTTCTCAGTCAAAACCATTATTGAAAATTGAAATTCTTTTAAAAATTTTAATTCATTTTTAATCAACTTTCTTCAAAGATATTCACAAAAGAATTGCTTTTCTATTAACTAATTTAATTTACTGCCTTTTTACTTTAAAGGCTGAAAAATAAAAGAAATTATGAAAAATGCTATAAATTAATTATTATATGATAAATAAATAATAATAAAATTTGTAAAAATGATATAACGATAAAAAATGGTTATTTTCGGCAGTTATACGTTTATATATACGTTTATTTAAAAATCGCTGAAACTCTGAGAATATATTCTGTTTGTTACCCAAAATGCGTAAAAAAAATTTCAAGGATTTAGATTGGAAGGATCAAGAACCATAGATCCTTGAAATTTGGAAATTTTTCAAAATTTTTGGAAAAGTACCATCTTTATGATTTTTTTTCTGAAAATCCTAATGTTATAAAGAGAAATTCATAAGAATACTTCTTGTTGTTAATGAAGAGGAGAGTTAGCATGATTTTTTACAGACCTAAATTTTCAAGTTTCCTATTGGTTCTTACATGTATTACATCATAATTGAGATTACTCATTGTTTGTCACTTCAGAAATTGCTTTTCGAGGGCTTATTTTCTTGCATTTTACATCAACTTTAAAATGAATTTCTGATTGTATAAGAAAGAGCCACTAATAAGGAGTTATGACAGTTTAAAATATATATTTTCATATATGATTTATTTTTCATATTGAATATAAATGTATATTTTCATTTATGATTAATTTTTAAATTGAAAATGAATTATACATGAAAATATATATTTTAAACTGTCATAACTCCTTATTGATGGCTCTGACTTACATGATCAAAACTTCATCTTAACGTTCATGTAAAATAGAAAAAAATGAGCCCGCGAAAAGAAATTTCTGAAGTGGCGAACAATGAGTAATTTCAATTACCATGTAATACATATAAGACCCAATAGAAAACTTCAAAATTCAGGTCTGTTAAGAATCATGCTAACTCTGCTCTTCATTTACAACAAGAAGTATACTTATGAATTTCTCTCTAAAACATCAGGATTTTCAGGAAAAAAAATGAATAAATTGAGACTTTTCCAAAAATTTTTGAAAATTTCCAAATTTCAAGGATCTATAGCTCTTGATCCTTTAAATCTAAATCATTGAAAATTTTTTTACACATTTTAGGTAACAAAAAGAATTCATTCTTAGAGTTTCAGAGATTTTCATTTTTCTACTCTTCCAGTTGGCGTGAAATGTCCCATATATATATATATATATATATATATATATATATATATATATATATATATTTATGTCCTCGAAGGCCATATTCGTGTCAGTATGTAAAGAGCATGCTAAATTTGTATTGGCATCCCATATGTCTCAGACGCGCTCCTCGACTTATTGCAAGAATTATATGTCTTCCTGAGACATATTGAGACTCAATATGTCTCAGGAGAAATCAATATGGCATCACCGATCCTACTATGTTTCGTTCAATATGTCAAAGAGCAATCATATTGAACGTAGGTTAGTGAAAAAAAATGACTCACGCTTCGACAGCAGCTATACTCATTACAAAATGTCAATCTAAGAAACAAAAGAAAAAATCAATAGAACTAAAATTTAATTCTAAAAGTATTGAAAAAAAGATTAATATTTTCAACTAATAAGTTATATTTCCTTATACGGCCTACTTCGGACATAAAATCATCTATGTCCTTTGGCCGTTTATTCAGGTGGAATCTGAATCTCGAACAATGTTTGCCGCTTGAGCAGAAATCTACCTCGGGCGCGCTTCGAGCGCCCTCGGTAATTTCAACTCAAGCGACAAACATTGTCCTCGATTCATATTCCACCTGAATACGGCCAAAGGACATATATAACTAATATATATATATATATATATATATATATATATATATATATATATATATATATATAGGACATTTCACGCCATTAAGAAATTATAATCATTAAGAGGCGGTCGGAACCAAATCGGTGACTTAATTCAGTGCTTGTAATAAATGCTTATAATAATTTATTCATTTATTAATATGGTAAAAATATAGTCATTTCCTCTAGTCATGTATATAAAGAATAATTTAAAATAGTTAAAGCCACAAAAATATACAAAATATTGTTATAAAGCGAAAAATGCCACCTAACAATCGACACGACAGTTTTTTGCATGCGGTATATGTCAAGTCAGTTTGATATTTGTAATAAATGCTTATAATGATTTATTTACTTATTCATATGGTAAAAATATAGTCATTTCCTCTAGTCATGTATATAAAGAATAATTTAAAATAGTTTAAGCCATAAAAATACACAAAATATTATCGTAAAGCGAAAAATGCTGACTTGATATATACCGCAAGTCACCGATTTGGTTCAGACCGCCTCTTAAGAAAAGTTTGTTATAAAAAGAACTAAAATAAAAATTATTCTAAGTTATTTCTTATAATTGTATTCTTCAATTTATTTACAGTTATTTACGGATATTTGTACTATCTACATTTAAAAAATGTATAAATGATAATAAACTATTATTATTTATCTCCAGCCTAACGCTTTTTTATTGTTATTTACAGTTTTCAATATTTTCTGATAATTATTTATTTATTCCTAGTATTATTCTACTTTTAAAAAATAATTTTGATATAAGGTGATAAAATATTTTACTATAAGAATATATATATATATATATATATATATATATATATATATATATATATTTATTTATGTCGTCGTAGGCCGTATTCGGTGAAATACCTATAGACCACGCTAAATTTGTATAGGCATTGCATACGTTCATGCTAATATCTCGACGATATTCTCTCTGTCAATACTCCCTAAGGGAGTATTGACAGATCGAGATATCGCACAGCATGGCCGTATATGACGCAAGTGACATCGATTCGTAGGTTAGTGAAAACAAAAGAATGTCGTTAGATATGTCAATGCTCATACAAATTCATATAAAATTTTAACTTTACAGAATGTTTTGTTTAAACTAATTTTCAAAGTTAAACAGTCAATAAGTAAAATAAATAAGTAAATAATGACATTATTTACTTTTTTTTAATAAAACATATATCATTAATTTAAAAAAATCATTTTTATAGTTCCTCATACGGCCTACCAACGACATAAACTTATCTACGTAACTTGGGAGTACGAAAGATTCTAAATCCAGGCTGGACTAAAGTGCTTGTCGCTTGAGCAGCAGTCAGTCTCGCCTGTATTCATCCTTCGTACTCCCAAGTTACGTATATAACTAATATATGTTGCATATCACAAAAAAATTTCAACATCAAAACTAATTCTCTAATGTGAAAAATAAAAAATTAAATTAATAGTATTTTGAAATTTTGATATGGGAATATTTTTTATAAATGACTTTTTAATAACTTTCAATAATGGTAAATTTTTTAAATAACTTGTGGTATTGAATGCCAATTAAATAGTACCCCCCGATAAGATAGTCAAAATTGCCCTGTCCTTGAAATTTTTGTTTGACCTGGTAACTTTGTTTCAGATCGAAAATAAATAGTTTTTGTCATATTTGCAGACCGCAACCCCCCTCCCCTGTCCACAGCACGAAAAAAATGACTTTTTTAGTACTTATTTTTTTTCTCCGAATCTAGTCAATAAAAAAACCCCAAGAAAATCGTGCTTATAGTTTAAATGATGACAGATCATGTAGAATTTTTTCATTAAGATTTGATGCTGCTATATAACCTAAAAGGATGGAAAAAAAATTAAAACCCTTCCTATTTTCACGGGAAATGCGGTACAGGGCTAATTCTTGCAAAAAAACTTAAATTTTGTTTAAAAATACTTGCCTGAATTTTATCAAATATTTCCTGGAGGTGCGCCATAGTTAAAAATGCAAAAAAATCATTTTTTGGACGTTTTTGGCTGATTTTAGCTCATTTGCAGTCTTTGTATTATTATTTTAACTATGAAATTGTATTCTAGAACTTTATTCATGAATTTAATTATGCAATCAAGTCAGAAAAATAAGATTTACAAATATTCGCATCATATTTTTGCACAAATCCACATTTTAGATTAGGTATTCAAACACTTCTTTCATGATTTTGTTGATATTTCACTACTTTATGTGTGATCAAATCTTTTAAATATTATATTACTTTAATAGAAGAAAATGTTTTGATAAATAAGTCATTTCATAGGTACAGCTATATTAAGTACGGTCAAAATATCAACTTGAGATACATATGAGTTAATGAATTTATATTTCGTAAGTAAAACTTATCAATACAAACATTACATGATTTAATAATATGAATCTTGACTTTGGCATTTTTAACACTATGTAATCTAAATCTACACTTAAGTCACACTTTTGCAAGAGCTATGTGGTCTATTTTTACACTGTGTAGAAAAATGTGAGCATGCGAGTACATTGAAATCTAGTTTCCATGTCTCATATTAATATTACAATATTAAATATATTTTTGTTAAAAAGCGCATATTATTCGCAATTATATTATGACATTTGCAATCGTTTTAAAGATTATAAATAAAGTTTGCACTTATGTCATGTATTGTATTATATTATCTCCATTGACATAGGTATGAATTCAGTAACGTAACTCAAGTAACAATCGTTAGGCTGGAAGTTATAGTCTTTACTCGGTTCTCAGATATTCTACCTATGTTCTTCTTACTCTTTTACCATAAGAAGAACATGGATGGAATATTTGCGAGCTGAGTAAGGACTATAACTTCTAGCCTTAGACTTGAGTTGGGTCTATGAATTCGAGCCATAAAAAAACATTAGGTTAAACGCTATTTCATCACTAAAGAAAAGTAACATGTAAAATATTTTGTTAATGAAATAACGAATATTAGTATTGAAACAGTATTACGAATATTAGTACAAAAAATAAACTCCTATATTTATTGATTTTATATATTAGGTAAGGATGGATTTCTAACGAAATTGTAGTTTAAGACGATAATATTATTTTATGTGCTATATTACAATATTAGAATAACATTGTATAATAAAAATTGATTCTATATTAAATGGTTCATTATAATTATTATTGTAAATGTTTAAGAAGATCTTTCGATAAAACATTAGGGCATATTTTCGAATTATAATTTGTATAAGGTTCAGATAATAAATCCAAAACCTTTGATAATATATAGTCATTAATATCATCGATAACCTTAAAACTTGTTTAATTCTCACTGTTGGAAAAATATTATGTGGTGTTCATATTGTTTATTATCAGTGGTATTTTAGTAAATTCATTTTTAGGTTTCAATTTTTTAGTGCAAATATAAAAAGGTTAACATCATTATACTTCTAAAGTAAGAATAAAAATGTAATTATATAAAATAATCGATTTGTTAAAATTTCAATTCGATCATGGTTAATTTTTCCTTTTAACCACATTTTAATCAGAAAATTTCCATCAGATTTTATACTTTAATAAATTCATCTTTAGCTATTAAAGATGAATTCAGATCATTAATTCAATTTTGGGAAAAATGCTGATTTTTGAAAATATTAATTATATGTATACAAATATAGGTATATTTCAAACACATAGATTTATGTAAAGAATTATTGTAAAGATTATTAACTAATTTTATCTAAGTAAAAACGTCTACTATTTTAAACTAATAAAACTATTTATATATTAGGTAAGGATTGATTTCTAGCGAATAAAATCAACAAATAAATTACTTTTTATGAATATTTAATAATACACTTACTTATTAATTAAATGATCCTTCTCATTAATGACAATACTTTTATATTTAAACTAATATATTAATGTTGGCTATAACATTTCCTACTAGTTACAAGTACGTAGTTTTATTAGTTTATAATAGTAGACCTTTTTACTTTAATAAAATTAGTTAATAATCTTTACAATTATACTCTTTACTTTAATAAAATTAGTTAATAGTCTTTACAATTATTTCTTTACATACACTAGACAGAAACTTAAGTATATAATAATTTATAAATCTATGTGTTTGGAATATACCTACATTTGTATACATATAATTAATATTTTCAAAAATCAGCATTTTTCTCAACATTGAATTATTGATATGAATTCATCTTCAATTGCTTAAGATGAATTTATTAAAGTATTAAATCTGATTAAAATTTTCCGATTAAATTCTGATTAAAAGGAAAAATTAGCCATGATCAAATTGAAATTTTAACAAATTGATTATTTTATATTTATTCTTACTTTAAAAGTATAATGATGTTAACCTTTTTATATTTGCACTAAAAAATTGAAACCTAAAAATGAATTTACTAAGATACCACTGATAATAAACAATATAAACACCACATAATATTTTTCCAACAGTGAGAATTAAACAAGTTTTAAGGTTATCGATGGTATTAATGACTGTACATCATCAAAGGTTTTGGATTTATTATCTGAACCTTATACAAATTATAATTCGAAAATATGCCCTAATGTTTTATCGAAAGATCTCCTTAAACATCTACAATAATAATTATAATGAACCATTTAATATAGAATCAATTTTTATTATACAATGTTATTCTAATATTGTAATATAGCACATAAAATAATATTATCGTCTTAAACTACAATTTCGTTAGAAATCAATCCGTACCTAATATATAAAATTAATAAATATAGGATTTTATTTTTTGTACTAATATTCGTAATACTTTTTCAATACTAATATTCGTTATTTCATTAACAAAATATTTTACATGTTACTTTTCTTTAGTGATGAAATAGGTGTTTAACATAAGTTTTTTTTATGGCTCGAATTCATAGACCCAACTCAAGTCTAAGGCTAGAAGTTAAAGTCCTTACTCAGCTCGCAAATATTCCATCCATGTTCTTCTTATGGAAAAAGAGTAAGAAGAACATAGGTAGAATATCTGAGAACCGAGTAAAGACTATAACTTCCAGCTTAACGATTGTTACTTTAGTTACGTTACTGAATTCATACCTATGTCAATGGAGATAATATAATACAATACATGACATAAGTGCGAACTTTATTTATAATCTTTAAAACGATTGCAAATGTCATAATATAATTGCGAATAATATGCGCTTTTTAACAAAAATATATTTAATATTGTAATATTAATATGAGACATGGAAACTAGATTTCAATGTACTCGCATGCTCACATTTTTCTACACAGTGTAAAAATAGACCACATAGCTCTTGCAAAAGTGTGACTTAAGTGTAGATTTAGATTACATAGTGTTAAAAATGCCAAAGTCAAGATTCATATTATTAAATCATGTAATGTTTGTATTGATAAGTTTTACTTACGAAATATAAATTCATTAACTCATATGTATCTCAAGTTGATATTTTGACCGTACTTAATATAGCTGTACCTATGAAATGACTTATTTATCAAAACATTTTCTTCTATTAAAGTAATATAATATTTAAAAGATTTGATCACACATAAAGTAGTGAAATATCAACAAAATCATGAAAGAAGTGTTTGAATACCTAATCTAAAATGTGGATTCGTGCAATATGATATGAATATGATGTGAATATTTGTAAGACTTATTTTTCTGACTTGATTGCATAATTAAATTCATGAATAAAGTTCTAGAATACAATTTCATAGTATAAATAATAATACTAAGACTGCAAATGAGCTAAAATCAGCCAAAAACGTCAGCCGAAAAAATTCAGGCAAGTACTTTTAAACAAAATTCAAGTTTGTTTGCAAGTATTGGCCCTGTACCGCATTTCCCGTGAAATCAGGAAGGGTTTTAATTTTTTCCATCTTTTTAGGTTATGTAGCATCATCAAATCCTTATGAAAAAATTTTACATGATCTGGAAATGTATTTAATAAAATAATATAACTATTAATAAGTTATCTCTATATACCCACATAGCATGGCGGAGAGCGCGGTGGCGTAATGGATAGAGCTCTTAGCTTCAACGCGGAAGGCATGGGTTCGAATCCTGGCCAGGTACCTCTAACTTTTTTTTCGAAAGAAAATTAGTGTATGCGCCATTTATATCGCGACTCTTGAAAAGTCCGACCTTATTGGGTATCGGTTGATTGTTGGTCACAAAAGTGGCTGATCATCCATCGGTAGTCAAAGTTTTCGGTATGGTGGGTCTGACAGTCTAGCCTGATGTAATGTGTTAAACGGATACCGGGCGGGGACTCCCTCGATTCACCATATAAAAAAGGTTAATCATATAGAGGACAATATCCTTTATATATTAATCTTTTTTTTTTAAATAAAAAAAAAATACCCACATGGCATAGAAGCTTCCCAGAAGCTTTCATGCTATGTGGGATGTTAATGTGGAAGCTTCCTGGAAGCTTCCGTGCTATGTGGGTAATAATTTTTGAATCTCTTCATTCATAGTTTAAAATAATATTAAATATATGATTATCATTGTAATAGTTCATATATAATATTATTTAAATTTTATAAGTATAAATCATTTAAGGAGATGTAAAATGGACAGTACACTTGCACCCATAAATATTGACTATATTTTCATTATATTTCAAAATTTTGAATAAAGAGATGCATTAACATATAGTATATATCACGAAGATTATTCAGTTAAATTTTGAAATAAATCTACTCAATTATTGAAAAGTTTGGGTTCCAATATTCTTTACTAAAATTTTTCTATTTGGAATCAGAAATCTAAATATCTTGAAAACTAATGATTGGAATAATTTAAAAATTTAAATAAATAATCATCATGGTACATACTACAAGTTAATACATTTCTTTTATGGAAATTCAGCAATAGAATGGAAAGACAGTTGTTTTTTATATCTTCTTTTATAGTAAAATATAATCAAACTTTGACAACAAATTCAACATAATGAAATAATTGTACTTTCAATGATTTGTATCATATTTAATACAAATTTTAGAGTGATATTACAGAATATTATTTTTTTCCGCATTCATACACTGAGAGAAAATTCATGCCAATAGAGCATGTAGTCTACGTATCCAAAGTTAGTAAGTAATATCCTATGCTTTAATAACAGCGCCATCTACTCTTACGAGGTTTGTGCTATCCAAAAACTGTTTGTTTACATGCTTTAGTAGCTCCCCACTCTAATATCCTTCGATAGCTAGCGCTGTATCCTCTCATGGGACGTGAAGGAAGTAAACGTGGCTTGTCCACTATTCTTTCTTTACTGCTAACTATGGCATTCTTCTATTGCTCAAGTCGCCTCCTCTTTTGGGTGGCGACGCGAGCAAACACGGCTGGTCTATATCTAAAATCATGTTGCAAATTTCGTTAACGTATTTTCGTAGCGTGAATCTTTTATTTCTTTTCTTTTCTTTTTTTATGAAGGGAGATACGTTATAAATATAACCTGTTAAACTTTTTAACTTTAAATAATTAATTTTTAACTTAAAATTTAATTATTTTAAACCGCTGGGGGGCAGATGAGCATGTACGATTTTACGCCAGAGTTATTTCGAAGTAACGTTGGTCTAGTGCGTAACGTTCACGCTTTTCCTTTTGAGTACGCGAGTTCAACTCTCGGCTAGGGTCTTTTTTTCAAAAATTTTTTTTATTATTTCAATAGTTTTTATTGCTTTTTTTATTTATATTTTTTTATTTTCTATTTTTTATTAATTTTAAAATCTATTTTTTCACAAGTTACTTAAAATATGCTCGTTTTTTTTATTAATATTTTTAAATAAATTATTTCATATAGAAAATAATTTAAAATATTAATAAATAAATAATAGTGATATTTACAATACTATAGTTCAATTTTGTCTTTATAAACATATTTCAATATACAATATATATTATAACATAAATAATAATAACTCAGTTTTATTTATTTATTGTAATTTATTGTAAATTTTATAAACTAAATTATAAATAAATTAAACTATACTATTATAAAATAAACATCACTATTATAAAATAAACATCACTATTATTTATTTATCAATATTTGTAATTACTATCTATAAAGAATAATTTATTTTTAAAAAATTTTCATTGAAAAAAACAAGCGTACTTGTGAAAAATTAAATTTTAAAATTATTAAAAAAATACAAAATCTAAAAAAAAATAAATATAAAAAGGAATAAAAAATATTTAAACAATAAAAAAAATTAAAAAAAAAGTGACCCTAGCCGAGAGTTGAACTCGCGTACTCAAAAGGAAAAGCGAGAACGTTACGCACTAGACCAACGCTACTCTGAAATATCTCTGGCGTAAAATCGTACATGCTCATCTGCCCCCCAGCTGTTTAAAATAATTAAATTTTAAGTTAAAAATTAATTATTTAAAGTTAAAATGTTTAACAGGTTATATTTATAACGTATCTCCCTTCATAAAAAAGAAAAGAAATAAAAGATTCACGCTACGAAAATACGTTAAAGAAATTTGCAACATAATTTTGGGTATAGACCAGCCGTGTTTGCTCGCGTCGCCACCCAAAAGAGGAGGCGACACAAGCAAACAAAGGATATGAGAGTGGGGAGTCATCGAAGTATACCACGCGAGTCATCAGTGAATGCCGTTCATGCTTTAGTTACTCTCCATACCATCTTTTTTAGTATAAGGTAATCCAATACTAATAGAGCTTCTCACGGCCTGTCATATTTGTATCAATGTTTTATATGCTCGCATAGATGGCAGTTCGCATGCTCTATTAGCATGAATTTTCTCTCAGTGTAATAAATGTTTCGCAAATAATAAGTAAATTTTCTTTTGAAATATTTACTTTTTTAGGGGAAATTTCACTTCTATCTAGACAGTTCATAAAAATAAATTCATAATTATATACATAATCAGAAAAATTTATTCATATCTTACTATTATATAAAAGGACAGCGTTTGTTTGAATGTTCTCAATTATCTCTAAAACTACTGAACCTATCGTTTTCAGCAAATTTTCGGAAAAAATACATTTTTTCAATATTATATATATTTACCGATTTCATTCAAGAAAAAATGCTCAAGGTTAAATTGTCATTTTTAGTTTGGACAAAAATTTGCATATTTAAGAAAAAAATTTTTTTTCAATGAAATCATTTTTTAAAAAATTTTTTTATTTTGATTTCATATTTTTGCCATTTTTCAATAAATAAGTGCTGAAGGTTGAATTGTCATTTTTAGTTTATGTTTACTACAATTGATATAATTATGGAAGAAAAAAAAATTTTTTTAATATCATTTTTCAAAAATTTTTTATTTTCATTTCAGATTTTTGTAATTTTTAAATAAATAAGTGCTCAAGGTTTAATTGTTATTTTTAGTTTATGTTTACTAAAATCGACATAATTATGGAAAAAAAAATTTGGTCATTTTTAAAGATAAAAATGAAATTATTTTGTACTTTTTTCATGTCACTTTAATTTTAATAACTTACGATTTTTTTATTAAAAATTGTATTTCGAAGTTTTGTAAGAGTACGATTTAATAAATAATAGTTTTTGAGATTCTATTTCTATACCTATCGACTTCTGCCCAACTATTGCGCGGGCGAAGCCGAGACGGGGGATGCTAGTTTCATATATTTTCCTATCTTTATAATTGACTATTGAAAAAAATTTAATATCTAATAAATAATTTTTTAAAATTGTATTTCATAAAATTTATGTTCAACGATATTAAAAAAAATATTTTTATATCATGTAATGATAATTTTTCAAATGAGCTAATTTGATATATTTTAAAAATTAATGTTTCTCTTATTCAAAATATTATTGCTTTAATGAAATGAATTTTAATATATTTTATTGCTAACAATTTTTATATAAATGACAATTCATTTAAATACAAACACGTGTACAGATGAAAATGTAATTAAGGTAAATATAATTTTAATATATTAAAATGTAATTTTAATATATTCAATCGTTAACAATTTTTATATAAATGACAATTCATTTAAATACAAACACGTGTACAAATTAAAATATAATTAAGGTTAAATGTATGTTATTTATAAAAAATTGTTAACAAGTAACTTTTGAAATAATATATTTTCATGAAAACTAATTTAAATACTTTATTCTCTGAATGATAACTGAATACAATTTTAATTTAATAAATTTAGTTATACAATCATAAATATATAATATTTATATAACTGTTCATCAAATAAAATTATTATTTTTTTAATATATATATATATTAAAAAATAATTATTACAATAGATTGTAACGTCCTAATTTCATTACAACGTCGTGAGTCAACACAGGTGTTTTTCTTGGTAATAGATTGACTTGTCGAAACATGATATGTACCATGTTTGTTATTCGCAAATAATATGACAGGTACATGTCAGATATCAACAGCTCAATTGAAGAAAAGCAAACGCAGGTGTTTTCCTACGACCGACCACCGCTAAGATATAGATCCATCTTTTTGGTATGAAAGTCCCAAAATTGTACTGTTAGTACAGTCTTTTGATATAGTTCTTGTAACATACACTACACAGGTTAATTTTTATTCAAATTCGTCACAATAGACGAATATCTACAATTGTATATTTTAGAATAAGCACCTTTGCTTCTTAAATACTATCCCCATAGGCGGGGTTTTTCATTGTACGGAAATAAATATTTTCTTTTAAAATTATTCGCTTCTGGCTTCTTCATAAGCCACTTAAGAAGATGTAAAACGGACACTACACCTGTACTTATAGATATTAGCTTCCTTTCCATTTTTTGCTGAATTTCCAGAAAAGAAATGCATTAGCTTGTAGTACGTACCATTTACGATTATTTAGATAAATTTTCAAATAAATTCATTCATTAGCTTTTAAGATATTTGGATTCCTGTACAAAATTGAAAAATTTTAATAAATAATTTTGGAACCCGAAATTTTCAATAACTAATGAATGAATTTATTTAAAAATTTAACCGAATAATCTTCATCGTACATACTACAAGCTAATGCATTTTTTTATTAAAAATTTTGCAATAAAATATAAAGATAGTGAATATTTATGAGTACAGGTGTAGTGTCCATTTTACATCCCCTTAAACGCTCACTTCAACTTTTCGAGTCACATAGATTGATCATATATATATTCTTCTTCTCTTAAGTATTTTATGTAATCATAATACAAGTGTTTGTGGAAATTAAGGTGGCTCCAGCGTTTGGTGCCGTATCAAGCTGGAGCCCCGACAAAAAGGAAAAAATAAATTTTTTTTCTTTTAGTTAAATTTTTAAAAAAATGTTTTTAATCAATTTATTTATAATTTGTATTAAATTTTATTAGTTGACAACAAATATTGGCAATTCACTCCCGACAGCGTTGTAATCATATCAATTTTCATCAATTTTTCAAATATCTTTTTTATTTCACTGATGACATGACGTATTCTTAATTTATTTAAATTTGTAATAAAAAAATCTACAATTTCATGTTTGGTTCATAAAAAAATATAATTTTAATAATGAGTTATAAGCATAAATGCTATTTTTGCCGCAAGAGTACGTGTTAAATTTCTAAATTTCAATAATTTTTTTCTCTCAAATTTGGGTGTTAACCTTATATTTCCGAAATTGCTTTAAAATCGTAATGACTTCTACTTTTCATAGTATTTTTTTACTGAACATCCTATTTGTTATCAAAAATCGCTGGAGCCAGCTTAACAAATTAAAATATAAAATATATACGTATAAACAATTGTAAATCGTGTAGTGGAATTAAGTGCAAATAAAAGAATATTAAAAGGGAAGAATATCTTCAATTATTCACAACCCCGAACCAATTCCGCAGTCTCAGGAACCGCCACAAATCGACAACGGTCTCAACAATTACAAGGAGTAAAAGGCCAGTTACAGAAGCTAACAATAATAATCAAACCCTGGTAGAATATTAACCATTTTTTAGTCATAATTGTTGAGCTAAGAATGTTAAAATGACACCTATCTAGAAATTCTGTTTTAAGTATTTCCAGAATTTCTAGATATGTGTCATTTTAACATGCTTAGCTCAACAATTATGACCAAAAAATGGTTAATTTTCTACCAGGGAAAAGGTGAGTTTAGTACAATTATTACAATCCATTTATTTTCAATATCAAGAATTTTCTAAAAATTATAATATTTATGATATGCAAACCTTACTTGTGATACATACACTTTGTAATATTTATATCTCATTAAAATTTTATATTAGATGCAAAAAGGATTGTTAAGTAAATAAGTTATTTTATTATTCCAAAATATTCAAATTTAAAATTAAACAAAAATGTGTATTTTAATCATATGGTTTTTTTTTATTTAAATTTCGTATTTCATATATGACCGATTCCATCTCAAATCATGCAGACCGACTGCACCTATCTCTCCGAACTGCTTAAAAATTTTTTATATTATTCTACTTTGATAATAAGCGTATACGTATTTTTTTATTTTTCAATATCATCAAAAATGCAGTTTTTATGCACTTTTTAAACATGACTTATAAATTTTCAATTCTCAAAAATCGAAAATTTATTTTTTTTTTTTCAATCGTTTTTATCCCTGTAGTGATCTTTATAAATAAATTTAGGCTCGTTCAATGCTACAGAGGATGCTCTTTTAATTCCACCGTCTTTTATTTTTTTTAACAAAAAAACGGAAGTGCAATTGCACTTTTTGTAAAAAATGAAAAATGCATTTTTCTTAAAAAAGCCATTTTTTTGTCTCAAATTTTTTTCATGGATAGGTGGCCTTAAGACCTATATTTTCATCGGTGTGGAATTTGGAATATTTTGGTTTAGTAAGAGATATAAAAAAAATTGAGAAAAAATTTTCATATTTACATAAATGTAAATACGTCATAGATACAACAAATATTTCAGGAGTAAGCGCATTTCAGATATATATATATTTGTACGTACATAGCTTTTATGCAACTCATAGGTGTTGTGCTGTACATATATATATATATATATATATATATATATATATATATATATATATATATATATATATATATATATATAGTGCATAAATTTTGCGTTAAGTATAAGAAATTATGTAAAAAAAAAGTTCTATTTTTTTTTCTTTCTTATGAGTTTTGGACTTTTTCTTATTGCGCACATTCTTCTTTGACGTAATTTTTCTTTTCTTTTTTTTTCTCTTTATTTAATAATTTTGTGAAAGGATAAGCAGCAGTTCGAGCCATATACAATTTTTTCTTTGTTCCCTACTTTTACTTTCCATACGTGGGTTTTTGAATGCCGGCCAATTTAGGGGTCTTAAGCCACTCTTTTATTTTGCTTTGCCTAAAAACTTCAATATCTTCTTTTGGCAGTAAGATTAATTTAATAGCGTCAATGTTAGGTTGAACTTTTTTTACAAAAGCATTTGCATCTTGTATTGATTCAACATGACAATTTTGAAGATTATGTCTGCTTGCATAGTGTTTTACTAATCCACCGACGCCATCAACCGCACCTTTCCCATGCCCCGTAGCTGAAAACAACCATTTTTGATTGTTAGAAGCTTTTTTCATTTCATGTTTACATGCTGCTCATCCTTTCACAAAATTATTAAATAAAGAGAAAAAAAGAAAAGAAAAATTACGTCAAAGAAGAATGTGCGCAATAAGAAAAAGTCCAAAACTCATAAAAAAAGAAAAAAAAATAGAACTTTTTTTTTACATAATTTCTTATACTTAACGCAAAATTTATGCACTATATATATATATATATGTACAGCACAACACCTATGAGTTGCATAAAAGCTATGTACGTACAAATATATATATATATATCTGAAATGCGCTTACTCCTGAAATATTTGTTGTATCTATGACGTATTTACATTTATGTAAAAATGAAAATTTTTTTCTCAATTTTTTTTGATATCTCTTACTAAACCAAAATATTCCAAATTCCACACCGATGAAAATATAGGTCTTAAAGCCACCTATCCATAAAAAAAATTTGAGACAAAAAAAAATAGCTTTTTTGAGAAAAATGCATTTTTCATTTTTTACAAAAAGTGCAATTGCACTTCCGTTTTTTTGTTAAAAAAAATAAAAGACGGTGGAATTAAAAGAGCATCCTCTGTAGCATTGAACGAGCCTAAATTTATTTATAAAGATCACTACAGGGATAAAAACGATTGAAAAAAAAAAAATAAATTTTCGATTTTTGAGAATTGAAAATTTATAAGTCATGTTTAAAAAGTGCATAAAAACTGCATTTTTGATGATATTGAAAAATAAAAAAATATGTATACGCTTATTTTCAAAGTAGAATAATATAAAAAATTTTTAAGCAGTTCGGAGAGATAGGTGCAGTCGGTCTGCATGATTTGAGATGGAATCGGTCATATATAAAATACATTTGTGATGATATTTTTATTAGAAACAAACACAAAATTTTTTTTAAGCATGTTTCACGTAAAAATTAATTTTATAATTCAAATTCATGGTCATATATTAAGGTCTGGAAATTATAGTTGTTACTCAGTTTCCAGATCTCAGCTTATTTATATCAAATATCGTACTATCTTTGTTTTTCTTATGGAAGAAGAGTGCGAAATCGTCACTTGATGGAATAAATTATACGCTTTTTTACTTTAAGCACATGTGTACATATATTTTTATATTATGTTCCATCAAATTATTTTCAATTTTATTCTGTTCTCAAAATTAACTTAAATTAATTAATTCTTATTTACTTAAAATTAGTCATTTATACATAATAATATAATAAAAGAAAATTCTACCGAGCGACGTTAGGAGCGAGAAACTTCAATATAATTAATACCTATTAACGTAAAACCCATTAAATTGTGTAACAATTTTCAACAGTTGATAAATATAATGTAAATCATATAATATATATATATATATATATATATATATATATATATATATGATTTTAAATTACTAATAATTAATTTAAAACTCAAAAGTAACTATTTTAAAACGGAATTTGGAAGATAAACATGTATCGTTTTATTCCTTAAATATCACGAATTTAAATATTAATTATTTGTAATTTTAAAGTGTTATATATTATGTAAATAATTCTATATTTAATAATTTTCAATTTTAGTAACAGGAAAAGCCGCACGAAAAGAGATTAATAATTACATTTTCTGTGAAATATTGCCCTTGAATCGAGTAGGTGAAATATCAGTCTTACCAGGAGAGGCTATGAGCTTCGGGTCACAGATCTTGACGAAACTTTGGGATATATTTTTAAGTACCAAAATATGAGTAAAGCCAGAGCGGTACGGTCTAACGCTTCGAAAAACTGAAATTATAGACGTTTCCAGTCTTATTTGAAGAAAAATGTAAAAAAAAGCTCCTAATTGAAGTGTGAATAATCCAGTCTAGAAATGTCTTTAATAAATCAACAGGGACTAAAATAAAAGTACAGAAAGCAAGCTTTAATTTGCCGTTTTCAGAATTGAAAAATAATAATTAGAACCAGAGATATGTTCGTTCAAAGTTAAGAAGCAAGAAAGTACCAAAAATCACAAAATCACTGTCCTTTAAAATTTAGATGATTTTTGGTACTTTCTTGCTTCTTAACTTTGAACGAACATATCTCTGGTTCTAATTATTATTTTTCAATTCTGAAAACGGCAAATTAAAGCTTGCTTTCTGTACTTTTATTTTAGTCCCTGTTGATTTATTAAAGACATTTCTAGACTGGATTATTCACACTTCAATTAGGAGCTTTTTTTTTACATTTTTCTTCAAATAAGACTGGAAACGTCTATAATTTCAGTTTTTCGAAGCGTTAGACCGTACCGCTCTGGCTTTACTCATATTTTGGTACCTAAAAACATATTTCAAAGTTTCATCAAGATCTGTGACCCGAAGCTCATAGCCTCTCCTGGTTAGTACCAAAAAAAGACACTAAGCATTCCAAATTTATGCCCTTACTTCATAATATAAAAGTACCAACATTGGTCTCTAAAATTCAAGCTATAGTACTAATTGAACTTATATCGTCACTCTTTTTTTAAGTACCTTAGTACATACATTAGATATACTTGATTTAGAACCTATTTTAATAATACTTTCCTTTCTCCGTGCAGTTGTTAGTTCTAAAAAACGTCAAATACTGTTTTCGATTATTTCATGGTTCGTGATTGAAACACGTGATTAAAAAGAAAAAATTCCTATGATATTTTTTCATTGATTCAAATGCAATTTAGTAGACCTAATTCTTAATTCATCATGATATAATTTGTATCCAAACAATTTTTATGCACATTGTAACTTTAATTAATCTTCTTTATAAAAATATAAAAATTTAATTCAGTACAAAACTACAATATTAAAATTCATAAGTTGCGGCGATTCTTTTTTATTTTAAAATTGGCTAATTACGATAAATTGTATAGATTAAATTGTAAGTTTAGCAGTCGGATACTGTAGTAGCCTTATTTGGTTAGTGTTTGTTAGCGAGTAATTGAAGATGATTCCATCAAAGAAATAATTAAACTGTATTCTATCGTACCATCGACAAGTCGATAATTCTTTTTGAATAATAAAAACGCTGACAAGTGCTTTGACACAATGTTTTCTTATAAAGCTCATCGAGTTAGAGTAATATGATTTTATTTGTTTAAATGTAATTTAAATATAAAAAACATAATTTCTATTTAAGAAAAATTAAGAACAGAAAGAAAATGCGAGAATGAGTAAGAGTAAGTTTGAGAAGCGTGAAGCTATTAATGGCCTTACTTTAAGATGAACTAACATTTTATACATTGAAATGCTAGAAAATTAAAACTACGCTAACAAGGAGGGTATCACTTCTTTGGGTCACGGATCTTCTTGTAACTTAGGGATATGTTTTTATACATAAAATTATGAAAAAAGCCACGAGTATTCAGTCAAACGCTTGATCATTCCAAGGTTATGAGCTATTTTGTTAAATTCGTTCGAAATATCTTTTTTTATATTAACGAATATTACTCTCCAATAACAGTTTCTAAGTCCTGCAAAATTCTAGTAAAAGTTGAGATCGAATCCTTTTGATTAAAAAAAAGAGTTCAAAAAGCTCAATCTGTTTTAAAGTTAGTAGCAAAATAAAAAACATGAAAAAAATCATCACAATAATTTCATAAAAATTAAAGCTTAAGTTCATGCTAATTTTTATAGCCATTTTTGTGAGAATTTTTATTTAGCTACAACTTTCGAACGGATTGAGTTTTTTGAACTCGTTTTTTTTTTAATCAAAAGGATTCGATCTCAACTTTTACTAGAATATTGCAGAATGAACTTAGAAACTGTTATTGGAGAGTAATATTCGTTAATATAAACAATGATTTTTAGAAGAAATTTAACAAAATAGCTCATAACCTTGGAATGATCGAGTGTTAGACCGAATGCTCGCGGCTTTTTTCATAATTTCATGTATAAAAACATATCCCCAAGTTACAAGAAGATCCGTTACCCAAATAAGTGATACCCTCATTGTAAGAAAAATAAATTTTCATAATTTTTTTATTTTAGTAATTAAAAATAATTAACATGCAAATTTTTGAGCAAATTCAATGAATAATTAACGTAAAATATCTAACAAATAAAAAATGATTTTTCTTCAAAATTTTCTAAAATTAAAGAACTAAGAAAATAAGTTTTCTAAAATTAGTTTCCTTTAGATAATAGAGAATAACTTGCATGAAAATTTTAAAGTAAATCTATCGAATGGTTTTCGCAAAATAGAAAACAAATAAAAATTTTTTTCAAAATTTTGAAGATGCTCTTTAATTAAAAGTACGCTAAGAAAACCAATTTCCAATAGCTTCCGCACCAGTTACACAAAAAAATAAATTTTATGCAAAATTTCAAGCAAATCCATCGAGTTGTTTTCGAGATCTAACTAGCCTAATGAATTCATACATACACACGCACACACACACATGCAGACATTTTCTGGAAACCATTTTTTTTAACTCTGACTAGGAGAGGACCCTTTGTTCGGGTCACGGATCTTGCTGTAACTTGCGGATGTTTTTGTGCATAAAATCATGAAAAAAGCCACGAGCATTTGGTCTAACGCTCGATCATTCCAAGATTATGAGCTATTTTGTTCAATTTCCTTAAATTATTGTTTATAATATTAAATATGTTCATTCCGCAAAATCATAGTAAAAGTTGAGATTAAATCCTTTTGATTAAAAAATAACGTGTTGAAAAAGCTCAACCCATTCAAAAGTTATGGGAGAATAAAAATTGTCTCAAAAATTATTATAAAAATTATCATAAAATTAAACTTAAATTTTCATAAAATTATTGTGTTAAATTTTTCATGTTTTTCATTTTGCTATAACTTTTGAACAAGTTGAGGTTTTTAAACACGTTTTTTTTTAATCAAAAGGACTTAATCTCAACTATTACTATAATTTTGTAGAATGAACATAGAAGGTCCCATTGGGGAGTAATATTCAATATTATAAACAATAAGTTTTTAAGGAAATTGAACAAAATAACTCATAATCTTGGAATGATCGAGCGTTAGACCGAATGCTCGCGGCTTTTTTCATGATTTTATGTATAAAAATATATCCGCAAGTGATAGCAAAATCCGTGACCCAAACAAAGGGTCCTTTCCTAGTGAGTAAAAATATGTACAAATTAATGAAAAAGTAGAAAAAAAAAATTTATCGATCTAATGCTTTCTATATGAGAAAGTAAAAATGAAGATATTGATAAAATATTGAACAAGCTTTTGAGTTTATTTTTGGACTTGGTTTACGGTCGTGATGCAATCAGGTGGAAAGAATAGATTAAGAAAAAAGTATCAATCTTTGAAAACAAAGAAGCAATTCTCAATTTTGTCAGATGAGAGTATATCTTTAAGGAACACTTAGGTTTCGTGGGTATAAAAAAGAAAGTTCTAACGTATATATACATTTTTATCCACATTACAGTTATCTCAAAAAAAGTTTGGTGGGCAAATATTTTAACTTATTTGATAAAATGAATTTTAGAATCTTATTTATATGTATATATATATATTAATTAATAATACTCATGTAATTGATTTTATTGGGAAACATAGAAATTCCGATTGTATAATTTAAGAAATAATAGTAGAATAAATAATAAGACTTTATAATAAAACATTTTTACATATCTTACCTTATAATAAGAAGATATTGAAACAAAAATTAAAGTTTATATTACACAAAAATAATTTCAAACCGATATGTACAAATGACAAAAAATTTAAAATCTTAAAAATTAATAATAACGTAAAATAATCACGTATTTATACTTTAATAATGATTTATAATGAAATGTGAAAATTATAAAAAATATGTTTACTTTTTGTAGAAAATAAACAAATCAATATAAAACATTAATTAACTTTTAAAAAAGTAATTTCAGCTAAGTTAAATTTAAGATGGTAGCAATGCCAAAGTCTACGCACATAGCGCGCTTCTTATCTAGTCTTCTTAAAAAACGGAAAAATATTCGCAATAAAATTTCAATAAAGTTTTTATTGAAAAATGTTATAAGATTATTGCTTTCATATTAAAAAAAAAAAAGTGAAAGTACTTAATGATAGCTAAATCAATGCCAGTAATACAATTATAAATGTATTATATTTATTTTCAATAATAACAATAAATATATGTATATTTACATAAAAATATTATTTATTGTTTTTACTTAAAGTAAAAATAATAAATTTATAATTGTATTACTGAGATTTATTAAGCAATCATTGAGTACTTTTACTTGTAATTGTTTGTTTTTAAATCTAAAAGCAATTATCAATAACATTTTCCAATAAAAACTTTATTGAATTTTTATTGTGAATATTCATCAAGGGTAAGTGTGGGTATTGCTGTCACTACCCCAACTACTGTCAATTTTCATTAAACGTATTCTTTTTAATATTATTTTAATTCTTTAGTTAATAAAAATAAATCACAAAGCAATATTTTTATTTAATATTAACAAAAAACTATATTTCAGTAAAAAATCATTTTGTTTAAATTTTTTTTTATCTTTGAACTTTGCACTTCAGCGAAAATACTCATATTTTACTATTTTGACGTTGTGACGCTTTGTGAAAAACATTGATATTAATTTATTTATGATATATATTTTATAGTAAAAATTATCAATTACAACAAAGAGCAATTCTAAAATTTAAAAACAAGCTTTAAAATGTGATTTTTATTCTATTTAAAAAATAAATTAACAAATCGGTAATATGCGCACGTTTTTCCTAGTTTGCGCACATTACTGTCAAGTCAACACGTGGTTTCCTAGCCAATATTTAAGAAAGTAATGAAGACGCAGCAACTGTTCAAAGTGATAAAAACATTTATTTAACATGAAAAAATAGTCAAAGCTATTAAAAATTTTTTACATAAAGTGAAAAAAGCTATAAAAGGAAAAAGTTTATTTATAACGATTGTTCTGAAATAGTAACACTTCAATATTTATAAAATAATATTGTATTATTTTTAATAATTAATAAATCTCTACAAAGTTAGTGATGATTTAATTTATTTGATACAATATATTTCTTTTATGATATTATTTATTAAAAAATTTAAGTATTATTATAAATATAAAAGTATTATATAGCACTAAGAAACGTTAATTAAAAATTTAATTTTGTTTAGCTTTGCATACTAATTAAGAATAATTAAAATCTATTACTCTCTTTTTTATTTTAATTTTACTTTAAAAATCTAAAAATATTTATTTCAAATGATTACAATTTAAAATATATATAAACATTACGTGAGCACAGCTACAAGCGTACAGTAATTGAATTTTTAACAGTAATTGGTGTCAAGTAAATCGTACAAGATAGCATTAATAAATTCATGGACCTTTTACACTTAATTAATATTTATTTAATTAATAATTGATACATTGCAGCTTGATATGCATGTTTTTTAATATTAATATAGAGCTGGTTCCATTAAAAAGAAAAAAGAAGCAAATTCATTAAAAAAATTGCCATATCTAATGCTTTAAAATTTGACTTTGAAAAAAATATCAGTAATACCCCTTTTACCCCATTTCTTAAGAAGACTAGATAAGAAGCACGTTAAGAGCATAGACTTTGGCATTGCTGCCATCTTAAATTTAACTAACCTGAAATTACACTTTTAAAAGTTAATTAATCTTTTATGTTAATTTGTTTATTTTCTACAAAAAGTAAACATTTTTTTCATTATTTTTACATTTCATTATAAATCATTAATAAAGTATAAATACGCGATGATCACTTTTATTAAACTCATTTCAAAACTTTCATTACATGAAATTCAAAGTAAAATAAAGAGAATGTTCTCTAAGTTTATTCAAAATATTCTTATAGTTTTTATGAACAACGTTTTTTAATAAATTAATTTTAAATGGATACTCTCTCTTCATAATACTACTATATATGTATTTTCACAATAATGTCACTTTGATGTTTAAATATTCTTGTGTCATCTAATAATATAAGGGATTCTAAATTGTACAAACGCTTTTACTATAAATTAAGCCAAAATGCTTTTTCAATCGAGAAAAATGTTATACCACGACTGATGTTTTCTTTTGTTTCCATTTTCTATGAAAACGGTCATATAAAGTTAAACTGCGCGCTCATAGCTCGCTTCTAATCTAGCATCAATTTTAAAACGATGAATATTTTCAAAAAATTACTTTAATGTCAAAAACAATGAGTAGAAAAAAATACTTGATATTTTTGTAATTAATTACATTATTTTAAATGCATTATTTTTCTGAAATTAAAAGAATTTATTTAAAAAAATGATAAAAAAGATTAATAGAATAATGAATTATTTATGTATATATATAAAAATATTATATTCATTTATTTATAATAAATTCATCAATCAATTAAAACAAGGTTTAAATAAGAAATAATATTTTTTTCCCATACCCCGGCAGAAAGTTCGTACTTTGCTCACCGATTTTAGGATATAAAGTAAGCTAGTCTCCCCGGTCTACCTCGTCTGGAAGTATTAACTGGTAGTATATAAAGCTGTGCACATGCGCGTGAATAATTATACCGTCTCTCTCTTTTTCCTATATAATCCTTAAGAGAGAAAGAGATAATAAAAGCGAGCAAGATGCTCAAGTCTTTAATATAGTAAAAGTTGTATCGATCTCTCTCTCTCTTTTTCTTATGTAGTCTTTTAGAAATAGAAAGAGAGAGTTAGTCAAAACGCGTCAAATACGTTGTAAATGCGTTCCTGTTGATTGAGATTGTTTTTTATTCTTGTGTTGAAAACTTGATTTATAATTCTTTATTTTATTTTTATGAATTATAATCACAAGAATATATTGTGTTGTGTACAAAGATGAACAGTGCATAGACTTTTTTTCATTTATGAATTATCATCACAAGAATGTAGTGCATATATGTAGCAGAACAAAAACGCGGCTCGCGCACGTTCACAGCCTAAAACGAATAAAACGATTTATTATTTATTTTCGATGGCGAACTTTCTGCCGATATGAGAAAAAATCGTATATTCTCCTCGGGAGAAAATGCGGAGTATCGATGCCCGCGTATTTGCCGATCTCGCTGATGATCGACCGGCAAACTATCCGCGAGCGGCAATAGTTCGCTTTTCTCCCTTGGTGAATAATATACTATTCTGTATAAAACTTCAAGAAATTGGTTATATTATGATTTTAACTGAAATAGGTTTTTAAAACTTATTTTTTTTATTGTAGAATTAATTACATTATTCTATAATAACAATAATATATACATACACACACAAACCCAAAGCCTAGCAACGTATACATATATAAACATAAGCTACATGCATACACGAAACGTTATAAAAACAAAACCATTAACAAAGCAGTTCAAAATATATATGGCGCGTGTACCTTCATTACCTTTTTTTTATAATCTGCTTTCTTGTGATAACAAGGATGTATCATCCTAACTAAAATTCATATCATCCGTACGAAAGAATATTGAAACAAAAGAAAAATGTATCGTGTACTTTCTACACGATACATCTATGTATAAAATGTATAATATTAATGTATAAAATGTATTTTGTGTATAAAATGGATAACATACAAATATGAACAAAATAAAGAAATAAATTTAATGTGCACGCTATAAAAATATAAAAGTTAGACAAAAGCGACAAACATTTTCAAAGCATGAAAAATTTTTTCGGCACTATTACATTTATAAATCTAAAATTACAGAAGACGTATTATCATTAATAATTTATTTGCGTTTTACATAACACAGCAGTTATCAATTTGCAGGGCTTAAGAGCATGACGAAGCTATCCGTCTTCTAATAATATTTCCAATCCTAACTTATGAATAAACGATGCTTTTAATCGAGTTTTTTTACTACAAAGAAAAAATTTGTAAGATTAAACTCTAGTGCGGACAACCCAAGAAATCCACCAAAATATTATACATACAAAGTTATAATAAAAACTTTCAATGTATCGTATTTTAAGGTTAGGTTTGTCGAGTTTGATGTCTAATTTCCAATCCAAGCTCATAAAAAAATAACAAGTCCAAATGATTTTTTATTTTAACAAAAATTATTGTACTAATATAGCTTTAGTGCGGACAAGTCATTATATTTGTTTAATTTATGAATTTAAAAAGATATTGATAAAATAAAAAAAGCAAAACTCAATTGCTGCAGCTCCGACATGCCGTTAATTTAAATATAATTTCTATTGATTTTTATTGACACGTATAATAAGAAGAAAAATTTTCAAATTTTTATTATCAAACTCTAGATTTATATTAAAAAACACATTAAATGCATATATTTTCATGTTGATCAATTTAATTTATCTATTATTTGTATTCATGTTGATCAATTTAATTTATCTATTATTTGTATTCATTTTCATATTACACGTATTATAGTTTATATTTGAAAAAGGTATATCAATATTTTCAATGTAAAAAAGGACAAAGACAAAAGAATATACAAACTTTTTCTTTTCCATTATTGTCGACGTGCACGTGCAAAAAAAATATATTACAAATTTAATCAGACACTATTTTCTTTGAACAAAGGTAAATTGTAAAAAATATTATTTCTAAGAATTAATATTTTATTATTCACCAGGTTTAATTTATCGTAGTAACATCGCACACGCACAAATGAAATTGTTCATTTTCATGTTTGACATTTTTTTCAATAAAATGTTAAAATTTAGTACTTACATGATTTTTAGACTCTTGTCGACATTAAATCGAAAACCTTTTTGATGGTACCGATAACCTTCATCATCGGTAATTGGTGTTCTTACCTTTGGTTGAGCCATTTTGACTCGCTTTTTATCCAACTAAATATCACTTTATAAATTTTTATAAATGTTTTTCACTTCAAATGTTAAAAATTAATTTTTTTATCAATTTTTTGTCGTTTCGTTTTGACAGTTTAAACAAGAGGTTATGTAAATTTCAAAAATGCAAAGGAAACGCAAAAATAATATTTCTATTAACACATGTACGCGCCTTTGTCACTTATGATTAAGGTCTGAAACAACATTAATGAGTGCCGCGAACTATCTGACAAGAAGCGGCGAAAAAGTCATTAGCGGAAAGGTGTCGCTGTCAACTGTTATTTTATATTGGTGGCAACTGTATACAACATATACAGTTTATTTAAACATATAGTCTATTCTTATCCAATTAGAAAAGATTATTGTGTATGCATGCTTAAGACATTTTTTTTTTTCAAAGAAAAAGTGAATATATGAGGATATTGTCCTCTATATAATGAAATTTTTTGCATGGTCATACCAGATAGATCTAACCCAGAATCTGTTTGTCACATTACATCAGTGTCTAGACCATCTGATACACCAACCGACATCTTTGACTACCGATGGATGATCAGCCAACTTCTGTGATGAACAATCCACTGCTACCCAATGAGATCGGATTTTAAGGGTCGGTGTATATAGCAGATTCGGTACTAGTACCCCGTGAAGTACTCGATACCGTATTTGCCAAACCTCCCGCTTACGTGTGGTCAGTACGTCCTAGTGATAAACGAAGAAAAAACAGCATTTTTGCACGTATTTCGGATGGGTTCAGCGGTCACCCATCCAAGTACTAACCGCGCTCAATGCTGCTTAACTTCATCGATCGCCCGGCGAGCGCCTACCCACTCGGCCAATGCGTCGGTATATGCTTAAGACATTAGCATACATCTTAAGTATAGTGTCTATTGGCAACGCGTGTAAAGAAAATAATTATTTAGTATTTAAAATAATTTTCATTTGAAAATTTTTATTATTTTTTATAATATTAGAAAATTTAATTAAGTATCGCCAGTATCATTTACAAGTTTCTTAATTTCCAGATTTTTTTTATGGTACAATAGTCTTTTTACTTTTTATAATTATGAAATAGATAAATCTTAATTAAATATGTATGAAAATACTCTCAATAGACTTTTATTTTATTTTTCCAAATTTTTACGTTGATTTTCCATTAAGTTATGAGGTTCTAAAGTTAGTAATTCAAGTCATAGAGCCACTTTTGTAAGTTCGATAACGTAAAAAAAGAAAAAAAAGAAAAATAAAAAAACAGTCGAATAAAATTATAAAAAAATGAATTTTGCATCATGATACTTTTGAATGGTAATACACAACAAACATCTGAAATTTACCTTTTATAGCCTACAATGATTAATATTTACAACTTTGATATACTTCTCTCTTACATCTTCTTTAAAATTAATAATGTGCTTAACAAAAACAAAATTCTAATAAAATGATCTGAAATTATGAGGGTTAATTGAATCAATTGATTTACTAAATTTAAAAAATGAAAAGATTCAGTAAGAGAAGTATTAACATAAATTAATGTTATTTTGTCGGAAAAAGCAAAATTATTTGTGTTAGAAATATTTATTTCATTTAAAGAAACTGATAAGAATTATTTATTACTTCTATTCTGAATTATAACTTTTAACAATATTAAGTAAATATAATTTTTTTTTTTAATTTCATGTCAAACATTGGGGCAATACAACCTTTTTTAAGTAAATAAGTTGAATGAAAATTTTGGTTCTTACAAAAAATTTAACATATTATTTTTGAAGTCATATTTTTGTGAGAGGAAAAAACCATTTCTTTAAATTAAAAGTACATTCGTGAAAAAATTTTTATATATTATAAAGTCAAGCAGATAATATATTTAAATATTGGTCTATAGTAAAAATAAATTTACATGAGAAATAGTGTATATTTACTTATGGTCATTATTAATAATATCTGTGCGTTCCCGGAAAAACAGTACAAGTTTGTATTGTTGGGACTTAAGTTAAGAATGAATTAGCCTTTTATACCTAAAAGTTATACCTCTTTAACGTAGCACACATAAAAAGAGCGTTCGAGCAGACGCCATATTTTAGCGCGTACAGAAAGAAGCGAGTCGGCACAACTATGATATCGCAGCGCTTGTTTAGAATATATTGAACGTTATAGGCAATTGTCAATTTCATCTCTCCGTAAATAACGATGCCTTAACTAGTACTTTTTTTATTGAAAAAAATTAAAATGAATATATATGTATATTATTATGCACATGATATAAATAAAATTTTTATGTAATAAACGTCTTCAAAATTACTTGAAGAAATATTATTTAAAACAATTTTAAGATAACTAATAAATGTTATGTGTTAATGAATTAAATTTAAATCAGTTTCTTTGATTGAAAAATAAGAATATCAGTATTTTATGCATATTTGAATCAATCATACAACATATAAGTAAACTTTTTTTCTTTCATGTTCATTTACAGTGGCGCATAAGTTTCTTGAAAGAAACAATTTTGTCAATTTTTCAAATTGTATATCTTTGACAAGAATTCATGTACCTTAAAAAAACAAAATAGGTTTTGAATAGTAAAATCATACCCTTCATTTTCCGTTTGCTTTATAAAAAAGAAAATAAAAATTAAAGTTTATTACAGTAAAAAAATTTAATTATATTTTTTAAATGTTTTTCTCGCTACAAAAAAAAGTTGTAAAATTTTTGAAGGAGTCAATGGGTTTCAATAAAAAAAATTAAAAAGCGTATTTGACACTTTTTAAAATAAGAACTTTATGATCCATTTTTATTGAGCCGATCAAACGTTATGCATATTTTCGTTAAAAAAAATCACTAATTTTCCCAATTTCATTATCTCAGAATCTATGAGCTGTACAACCAAATTTTAGAGTAATCGTTACTGACATCGTAGAATAACATGCGTTCAGTTACGATTACTCAAGAAATAATCTTAAAAAATGAATTGGCTACGAAAATTAAATAATATCTACGCGGCATTTTATAGTAACCTTTACTATAAAATTTAATTGCGATGACTGAAATTGCGCTCAATGTAGAAAAAAAGTACTGATAGAAAAAATGTTTATTTTTTTATCAAAAATAACAAACTACTCGAATAAATTATTTAAAAAAAAATTATTTTTTTCGATGATAATGTATTTATAAATGAAAAATTATTTCAATAAAATGAATAAATTATTTTAAAATAAATTTTGTTTTCTAAATGAATTCTTTTATTTACTTACTTTTAACTTAAAAATAAAAAATTTTTTCATCAGAGATAATAAAACTTGAAAATAAGTTATTTTTGCTTTATCATAGAAAAAGCATTGTATTTATAAAAAAAAGTTTTTCTAATTTTCCAGTAATTTGTACATATTTTGACTGACTAGGAGAGTATCACTTCTCCGGAACATGGATATCGATGAAACTTTTTTTACAAGTTTTATACAATTTATGATGGAGAATGCCAGAGTTTTAGACCCCAACGCTTTCCTGATCCAGCGATACAGCCAATTTTATTTTTTTAAATTTGTCTGATCTGCGTAAAGTAAAAATTTTGTAATAAACATTTATTTTTATACATTACTCTTAGTATAATTTATTTAGCTTTTTAATACAATTATATTATATAATTCATGCAAAATAAAGTAATAATACTTAAAAACAAGTTTTATTTCATTTGTTTATAATAAAAATAACTTTTATTTTGGTTCTAAAAGTATATAAACTTTTATCACATTTTCTATTTAATTAGTATTGATAAAAGTTTGTATAAAAATAAAACATTCAAAATTCATAATTTTTATGTCAGTCTATTTAATTTCAATATATATAAAATTTATATACAATTATTATTAGATAAGTATAAAATTTATAAACAATTATTATTTTTATACCAATTATAAAAAAATGATTCTTTGTATGATTTTCAGATTATCAGGGAATCAAGGAAACCAATTTAAAGTAATAATTATTAATTATAAACTTTTCTAGTTTTGAGCAGTGACTGCGTGGACATAATTATTTCATTGGTAAGTACACGCGTAGTTTTTACTTTGAAAAAAATTTAATATTTAAAATTATAATAGTATTGTGAAAACTGACGAGTACAGTTTTTGCATAATTCATAAATTTTTTTTATTTTGTATATTATTTTTGATTTATAATAAGAAAATATGTTAGAAATCAAATAGACTGACATAAAAATTATGAATTTTGAATGTTTTATTTTTATACAAACTTTTATCAATACTAATTATATAGAAAATGTGATAAAAGTTTATATACTTTTAGAACCAAAATAAAAGTTATTTTTATTATAAACAAATAAAATAAAACTTGTTTTTAAGTATTATTACTTTATTTTGCATGAATTATATAATATAATTGTATTAAAAAGCTAAATAAATTATACTATGAGTAATGTATAAAAATAAATGTTTATTAAAAAATTTTTACTTTACGCAGAACAGACAAATTTAAAAAAATGAAATTGGCTGTATCGCTGGATCAGGAAAGCGTTGGGGTCTAAAACTCTGGCATTCTCTATCATAAATTGTATAAAACTTGTAAAAAAAGTTTCATCGATATCCATGTTCCGGAGAAGTGATACTCTCCTAGTGAGAGAATTGAAAAACGCTGCCAAGTGCTTTGGCGCGATGCTTTCTCATAGCACATTGACTTTCAGTACTTTCATTTTATTTTGTAAAATATGATTTTAATGTAAATGTTCCTATCTACTGCATTGAAGGCTGTCTTACAATCTACGAAAACTATATAAATTTTAATATTCCTAACTTTTGTTATTTGCATTATGTGATTTTCTGATGCTCTAAAATAAAAAGTAAGCTAAGAAAACTAATTTTTGAAAGCTAATTTTCTTTAGACAATAACGAATAACTTGCATACAAATTTTAGAGCAATTACATCGAGTAGTTTACAAAAACTACAAAAAAATGGAAAATAAAAATTTTTTCTAAGTTTCCAAAATGATTTAAAATTAAAACTAGGGTCAGAGGTGCCCTGTCCACAAGTTCCTGCTCCAAAATACCGAGTTCTTTTTAGATATACGACATAACCTCTTTGGTATAAAGAACACGTTATTTTATATTTTTATTACAAAAGAAAAATTATTTATAAAAAAAGAAGAAAAAAATATTATTAATATATTTTTAATGTTTATTTTCAATGTTGAATATAGTTTAATGTACACTAACGGTATGCATAAACGTTGAAACCTTTACGAATCGCGAGCATCACATATCGAAGTAGAATCGAAGTAGTAATTACAAGTGAGGTTGAAAAGTCGCGCGCGGGCACACAGAAATATGGTCAGATTTTCAAATCATGCTGTAGTACTGCACTTTGCATAAAAATAAATAAAAAAAGATGTTAAAAATAATTTTTTCATGTTTATTATAAAATGTAACTGTTTTATTATAATATATTTCATTTTATGTTACGTAATTCCACTTTTAACAGTAAATTAATCATCTTGAAAGATTGTACCTCTCTTTAAGGTTTTTCTTCAGAAATCCGCAAAAGTGCTAAGAAATGTATAGAATACTTAAAAAAAATTGTTTTACGAAAAATTCATTGATATGATATAGAAATAATTTTTTCAAATTAAAGATTGAACTTTCGACTTTATTAAGACATTTTTTCCTTCAGTTTTTATGTAAAATTTATTTTATAAAAATAATTATATAAGAACACAGTGTTCGGGACAGGCACAGTAATCGGGACTCTGACCCTATGCGGAAAAAATCAATTTTCAAAAGTTTATTTTATTTCAGCAATAGCAGAAAATTCTCATGCAAAATTTTGGGTAGGGTCTAATATTTAGAATGCCCACTTTACGTTTGCGTAAAAAAGATGAATCCCATTAATTTGAACCACTATTTTATAATTTCTAAATTCAAATTTAAGAAAATTCATTGAATAGAAACTACAAATTCATTGAATGTAGACTACAAATGATCAATCATTAGAATTTTGATTATTAGAATATTATTGATTCGACACTAAAGATAAATCAATTATTTCGAAATTGCAACTGCACTAATAAACATAATAAAATAGAAATTTATTTAACTCTAAACTACTGATTTATTTATTGCTGATATTTTGAACTTATTAATTTTCGGTAAAATAAATAAATATTTTTTTTTATATTTATTAATTCAGTTATAATTTCGAAATAGTTGACTCATTATTAATGTCGAATTAATAATGAGAATGATAATATTCTAATAATTTGACCTTGGTTGATTGGGCATTTGTAGTTTACACGTTTTTACTTTATGAATTTTCTTAAATTTGAACTTCGAAATTCCGGAAAAATTGTTCGAATATATAGAATTCGTATTTTTTACGCTAATTTTCGATGAACATTTTAAAAATTGGGCCCCACCAATTGATTTTTATAACATTCGTTTAAATTGTATAGAAATTCCGTTTTTAATTCATGGCTGCATTCGAAATGCATTTATTCGAATAAATTGTTATTGATATATAGAATCGTAACACTTATATACAGCACCATATAATTATAAAATATTCCGAAATTTCTAATGAAATCTTTTAACAAGTATTAAAAGGATATACAAGAATATACTTTAGAAAATTCTATTAGAAATTTCTAAATATCTCATCATTATGTGGTGTTATGTATAATTGTTACAATTATAATTATCAATTACGATTCATTTGAATAAATGAATTTCGATTGCAGTCATGAATTAAAAACGGAATTTATATACAATTTAAATGAATGCTATGAAAAGCATCATTCTAAATTTTAAGATTCTACGTTAAGAAGGGGCCGAACCATCTGTCTTTGTCTAATAGCGTTTTTTATCATTTATGTAAACACTATCCGGTATAACAAGAAAAAAATAGCAGCCCCCGCTAGATATTAGTATAATAAGTAAATTTTGTAATAACAACCAAATTTTTTCACTGCGTAGTTATTGAATAATTAGAGACCTACCAAAAAAAGATAGGTTATATTCTAGATTGCTAGTAGGTCTCTAATTAGTCAAAAACTATGCGGTAAAAAATTTGGTTGTTATTACAAAATTTACTAATTATACTAATATCAAGCGGGGGCTGCTATTTTTTTCTTGTTATACCGGATAGTGTTTACATAAATGATGAAAAACGCTATTAGACAAAGACAGATAGTTCGGCCCCTTCTTAAGCCCGAAAAAATATGTCTTTCTAAAAATCAAACCCCACCCAAATCATCATTCTCAATTTTAAGATTCTACGTTAAGCCAAAAAAATATGTCTTTCTAAAGGGTGGGGTTCGATTTTTCGAAAGACTGATATTTTTTTGTGCTTAACGTAGAATCCCAAAATTTAGAATGATGCTATTCATAACATTCACTTAATTTATCTAGAAATCCCATTTTCAATTCATGGCTGCAATAGAAATTTATTGGGTGGGGCTCGAACATTAGAATGTTTTTGATTTAATTAACATTTATTTAGAAGTTCATATAAATTATGTGCATATCGAGATTGTGCATTTATTCATTTTAGAATTTTCATTTTTTCAGCGACTGAAGTAACGAAAATAACTAATGCGAGTAAAGCATTTTAGAATATTCACTTTATCGAAATAGAAGTAGCAAAATAAATGTACTTCGAAATTTAGAATAAACTATATCAAGATTTCGAAAGAATTCTAAATATTTCAATAGAATAATTTGAGATTATCACTACTGCTTTTTGAAATCATGAAAATTCATTATTACTTTATTCTAAATTATGAAATACGCTATTCGTAATTGTGGCACTCTAAATAAATATTCATTAAATAAAAAACATTCTAATGTTCGAGCCCCACCCAATTTATTCACTCGAAAAATCGCAATTGATATTTAGAATTGTAATAAGTATACAGAACACCATATTATGATGAGACATTTCGAAATTTCTAATAGAGTTTTCAAAAGTATATGTTTGTATATTCTTTTGATACTTGACAAAAAATATCATTAAAAATTTCGAAATGTTTTATAATTATATGGTGCTCTATATACGTGTTAAGATTCTAAATATTAATTATAATTTATTCGAATAAATAAATTTCGATTGCAGCCATGATTTGAAAATGGGATTTCTAAATAATTCAAGTGACTGTTATGAATAGCATCATTCTAAATTTTGGGATTCTACGTTAAGCACAAAAAATATCGGTCTTTCGAAAAATTGAACCCCACTCTTTCTAAAAATGGAACCCCACCCTTTTCAAAATTTTAAAAACGTTCTAAAATTAAAAGCTGAGAAAATCAGTTTACAAAAGTTTTTGGGTGGGGCTCGATTTTTCGAAAGACCGATATTTTTTTGGGCTTAACGTAGAATCTGAAAATTTAGAATGATGCTATTGATAACATTCATTTAAATTATTTAGAAATCTCGTTTTCAATTCATGGCTGCAATCGAAATTTATTTATTCGAATAAATTATAATTGATATTTAGAATAATAACAAGTATACAGAACACCATATATTATAATTAGATATTTCGAAATTTCTAATAGAGTTTTCAAAAGTATATTTTTGTATATTCTTTCAATACTTGTCAAAAGATTTTATTAGAAATTTCGAAATATTTTATAATTATATGGTGCTCTATGTACGTGTTACGATTCTAAATATAATATCAATTATAATTTATTTGAATAAATAAATTTCGATTACAGCCATGAATTGAAAATGAGATTCATAAATAATTTAAATGAATGTTATCAATAGCATCTTTCTAAATTTTGAGATTCTACGTTAAGAGGCGGTCGGAACCAAATCGGTGACTTAGTTCGGTGCTTGTAATAAATGCTTATAATAATTTATTCATTTATTAATATGGTAAAAATATAGTCATTTCCTCTAGTCATGTATATAAAGAATAATTTAAAATAGTTAAAGCCACAAAAATATACAAAATATTGTTATAAAGCGAAAAATGCCACCTAACAATCGACACGACAGTTTTTTGCATGCGGTATATGTCAAGTCAGTTTGATATTTGTAATAAATGCTTATAATAATTTATTTACTTATTCATATGGTAAAAATATAGTCATTTCCTCTAGTCATATATAGAAAGAATAATTTGAAATAGTTTAAGCCATAAAAATATACAAAATATTATCGTAAAGCGAAAAATGCTGACTTGATATATACCGCAAGTCACCGATTTGGTTCCGACCGCCTCTTAAGCACAAAAAAATATCGGTCTTTCGAAAAATCGAACCCCACCCAAGTTTTTCCTCTTTTGGCAGTCGCAAATAATGTCCATACAAATTTTCAAGCTAATTCTTCGAATAGTTTACGTAAAATACCAAAAAAAAAAAATGAAAAATCTAATTTTTGTTATTAATTCATTTTAAATAAATGGTATCTTTTATACTAAATTACAGCTTCTTCCTTTAATTGTTCTTCGATCACTTCTTTCATATTAAAATTATATACATTTTTATGGGTGTTGTATAAGTTTCAAACTTACAGCTATGAAAATAGTGCAATCATTAGAAGTTGGTCATGTATTTTATGATAATTAAAGTAATCAAATAATTTTCGAAATAAACAAGAAATTTTTTCATTTTACTTTTTATTATCCCAATCTCTTTTAGTTTTCTAATTCTTTTAAATATGCTACTTGCAATAAAAATGTCTTCAAACATTCTTCTTCGTACAATGGAAATAGAAAATGTGATAGTTCTTTAATTAATCTATTTCATTCATATTTAATACTTGCCGCCCCGCTCTAACGTGCATCATGGAGTACTTTTAAAATTTTCAAAAGTCTATTATTTTAAGTATATAAGTACTAGTTCACATATCAATTCAGTAGAATAATCAAAACTGTAAAGTTATGTAATTTATTAAAACTATAGATAGGTTTACATTTTCTTAATTTTAAATCATTTAATTTTGTCTTAATCAGTATGTAATATGTATTTAATATTTTAATAGGAGGTCACGTATCTCTGTCCTTTTCTAATCAAAGAAATTATTTTTTTACAAAAACTAATAACTTTAGCAAAAAATGAAGAGAAAGCCGCATCTTGTATCAAAAAAAAGCAATATTTTCTTTGATAAGAAAAAATTAATTTTATTGCTTCATTCTCAAGAAAACCTTGAAAAACCAAATTGTTCAACCTAACCTCTATGATTTAAGTTTTTCAAGGTTTTCTTGAAAACAAAGCAATAAAATTAATTCTTTCTCATCAAAGAAAATATTGCTTTTTTTGATACGAGATGCGGCTTTCTCTTCATTTTTTGCTAAAGTTATTAGTTTTTGTAAAAAACTCAATGCTTTGATTAGAAAAGGACAGAGATACGTGACCTCCTCTTAAAAGCCAAAAAAGCTAGAGAAAATTGCGTTTTATAAGTTAGATAGAAGAACGTAAATACACTTTTATTTTATAGATTTACTACATATATATGCAAGAATGTAGAATTTTTTTAAATATCTTTATTTTGCAAAAACATTGTATTCATCAGATCGAGAACATTCATAATTAATTTGAGTATGGAAGAAAATAATTCACCATTAATGTATATTAGAGCATTATATGATAGAGCATAGGCAAGTATTAAAAATGAATGAAATAGATTCATTAAAGAACTATCACATTTTCTGTTTCAATTGTACGAAGAATGTTTGAAGACGTTTTTATTGCATAAAGTAGAATATTTAAAAGAATTATAAAACTAAAAAAGAAAGGGATGATAAAAAGTAAAATGAAAAATTTGTTGTTTCTTTTGAAAATAATGTGATTCCTTCAATTATCGTAAAATACGTGACCAACTTCTAATGGTGCACTATTTTCATAGATGTAAGTTTGAAACTTATACAACACCCATAAAAATGTATATAATTTTAAGATGAAAGAAGTGATCGAAGAACAATTAAAGGAAGAAGCTATAATTTAGTATAAAAGAAAAAATTTATTTAAAATTAATTATTATTTACATACAGACAATAATAACTGTGGCCATTCCACTTATTATAAAACCCGAGGGGCTATTCACTTAAAAAAAAGTGTCAAAATGATTACAGATTTCATATGATTTCAAATGATTTCAAAATGATTTCAAACGATTTCAAAATGATTTCAGAAATATATTTTTACACTTGTAATTTCAAACATTTTCAAAACAGCCTATGGTAGGCAGTGATTTCAAATGATTTCAAATGATTTCAAGCAAATTTTCTATGATTTCAAATGATTTCAAGCAAATTTTTTATGATTTCAAATAATTCCGAAATCATTCCAAGATAATTAAAATTAATATTTATGAAGGTCAAGCTTACTTTAAATTATAATCCCTAAATCGTCATCATATAAAAATTAAAATAATACCTATATTTTAAAAAATTCAATTAAGAATAACTAAATTTTACATTTATTTATTCAAAAAAATTCTTTATTTTTTTATACAGCTCATCATTAACTACAATCCCACTTTCAGTTGTTGTAGATGTTGATATAGTCGATACATAATTTTCAATATTTATGTATCCATGCTTTTCCATGGGGACTAACGAGAAGTTTTTAGTTTTATTGTCTGGTTCATACCAATGACATAAAACTCCTATATCTTTAGTGTTATTTTTGACACATGCATAGGAAGCTGAGTATTCCAAACTTTTATTTGTTTGCCGCTTTTAAATATCCAAAATTAAGTACATGTCCAAGATAGCATTTTTTTCTATTTAATCTTCTAAAGAGACACCATTCGCCAATGTGAAGTTCAGACCATTTTTTGTTATAAGCTATTTCCGTTGTAGTATTTAGTTTACTGATATTTTTATATTTTTGCAACGTGGAGTCTCTTACTCTCTGTAATTTTAAACACAAAGTTAGTTTAAAAATTGACCACCATAAGAGCTATGATCGAAAAACTTATCAGCCGTGTGTGACAGATACAAAGAGAGAAATTCAAACATAAGTAAATAATGCTTATTTACTTATTTATAGATCTTATTTAAATTTTTTGTTAGTATTTCTTTTTTTCATTTTTCACATATATTCTTTTTTATTTGTTTTGATATAAATTATCTTTTACATAAAAATTTTTTGTGCGATGCGTTTTGCTTATGATTAAAATCATTCATTTTTATTCAATTCCAGAAAAAAATTCTTATAAATATTTATATATTGTATATCGATACTATTCCCCAAAAATCAAAAATTATTTTATTTATCAGAGCAGCTCATATTAATCTGGTATTTAAATAATATTTAGTATTATATTTCTGGTAATATTTTAAATTGTAAACTAAATACAAAAATATTCATTGATTTCAATGATTTCAAATGATTTCAATGGTTTCAATTTTAATAGTTTTGATTTCGGTAATCATATTGTGCACATGAAATTTAATAAAATATTTCAATGATTTAAAATGATTTCAATGATTTCAACTGATTTCAATAATGATTTCAAATGATTTCATCTGAAGGTGGTCAATGATTTCTTATAGTGAATAGCCCCTCGATAAAACCCATTTTATTATTTTATATTAATTTATGTTTTAGGGGAATTATATTAAAATTACTTTTTACATAAAATGTAAAGAAAAGAGTAATTTATAATTTCAGATATGAGACTCATAAATGCCTAAATTTTTTCCTTTTTAAAGGTTTTTTTTTGGGAAAAATTTCACGACTTTTCGTAGGATTAAATTTTTGTATTAATGTAAGTACATTGAAGATACAAGTGAAATATTTTTTAAACAAACAGTTATTATTTACATAGAGAGAATAATAAATGTGTCCATTTGTTATAAATTTATTATAAAAATGTTAAAAAACAGTAATTTATAATCTCAAATATGAGATTCATAAATGCCTAGACTTGTAACTTTTTAAAGGTATTTTTCGTAAAGATTTTACAACTTTTCCTGGCCTTTATATATAGTAACAACATAGGTAAATTCATAATTGAAATTCAATATTTTCTAAACAATCAATTACCATATAATTAAAGACAATAATATTATAGCTTTGATTATTTGTGTTTTTCATAATACCTATCTAATTATTTAATAAAAGTCCCTGTTTTAGGAAAAATTTATTTAACATGTTTTTTAAATAAATAAATATTGTTAAAGAATGATTCACAATTATTTTACTAAATAAACTTTTCTTCTATTGATGACTTGATATTTTCAATTTTTGTAGTTGCCACTAGATTTCTCAGCCAATTTCGAACAAATGAATTTCAGAATTAATAGAGATCTTGATTTTATATCTTCCCAAGTTTATTGAGCTGGAATTTTTATAAGACAAGTTCAAGTGAATGTTAAACCAAATTACTTACATAAAATACAAATGAATTGATATTTTAATATTTTTAATTTTTTCCAAACCAAACTCTATTAATTCATTATTTTTTAACTGAAATGATAAACTTGTGAAGATATATTAATTAAAGATAGTTGGAAATTTTGAATTCAGTTTGTTGAAAATTGTCTGAGAAGTTATGCGACAACAACGCAAATAAACAAAATTAAGTCATAAAAAAAAATACTTTATACACCGGATAAGGTCTTTAGAAGTGATTCATGAATTAAGATCTTATATTTAATAAATATTTATGATAATATAAAGTTTCATCAATTAATATTAAAAGAAAAAATATTTATTATTATATTAAAATTTAATTTTTTTCAGACTTAAACTCAGGCCTGATACCTTAAAAGGTTTGTGCAATAAGAAAAGATAGACTAGCTATTTATAATTTATTTCTATATTCTATTATTTATAGCTTTATTTACAAAATGTTTTCATAATTCTATGTATTCCATCAGAGATTTTTGTATATCTATGCAAAATTACTTTTCAAAGTTGTAATAAATAATCCCTCTTACGAAGAATGGATTTTTCATTTCAGTACATTTTACTTATTCGTATAAAGTCATATTATAATTATGTTCTTAATTCCTTAAGAAGTAAAATTATTTAAAAAAATATTTTTAATTTAATAAACTATAGATTTTAAGTAATGAAGCTATGGACAAAGATAAATTTTAAAATATTTTGAAATTCAGAAATTTGCTTTCTACGAACTTCAACTCAAAAGTTTGATTGAAACTTTTATATTATTTTGTTTGCCAGGATTACAAATAATCTTCATAATCTATATCAAATTAAATACTGATGTCAATTTTTATAAACAAATAACATTGGAATATTATTTACATATACATAGACTATCTATTGTTTATTTATCTCTCTTCATCGGTCTTTTCATTATTTTTTGCTCATTAAAGTTTTTAAAAAAATTATAAAAAAAGTTATTAAAAAATACTAAATTTATATAAAAAGTATAATTTTGAAATAATTATATTATTACATTTTCAAAGTTATTTTAATAAAAAATCGGGTGTGGCAGTTGTAGGGACTGACCGGCAGAAATTAATGCTTCATTTGGTTTTGGGACAGTTGCATCTCATACAATGAACATTTTTCCGTCACGCTTTGCTTAAAAATATATTTTATTCCTATCCCAACAATAATGGCCACTTTATTAATTCTAAAAGCGGTTTGAAAGAAAGATATATAACTGACTTCTAACTTATTAGCGGGAATATAGGATTTTATTCGTGCTGAATAAAAAGTTTATAAATTCCAATCATTTTTCTTACAAATTTTGAAAAAATTATAAAATAAACGGTTTCTCAAGCTGCGAGTTCATGAAACCCATATATGCCTTCGAGGCGCGACGCGCGCCTCTTCATAAGTTTAAAATAAGGGAGAAAACTAATTTCTAACTGGCCCGTCGATCCATCGACCGTTAAATGAAATATTATTATTGCAAACAACAACTATTTAACTGTAAATTAAAGAATTGCCAAATTATTCGTGCACGGTACATGGATATTATTCGGTTTGTTGTGATTGTTGTGCGTAACGTGATTACACTTCACGCACGGCTTTTCTACTCCACGAACAGAGTAAAATAATGTACACTTTACACACCTTTATAACTTTACGCATGGACTTCACACTTTAGTATATAAAAAAAAATATTTTAACACGTGTTCTTATGTGAAAAATTACATTTTATAACTAAAATCGTTCAATTAGTTCTGTGCAGAAATGACTATTATGTAGGTTTTTTTATTACTCTCAATTTTACACGTTGAAAATCATGTATTGCCAGTAAAATTTTAAACACGTATTATGTGTTGTATCACATACACAAACATAGAATGAAAATGAGAAAAAAAAATTGATAAAACTATAACTAACTTTATTGAGTGAACCTTGCCTTAAGCAAAATCTTTAATCTCGTGTACGGGGCTTTCGAAATGAAAAGAAAATAAACATAAATAATGATCAAGGAAAAACTGTACGGAAACGATCAACGATGACGTGAATGTGTTTCCAAATTATTTATAATAAATAATATACATTAATGAAAAAGTAACTATGCTATTTTGTGCGTGCTTAATTAGTGGTAGTTTCTTATTTTTTTCTTTAAGTATATTAAAACTCTTTAAATTGAAAAAAAATTTATTTGAAGCTAAAAGTGAAAGATATTATATTTTCATTGACTTAATGTACAATGTATAATTTCAATAATGTATATTATGAGTTTTTTTATATTTAATAAAGTTTACACATTCGCATGAGAAAATGGAAATAAAGCTAGTCATATATTCATCATATACAATAAAGTAATAAAAAAGTCGAAAATTTTGAATTAATTATAATTTATCGAAAATTTTAAATTAATTATTGGATTATAATCGCCGCTGTGTTGCGCTATAACAACTGATTCCCTTTCAGCATTATATTGTACCCGGGGGCCTATTCTCAAACTTTTTAAACGATAAACCGTATGTTGTTGCCTTTGTCAAACACATTAGTATTGTATTTGCTGTCCTTGTCAAAAAAACCATTTATCGAAAAAAAAAGTTTCAAATTAGAGCCCCCGCAACTTACTGTTCATAATAACAACATTACTGTCGCCATCTAGCGTTTCATGCAAAAATGAAAAAAAATATATTAAGTGCAGTTCTCTCTAAGAATATTTACTACATTTATTATAAAACAAAAAAAATTATAACCTTTCATTTCATTATTATATAAGTATATTTAATTTAATACACGGGTATAAATTTATCTACGTATAATATCTATGCGTTATTGCTATTAATATCTATAGTACTACCCTTATATGCTGTATCAAGTATTTCAAAAAAATGTTGTGGTAACATTACCGGTTCTGTCCCGTGGGCGGAACGACATCGGGCGAATCGTCACCTATTCTCGACTACGAGTAAATCAACATATTTCATGAAAGTTGCATGAATCTTAAGCAATTGTTCTTTTAAAATCTTTTTATTTCCGAGTATTCTCCGACCTAATCAAACAACCTTAGAATCGAAATCGAAAATAATCTCCAAGTTTTATTTGACGTAGTCCCTGCAAATGCCTGTAAACTTCATAACCGGTATGGAAAATTTCAAAATTTATTCATATAGACGACTTCCAGATAGCCAGGATCACCTGGATATTGTGAGATGTCATCTCGGGAAACGTACATGTTATTAAGAAATAATTAAATTTCAAAATTTATTCTTGTAGACAATGTTTATCTTACTCGGAACATCCATGTTTGGCTAGATAGCATTTGCAACAACTTCAAAGTAGTTATTAAACTATAAGTAGCATTTCAAAAGTTTTAGCTGTAGATGATGTTTAAGTTGTCATTAACACCTAGGTATCCAAAGATGGCGATCGTGGGTACCACAGCATAATAAATAACTATTTTTTAATTATTGTCTATATCGATAAGGTAAAGTATGTATATATATATATATATATATATATATATATATATATATATATATATATATATATAACAAAAAAAAATTGCGGGTGAACGTGAGCAAGTTGATATGAAATGGACCATATATATATATGCAAAAACCTGTCTGTAAGGTCGTACATGAGTTGACATGAAGAGTCGCATGTATATAAAAGCGTGTATGCATGAATGCAAATTGACATGAAACGTCCCATATATGTAAACCTGAAGGAACTCGGATAGGTGTGTAAGAGTTGTCATGAAATGTTTCATATATATAGAAAAGCCTGTGATTATGAGTACGTACGAGTTGACATGAAATGTCCCATATAATATAATCCTGTGTGTGTGTGCGTGCGTATTGGCATGAAATGTCCCATATATATAAACCTGTATGTGCGTGCGTTGAAATTTATATAAAAAATCCCATGTATATTAACGTGTGTGTGCATGAATGAAAATGGACATGAAACGTCCCATATATGTAAACCTGAAGGAACTTGGATAGGTGTGTGAGAGTTGTCATGAAATGTCCCATGTATATATATATATATATATATATATATATATATATATATATATATAATCCTGTGTGTGTGCGTGCGCATTGGCATGAAATGTCGCATATATATAAACCTGTATGTACGTGCGTTGAAATTGACATAAAAAATCCCATGTTTATTAAAGTCTGTGTGCATGCATGCAAATTGACATCAAATGCCCCATATATATAAATCTTTGTCTGCTTGTGTTTCAATTGACACGAAAAATCCCATGTATATTAACGTGTGCGTGCATGCATGCGAATTGACATGAAATGTCCCATATACATGAACCTGTGTGTGCGTGCGTTATAATTGACATGAAAAATCCCATGTTTATTAAAGTCTGTGTGCATGCATGCAAATTGACATCAAATGCCCCATATATATAAATCTTTGTCTGCTTGCGTTTCAATTGACACGAAAAATCCCATGAATATTAACGTGTGCGTGCATGCATGCGAAACGACATGGAACGTCTCATATATATATATATATATATATATATATATATATAAACCTGTCTGTGGGTGCGTTCTAGTTGACGTGGAATGTCCCATGTATGTATGTATATATATATATATATATATATATATATATATATATATATATATATATATATATACATACATACATGGTGTATGTATATATATATACATACATACATGTATGTATATATATATGAGAAATAAGCGCGTTGTTCCTAACAACAACTCGCTATTCCTCATATATATATAGATATAGCGAGCCATAATGTTTTTTCATGACTCGAATTCATAGACCCAACTTAAGTCTAAGGCTAGAAGTTGTAGTTGTTACTCAGTTCTCAAATATTCTATCCTTGTTCTTCTTATGGAAAAAGAGTAAGAACGTAGATAGATATCTGAGAACTGAATAAAGACTATAACTTCTAGCCTAACGATTGTTACTTGAGTTACGTTACTGGATTCGTACCTATGTCAATAGAGATAATATAATACAATACATGACATAAGTGCAAACTTTATTTATGATCTTTAAAACGATTGCAAATGTCATAAAATAATTGCGAATAATATGCGCTTTTTAACAAAAATATATTTAATATTGTAATATTAATATGAGACATGTAAACAAGATTTCAATGTACTCGCACGCTTACATTTTTTTTACACAGTGTAAAAATAGACCACATAGCTCTAGCAAAAGTGTGACTTGAGTGCAGATTTAGATTACATAGTGTTAAAAATGCTAAAGTCAAGGTTCATATTATTAAATCACGATGATAATGTTTGTATTGATAAGTTTTTCTTACGAAATATAAATTCATATGTAATCTCAAGTTGATATTTTGACCGTACTTAATATAGCTGTACCTGTGAAATGACTTATTTATCACAATATTTTCTTTTACTAAAGCAATATAATATTTAAAAGATTTTATCACATATAAAGTAGGGAAATATCAACAAAATCATGAAAGAAGTGTTTAAATACCTAATCTAAAATGTGGATTCGTGCAAAAATATGATGCGAATATTTGTAAATCTTATTTTTCTGACTTAATTGCATAATTAAATTCATAAATAAAGTTCTAGAATACAATTTCATAATATAAATAATAATACAAAGTCTGCAAATGAGCTACAATCAGCCAAAAACGTCGAAAAAATGAGTTTTTTGCATTTTTAACTATGGCACACCAACAGGAAATATCTGGAAAAATTGAGGCAAGTAATTTTAAACAAAATACAAGTTTTTTTTGCAAGAATTGGCTCTGTACCGTATTACTCGTGAAAATAGGAAGGGTTTGAATTTTTTTTTCATCCTCTTAAGTTATATAGCATCATCAAATCTTTATGTAAAAATTTTACATGATTATTAACCATTTAATCTATAAGCAAGATTTTCTTGGGGTTTTTTCACCGACTAGATGCAGAGAAAAAAAATAAATATTGAAAAAGTCATTTTTTCCATGCTGTGGACAGGGGGAGGGGGGGTAGCGGTCTGCAAATATGACAAAAACTATTTTTTTTTTCATCCAAAACAAAGTTACAAGGTCAAACAAAAATTTCAGGGACAGGGCAAAATTGACTATCTTAACGGGGGGTACCCTTTAAATACGGGCGAAAAATTTTTTTTTTTCTATATTTAAGTCGTAATATTTCTCAGACAAGAACTCAAAATTAAATTGCCAATGCACTATTAAAAAGTTCTTACGAATACGTTTAAAATGAATAGTCGTAGAGTTCTGTACGACCCTTATTTGCTAAAATACAAAATTTTTTAATTAGTACTTTTTTTCTCAAAGGTGGGTCCGTTTTATTGGACCCCACTGTATATATATTTAAATAAAAATATATAATTAATCAACAAGTTTTCGTGTGTTTGTCTCCTCTCCTCTCGCTTGCTTCTCTACGCGCGTGTAGACGTGGAGGGGCTTTGCGCGTATAGTTTCAGAAACGCCGCAAGGATCGTCATGATCGAATTCGGCACGTTTCAATAACACGGCATTGGCAATCTCACTAATCTCTAGTTTCTGTAACTATACGCGCAAAGCCCCTTCAGGTCTACACGCGCAAAGAGAAACCAGCGAGAGAGGAGAATACAAACACACGATACACGCGACTGCCAGTGGAGTAGGTAAACTTACGGCAAGCCCGCTTTAGCTCGTTTTCGCCGCGATGCGTTATATCTTTATTTCAATGTGATTAACCGCCCTCAAAATTTATCGATTAATTACATATTTTTATTTCAAACATAAATAGTTTTTTTTTATGATAAAAATCGTTAAAATAATAAAACAAATAATAATAAATAAAATCTTTTGGGGGGCGGTGAACATATGTAACTTTTTATGCTATTCGATTAAGAGCATGACGAAGCTGCCCGCCTTCTAATAATATTTCCAATCCTAACTTATGAATAAATGATGCGTTTAATCGAGTTTTTTGCTACAAAGAAAAAATTTGTTAGATTAAACTCTAGTGCGGACAACTCAAGAAATCCACCAAAATATTATACATACAAAGTTATAATAAAAACTTTCAATGTATCGTATTTTAAGGTTAGGTTTGTCGAGTTTGATATCTAATTTCTAATCCAAGCTCTAAAAAAAATAAAAAGTCCAAATGATTTTTTATTTTAACAAAAATTATTGTATTAATATAGCTTTAGTGCGGACAAGTCATGATATTTGTTTAATTTATGAATTTAAAAAGATATTGATGAAATAAAAAAAGTGAAACTCGATTGCTGCAGCTCCGACATCCCGTTAAGGTGTACGGTTAAAAGTGTGCCGTGGCTACTAAGTTTTCACGCACCTTGACTCTAATACTAATTTTGCCAAGTTCAAACCCGATGTTCCACCATTTTTTTTCTTTTTTCGTTCTTCTTTTAAATATTCTATTTTTATTATCAATTTTTTTAAAATTTGTAAAATCTTTTTTGTTCCTTAAAAAAGGATTTTTTCTAAATTTATATAAATATATGACAACATTTTTAACTTATTTAATAAAAATAGAAAAAAACTATAAATAAATCTAATTTTATTTAGTTAAAGTAAAATAATAAATTTACCTAAAATAATAAATAATTTTACGAATTTAAACTTCATTAAAGCGCATTATAAATCAAAATTACATTCAATATCATAAATATTTTTAAACATTGGATTATTTCATCTTTCTTTTATTAATTATAATATTTTTATATCATCAATTTTCATTTCCAAAACAAAAAAATTCATAATTCTATTTAATGAACTTAATAATTTTCAGTTCTTACTAAACAAAATTTTAATTTTGATTAAACTTTAAAATTGACGTTACACACAAATTAATTATTTAACAAAAATTGAATATTCTTTCAGAAAAATAACTATTTAGCATCTTATCTGACTGCTTGTTCTGAACTACTTTTTTATTATATTTTTGTTTATTATATGTTAATTATATTTTTAAATGGTTTATTATAGTTATGTTAATTAAAAATTTTTATCAACTATTATATTCTTAATTGATTTCAGCAAAATTTATAACATAAAATGAGTAAAAGAATAATAAAGGGATAAATAAAAGAATTAAAAAAAGTGCTTTGATAAGGCATATTTTTCTATGAAGTGTTGTCAACTTCATCAAAGCGCATTAAATAAAAATCAGGATAAATACCATTGGCGTTAAAAAAACAAAATCTTTTAATTTTGATAATTACAAAAAAAAAATTTGTTATACTACTGCTTATAAATTTGCTATGTGTTATCGAACCAAATAAAAATCTAAAAAAAGTCTGATGCAGAAAAATTATCGTATCTTTAGAAAGAAATATCGTAAGAAAAAAAAAGTATTTTAAAGTATTCACTAAAAACCATGGATTACATTTTTTCAAAGCTTCTTATCATACGCCTTTTTGTATTCTTTTTACAAAATAAATCAATATCTATCTATCTATCATATTAAAAAGTTAACTGAAAAATAAAATGTATCCGTTTGATTTTTGAAAAATCAATTTGTTTAGTTACTTTTGAAGTATGATACAATGAAATTTGAAAATAATATATTTAATAGTAGTGCGCTATTTTGTGTAATTTGTGAAAATTATTTTTCATAGGAAATTGTATCAAAATTTCACACATAAGTGCGGAAAATTGAAATAAAATTTTTGTGTGTGTAAAAAAAAAATAAAATTTCCGTCAAATTGACATCAAATATATGTACTTCATTATTCAAATTGTCTTATTACATAGAATTATACATTTCATTATTCAAAAAAATTATAGTATTTTTTTATTTTTTTGTTTAATTTTTCATTTTTAAATTTACACAAAAACTCTTTTCAAATAACCGAATTTTAATCCAAGCCACGATATGTAAACAAATTATTTATTATTAATAATTTTATAATATGTTGTAAAACAGTTTCAAATGTACATAGTAAACGTTATTTTGCTGTGTTTTTTTAATAAAATAATAATCCTATGTGGGAATTATATTAATATTGAAACTTAACATTTACTAAATTTCAAATTTTTCGATATTACAAATTTTTACAAACAAATATAATACCAAAAAAAACTTCTGAAAATTTAAACTCTTTAATGTACTTGTAATAATAATTAATTATTCAATTATTTCTTATTATTCAATTATATCTTGAGTATGAATATTTTTTTCATACTTAAATAACTAATGATGAGACCTACACTACCGGTCAATTGCTTTTGTCCAGAGTAAAATTTATCAAAATAAAAAGTTTTATATCTTTGAAACTAATGATCGCATCTTCAAAATACAAACGGTCTTTGAAAGATTGGTTAAAAATCTTTGAAATAAAGTAAGTCCGGTATAAAAAAAGTCATTTTCTAATTGCTTATAGCAATGTAGAAAAATTATTTTACTAATTTTTTTTCCCACATAAAAGAGAATGCCATTTTTATGGAAATTATGATATTGAAAAAAAAAACCAAATGAGTTTTAAAACTCTAATAGTCCAATAATGATTTCCATAAAATGTAGGCAAAAAAAGTTAGTGGAATAATTTTTTTTTATATTGCTATAAGCAATTAGAAAATGACTTTTTTCATATTGGACTTACTTTGTTTCAAAGATTTTTGACCAATCTTTCAAACGCCGTTTGGATTTTGAAGATGCGATCATTAGTTTCGAAGATATAAAGCTTTTTATTTTAATAAATTTTAATCTAGGGTGGGCAAAAGCAATTGACTGGTAGTATACTTATAAGGAGAAGTATCCACCTTCGGGAAACAAATTCGGTTTAAGAGTCCGCTGTATCTCTGTCCTTTTCTAATTAAAAAATTGACTTTTTTTCCTAAAATTAGCAACAAGAGGCAAAAATAAAGAGATGGTTTCGATGTGTTTAATAAAATGTAATATTTTCTTTGATTAGTATAAAATAATTTTATTGCTTCGTTTTTAAGAAAAGTTAGAATAACTTAAAAAATTAGAAATTAGTGTCAAATAATGGGATTTTCAAGTTATTCCAACTTTTCTTGAAAATAAAACGGTGGAATTAAATTATTCTTATCAGAGAAAATATTGCTTTCTATTACACGAATCGAAACCATCTCTTTATTTCTGCCTGAAGCTATTAGTTTTTATAGAAAATAAATTTTAAATAGATTCGGTAAAACAGGTAACTGTGTCGGTATACAGCTGACTCTTAAACTTTAAGATATGATTTTGTAATGAAAAGAATTAACCCGTGTTTTTTCTTTTGTTTGAATACATTTCAGAGACAAAGTTATACACATTTTTCAATAATATAATGAAAAGAAGTTTTTCTAAGAACTTGAATAGCCGAACAACTACAATTCTTACAGAAAAATAAGTATTAAATATTAAAAAGTACAAGTTAAATACTTTAGTTTAAGCCTTATTATAGCTCAAAAAAGCTTTATGTGGTTAAAAAGTCATGCATACTTAAAAATTATTACATATTTGTTTATATTTTTAGCAATGATAAATTTTCTACTCTATTTCACTTGCATATTTTGATCGTTCATAACTTTTGAACTACATAAGCTTTTTTGATACAATAGAGCTTAAATTAAAATGTTTAATTTGTACTCACATGGATCTATCACACATTTTTTAGTAAGAATTTCAGCTGTTTGGGGAATCAAGTTCCGATAAGCGTTTCTTTTCACTATATTTTTGATAAAATATCGGTATTTTTATCTCTGGTATTTTTATATCTGGATTTTTTTTTATTTCATTTTTCTCATAAAAAAATCAGATCCTGTAGTTTCAACCAAATTTGTTTTCCAAAGACCTTTCTTCTCCTTGTTCTTTTTTTTTAATTCAAATTAAATTTTTTAATCCTTTATGTAAGATTTTTGTGAACCTAATTAAAACTTTAATAATGTTTATTCGAAACATATCATTAATTTTGTTAAAAATTTTCGAATTTTGAACTTAATTCAAGAACATTTCTTTATTTTATGATATTTTAGATTTATTATTAATGTTTTAAACATTTTTATTTCATTCTTATGTTTTAATACTTTCCATAAAATATTTTCTATTATCAAACATGTTTCTCATAAGGTTTCAAACAATTTTAAATGATATGCTCTTTTTAAGTATATTATTAATTTATGTCTAGAGTTTAATTAATATTTCATAAATTGTTTTTAAATGTTATGCATACATTTATTTGATCTATTTATAAATTATATTTCTAAACGTTATATAAATATATTATATTCATAAACGTATTATCTTTAAAATACATAAAATAGAATAATGTTATTTTATATTATATCATAAAAATAAAAATAAATAAGCTTTAGCTACAATTATAAAAGAAAATCTGTCAGAATAATTAATTTCACATATTACTTATATAACATGGATCCATTACATAAAGAAGATTTTTAAAAGAGAGGACAAAATAAATGTGAAATAAAAATTTTCATCGAATTAAAATTAAGAAATAATCTGTATTAAAAAAAAAAAACGTTTTTAAAATTTTTATTGCCAATTATTTTGATAAAAAAAAATTTTTTATTTCAATTTTTTGTTTTAATAACTGCGTTTGAGAATTTCAAAAAAAAACTTCAATTTTTTTTATACTAGCGATGCAAAGAATAGAAAGTCTAAATTAAAATTTTATGTATAAAAAAGCGTTAATTAACACATATTTAGAAAATGCTTGCAGTTAACGGTTATTTTATTTTAAACAGCTGTATTATAGATCAATATTTTTTTTTTAATTTTCCTTATTGTATTGTTTCAATTTTTATTTGTAAGCATATTATTAATTTTTTTTTATAAAAAAAGGCAAAGCATTAGATTTGAACTTGCAAAAATTTTTAATTACTGCAACGTACCCTAAAACTTAGCCAACACAGCCATTGTACGTTTTTCATTTAAACCAAATTACATATTTTTATCGCATCCATGCCACAAAGTTTATTTTTTTCAATTATCTCAACAGTTTTCATTATCAAATAACAAAATTAATAAAATGAGCAGTTTAAAGACAAACACGTTGCATGCTGCACATCGTTTTTTATTCGATTAATTAATTTCATTATTGTTTTTTTGGAATATTGTATTTAAATACATTTTTTATGATATAATAAAATATTCACGCGTTTTATTACATTTATCCTAAAATACAGTAAAAAATATACTTTAAAAAGATATAATAACTATCAAAACATCAAAAAATATAAACTCAATAAATAAACTGCGACTTTGAAAAGCTTACAACATCGATAACACTTTTTACTAATTAATTGTCGAACTTAAAAAAAATTTTAATGCTTTTCATATCATGTTTTAAAGTTTGGAACCATTGTAATGATTACAAAAAACATTGAAATCTATTTTTTTTTAATTTTTGGAATTATGAAAATTCTATATCAATTTAAAAAAAATGAATATAATTTACAGTCGTTTTCATTTAAAACGCGCAAAGTTTCGTAAAGTTTCATTTTTCCAAAATCAAATTATTGACCTGATATCAACAGATTTACACTGATATTAAAAAGGATATACTTTTAGTAAAAGCATTTCTTTATTCTTTTATATATCTAAAATAAAATGATATTTACCAACATTTTATGTTAAATTTTTATTAAATGAATTAAAAATAATTTTATCATGCTTCTATATGAGTTTAGAAAATGATAGTTTTTGAGAGACCAAATGAATTGAGCTATTTAAAATGTAGTGAAAATGTTATCTAATGTTTTGTAAGAAATTAAATTATGATGTTCATAAATATAAATCAAACTTTTCGTTCTGAAAATAAAAATTGATAATATTATAAAAAAACGCTGCCAAGTGCTTTGGCGGAATGCTTTCTCATAGAGCTCTTTAAATTTCATTAATTTTTTTATATTTGTTTAAATGTGATTTTAATATTAAAAAATTGTCTAACATTATTATTTACTCATATTGTACTTTATAAATTTCGAACATATATGCTAGCTGTTTGCTTTTTCAACATTTATAATTTATTTTAAGTCATCAAGTAATACAAAAAAATTTGTTCTATTGAAAAAATGATATAATGTAGTAATAAAAAGAATGATGACAACAAAATTTCTAATCTTTATAAAATGGAATCATATTTATATATAAATACAGTTTATGTTTATGGCTCTATAAAAAAACTACTCTATGAATATCAATTTTCAATAGCTTCCCGTCTAGTTATACAAAAACATAGATAGTATGCGAAATTTGAAGCAAACCCTACTAAAAAATGTCAGGTGAAAAATCACCTGATTTTTCACTTGATTTCTCACCTGATTTCTCATGCCAAAATCTCATGTGACTATTAGCGTAAAAAAACTAAGTTCCAAACCTATCGAAAAATTCTAAGTTTTTATCACGGAAAACAACATTGAGAAGTATGATTCTTTTTTCATTTTTCATAATTTGAAATTGATTTTTTATACGTAGAATTTCAATTTTTTAATTTCATTTTTCTGGTCACAGAAATAAATTTCAAACCACTCTAAAAATTATAAGTCCCGATCTTATAATTTTTAACACAAGCCTCTTTTATTTACGTGAGAGAGAGAGAAGAGAAAAAACATCAAAAACACATGCACAAGAAGCCTCTTTTATTCTTTTATACACTATGAGTTGAATTAAAATGGAAAAAAAAGTGTGTACATACTTTTGATAAAACTACACTATTTATAAGTTAAGATTTTAAAGTTTTTATTGTCGTGACCATGTGCGTTCGTTGTTCCTTTACACTAGAAAAAGCAACACATTTAGTAAAATGTTCCTGAGCATTGTCTCAATATAATACATCTCTCATCGTACTTTTTAAAATACAATTCGCTCAAATTTATATGAACGTAACGTGCACAGTATCGCTTGTCTTTTTCTTTCTTGTTATGAGAGAAACATAGACAGAATACAATAGTTCATAAATACGAGCGTATATTTCTTTTAGCAATAGTTTGCGTTAGGCCAAGTCTGTTGTCGAGAGATATTTTCGCTTGAGGCACGAGAGGTGCCGACAGGAGGCGCATGAGTCGTTTCAGCTATAGCTAAATGTGTTGCTTTTTCTAGTGTAAAGGAACAACGGACGCACGTGGTTACGATAGTAAAAACTTTAAAATCTTAACTTATAAATAGTGTAGTTTTATCAATAGTATGTACACACTTTTTTTCCATTTTAATTCAACTCATAAATAGTGTATAAAAGAATAAAAGAGGCTTCTTGTGCATGTGTTTTTGATGTTTTTCTCTCTCTTTCTCTCTCTCTCACGTAAATAAAAGAGGCTTGTGTTAAAAATTATAAGATCGGGACTTATAATTTTTAGAGTGGTTTGAAATTTATTTCTATGACCAGAAAAATGAAATTAAAAAATTGAAATTCTACGTATAAAAAATCAATTTCAAATTATGAAAAATGAAAAAAGAATCATACTTCTCAATGTTGTTTTCCGTGATAAAAACTTAGAATTTTTCGATAGGTTTGGAACTTAGTTTTTTTACGCTAATAGTCACATGAGATTTTGGCATGAGAAATCAGGTGAGAAATCAAGTGAAAAATCAGGTGATTTTTCACCTGACATTTTTTAGTAGGGAATCCCTCGAGTAATTTCCGAGATCTAATTGTCTGAATAAATAACATTTTCTTTTCAAAATTTCTTTTTCAAAATTTTAAAAATGCTCTAAAATTAAAACTGCGCTATGAAAATCAATTTTTGAAAATTTCCCTTCTTTTGGCAGTCGCAAATAATTTCCCTGCAATTTTTAGAACAAATCTATCGAGTACTTTACGTAGGATAAAAAAAAATAAGAAAAGAAGACTCGAAATTTTTTTTTAAATCTTTAAAATTCTCTAAAATTGTAACCGCGCTAAGAAAATTAGTTTTCAAAAGCTTATTTTTTCAGACAATAGCGAATTAATTGTATAAAAATTTTGGAGAAAATTTATAGTATGGTTTACGCAAAATAGAAAATAAATGAAAAATAAAAATTTGTTTGAAAATTTTCAAAGTGCTCTGAAATTAAAACTGCGCTGAGAAAATTACTTTTCCAAAGCTTGTTTTCTTCAGACAGTAGCTAATAAATTGCATACAAATTTTGGAGCAAATCTATTAAATGATTTTCGTAAAATAGAAAAAAATTATAAATAAAAATTTTTTAAAAAATTTTAAAAATGCTCTAAAATTAAAAGTGCGCTAAGAAAATTAGTTTACAAAATTTTTTATACTTTTGGCAGTCGAAATTAAGTTCCATACAAATTTTCGAACAAATTCTTCGAGTAGTTTACGTAAAATACAAAAAAAATGAAAAATCGAAATTTTTTTAAAATTCTTAAAATGATTCTAAAAAAAAAACTACGCTAAGAAAACCAATTCTCAATAGCTTCCGCACCAGTTGATCGAAAAATTGAATTGTATGGAAAATTTGAAGTAAATCCATCGAGTAGTTTTTAAGATTTTATTGGCTTAATAAATAGAAACATTTTTTTTTTTTTAATTTCAAAATGCTCTAAAATTAAAACTAAGCTGAGAAAATCAGTTTTTAAAAATTAATTTTATCCGGGCAATCACAAATAATTTCCGTGCAAATTTTGAAGCAAATTCATTGAGTACTAAACAAAAAAAAACCAAAAAACGAAAAATCAAAATTTTTTTTTTTTTTTCTTAAACTCTAAAATGAAAATTACGCTAGAAGAACCAATTATCAATAGCTTCCCAGCAAGTTAGTCACAAAACTAAATTCCATGCAAAATTAGAAGCAAATCCATCGAGTAGTTCTCGAGATACAGTTTACTAACTGAATTCATACATCCACACTCACACATACATACAGACATTTTCTGGAAACCACTTTTTTCGATTCACCGAGTTCAAATATGTACAAATTAATGAAAAAATAGAAAAAAAATTTTTTATCGATACAATGCTTTCTCTATGAGAAAGCAATATGATATTTAATAAAAAAAAGATGAAAAAGGTCCAATTTTTTAAAATATGAATGTTATTCAATGTAATTCTCATTTATAATGCACTTTAATGAAGTTTAAATTCGTAAAATTATTTATTAATTTAGGTACATTTATGATTTTACTTTTACTAAATAAAATAAGATTTATTCATATTTTTTTCTTCTATTTTTATTAAATGAGTTAAAAATGTTATCATAAATTTAAATATATTTAGAAAAGATCCTTTTTTTAAGGAACAAAAAAGATTTTTCTATTCGAAATTGAGTGAGAATAAAAAAACATCTATAATTTACAAATAATTTTTTAAACTTTAATATCTTATTTAGCAAGAAAAAATTACAGAGCTCGCTACGTTCTTAATTCATTATAATATTAGTTATATAGCCATGTAATATTGACATCAAAACTCTTTTTTATCCGCATTTGTAAAATATATTTTTTTTATATGTTTGAAATAATATAGGATTTAATGTGTTAAATAAATTCTTAATTTTATTTTTTTCTCTTTGCTTGATTATAAAAATATAATATTTAAAAAAAGAACGAAAAAAAAGGTGAAACATCAGGTTTGAACTTGGTAAAATTAGGATCATTTCTTTAAGATGATCTCCTTTAAAGTTTCACCATTTTGGGGCACAATAATCTGTTAATTAAATCAGTATCGCATGTTTATCTAAAATTCATATAATTTCAGTTTGGAGAACCATTCAGCTCTTTATTATTTAAATACTAATTTGCATGAGAGACACACTGAGAAAAAAATTTAGTTGGATTAAGTAAGGCTTAATTGAATCAATGAAATCCCTTAGGTGCGGGCGGCACATAAAATATTTTGTTACATTAATACAAATATTTTAATTGAGTCAAATAAATATTTCATTTTTTAAAATAAATATTTGATTCTACTAAACATCACAAATATTGGTTGAATAAAATTAATTTATTGTTTTAAAAAAATTTGTTATTAATTCAAATGCATATTTGTTTTTCTAATTGATTATTTCATTACATTAATATACATATTGGAATTAAATCAAATAATATTTTGTATTTTCAATTAAATATTTGACTTATTAAATGTCGCGAAGATTGATTCAATAAAATTAATTCATTGTTTTAACAAAAAAAATTATCAATTAAAATGTCCATTTGTTTTTCTAATTAATTATTTCATCATAATAATGCTATATTGAAATTAAATTAGTTCAATATTTTATATTTTCAAATAAAAGTTTAATTTATTGAATATTGCGAAAATTGATTTAATAAAATTAATTCATTGTCTTAACAAAAAATTTTATTGATATAAAGACATTGATAGATTATTCGGTTTCACAAATAAAATATTTCTTCAAAGTAAAGAAATATTTAATTAATTCGATTTATAGATATTTTAATCGAACAAATACTGTCTTTAATCAACACTATTTGCTTTCAGTGATTTATATTTATTTATTAACATCAATGAATTGATGACTCTCATTGAAGGACAGGTGAATATAATTACATTTATTTATATGGTAAAGAATAACAATTATTGACATACTAACATTAGTATGCTTTATACAGTGATCGCACGCGCAGTAAATCTAACATAAATTTCGTTCGCATTACAATTTACGTATTATCTTAGATTTTTAACTTCCTTATATATCAACTTGGAGGCCCTCTTACCGCTTGCGAGATCGAAAATTAACGACGCCACCAAGCGGTAGTATCATCAAACCATCGAACTAAATGATTTTGTTAAAACAATAAATGTTTCTTTTAGTTCAAATATGTGTTATTTGAATGAAATAAATTATGTAGATGAATCAAATAGTGGATTTACTTGATTTTAACAAGTATTTAATCAGATTTCTCTGTAATTTTTATTAACTTTAGTACATATTTTGCTAAGTTATTCACTTAGCAAGACACGTATTTAAAACATGAGTTTGTTTGAGTATAAAAGATGATAACTTATACAAAAAAATATTTTTCAAGAATATTAAATATTAATTTTAACATTATATTTCATTTGATTTAGTAAATATGTTATTAAATAATAATTGATTGTTTTAATAAATATTTCATTAAGATAATCAAATAATTATTTAATCGATCTGATAAAGAAATTAATTAATACAACAAAATATTTAATTGGAACATAAATAATAAAATATTTAATTGTTAAAAATAATAATTAATTCAATTAATCACCGATTTCATAGACGCAATATAATTAAATAATAAAAGTAATAAAATAATTTTATAGGACAAAATAAATCAAATATTTGAATCAATTAAAAATTCAATTAATTTAATGCATCCAATTAATTATAATATAGCAATGAAATTATTTGATTAAAAGACAATGAGATATTTCATAGAATCAATCATATATTTCATAAAGAGAAAAAACGCATTCATCAAAGCAACTAAATATTGAATTAAAATGATTAGGTATTTCATAGACCAGTGAAATAATTTAATATAAGTCATACAATATTTAATTGAAACAATGAACTTTTTGTTACTATTCAAAATTTATTGAAAGAATAAAACAATAATCTTGAAATTATTAAATATTTCATTAATATAATTAAATATATTATCGAACAGTAAAGTAATTTAATAGAGGTGATATAATAATTAATTGAATCAATGTAATATATTTTTCTTTTAAGGTGGCTCAAGCGATTTTTTCTAAAATTGTTAAACTATCCAAAACTTGTATTAAAATATTCTTTATATCGTAATATTTCGATATTTATTTTGAAAAATAGAGGTTGACGAACTATTTTTAAAGAAAAAGATGTTTTAATAATTGTAATTAATACATGTGCTCTTATGGGACTGAATCATAAATTAGGTTTTACGCTAATATAAAAAAGTACAAGTTAAAATAAAAATTATACACTTATAGTTTGTTTCACGAAGATCATTTTTCAAGAAGAAAAAAAGGACTTGACGAAGAAATACAAGAGAAAATAAATCTAAAAGAATGCGAAATAGAATTTGCTATACATAATGGCAGCTTCTGCGCATGCGCGTCAGATACAGGCGCCATACGTATAGTTAACGTGCGTTCAGAGTGCTCGTAACCAACAAAACAGCAGGGACGTACCAAAGTAAAACTTGTAATAAGAAACAAAACAAAAATTTTTTTTTCTTTTTTATTACTCTTGATTACTTAAAATTGTTTTCTTATCATAAGAAATAATCAATAATACTATTTAATCAGTTATAATAGCTCTATCAATAAAAACATTTTGATGTCGCAGACAGGGCCCCGCTTGATACGGCACCAAGCGCTTGAGCCACCTTAATCAAAATTTAATAAAAATAATAGAATAAATACGTTAGAATAATAATAAAATATTAAAAATAAAAAAAAAACTTTTTAATGTACTACGTTTTTATAATGAACCAAAAAGTATAAAATAATGTGTAATAAAATGAATAATGATTTGAAATAAAAAAACGTGGGGCGCATGTTTTTTATTATGTATTGTATGCGCCCCACGTTTTTTTATTTCAAATCATTATTCATTTTATTACACATTATTTTATAATTTTTGGTTCATTATAAAAACGTAGTACATTAAAAAGTTTTTTTTTTATTTTTAATATTATTTTATATTTTTTAGTTCAATTAAAAAACGTGGTAGATTGAAAATTTTTTTTTTATTTAGATATTATCTTATACCTTTTGGTATTATTATTATTATTAATATTATTTATCGTGTTGTCCAACAGTGCATATTATATAGCATATATATTGTTATCAAGGGACTAAAACGTGTTTCATCTATTTTTTTTAGAGAACACGTAATCGCATGCTGAGTTTCCCGCCATTTTGACGATAATGACGCTATTAGAAATTCAACCAAAATTTATTGTTTTATGCATTGATAGACCATAAAATGAATAAAATACAGTCTCAAATTTTATATGTACAATACAAAATGCTGTAACTTATGTCTAATTGCAATATGAGAAGTTAAAGAATTTTAAAAATTTTCGAAGATGGTTAGACACTAATGTTAAAAGTATATCTATATATAAAATCTTCAAAATTTCAATTTTTCCAATATCTCCGTATATAATTGTATTAATATATTTTTCGGTGGGAATATATATTTAATTATATTATCCAACAATGCATACAAAAATATAATATTGAATATATTAATATATTAATATATTTGATATATTAATATATTAATATATTTGATATATTAATATATTAATATATTACTATATTAATATATTACTATATTTGATATATTAATATATTAATATATTAATATATTAATATATTAATATATTAATATATTAATATATTAATATATCAAAAGAAGATTTTTAAAATTTTCGAAGATGTTTAGACACTAATGTTAAAAGTGTATCTATATATAAAATCTTCAAATCTTCAATTTTGCCAACATCTCCGTATATGATTGAATATATTAATATATTGTTCGGTAGATATATATATTTTTTTTATAATATTGCATTGTCATCCAGTTCCGAGCTATATTTAAAATTTCAAGTCTCTAGCTCATCAGGAAGTTAGTTTACAATCGGTTGCAAAATTCGTACCGAACAGACAGACAGACAGACAGACAGACAGACACCAAAGCGAGTTAATAAAAACGTAGTAACGTAGTAAAATAAATATATTTGGTTTAATAAATATTTCATTAAGATAATCAAATATATTATTAAACATTAAAGTAATTTAATGGAAGTGTTAATATAAAATATAATTAAATCAGTGAAATATATTCATGTTTCAATAACTACTTGATAGAAATAATAAAATAAATATATTTGGTTTAATAAATATTTCATTAAGATAATCAAATATATTATTAAACATTAAAGTAATTCAATGGAAGTGTTAATATAATATTTAATTAAATCAGTGAAATTTATTCTTGTTTCAATAACTACTTGATAGAAATAATAAAATAAATATATTTGGTTTAATAAATATTTCTTTAAGATAATCAAATATATTATTAAACATTAAAGTAATTTAATGGAAGTGTTAATATAAAATATAATTAAATCAGTGAAATATATTCTTGATTCAATAACAATTTGATAGAAATAATAAAATAAATATATTTGGTTTAATAAATATTTCATTAAGATAATCAAATATATTATTGTACATTAAAGTAATTTAATGGAAGTGTTAATATAAAATATAATTAAATCAGTGAAATATATTCTTGTTTCAATAACAACTTGATAGAAATAATAGAATAAATATATTCGGTTTAATAAATATATCTTTAAAAAAAATTTAATATCTGATTTTACGTTGCACCTTTCTTGACTTTAAAAAATAATTTATTGGTTTTCTTTTGTAAATTCATTGAAATTGGATTTGTTGATTTTAAGGAACCTATTTCTTTAAATTAATTGTAATTTTTATTGAAATGCTGATCAAATTTTATGTGTTATATACAACAAAATATTTTTTTTATACAATCACATATATTATTAATTAAATGACAATGTTATTAACTTAGTGAAGCATTTATTTACAATATAAGCTTCTTTAACTTAATCGGATGACCGTTAATTCAAGCAAATATTATATTGATGATTGATCAATATTTTTTTATTGTTATTAAAGATTTTGTTAATTTTACAAACGATTTACTAAAATAAATATTTAATAACTGTAACAAAATATATAGATAATTTACAAACATATTCTATTGTTACAAATAAATATTTTATAAAATTTTATCAGCTGCCTTAATGAAATTGATTTGATTAAATCAATCGAATAATTTAACCAAAACAATAAATTTTTCTTTATTTTAAAAAAATATTTATTTTTTTTTAACTTAGGTATTAATTTTTTTTATCCCAACTAAATATTTCAGTGATTTGATAACCTTGCATATTACTTCAATCAAAATTAATTTTTATCAACAAAATATTTAATAACTAAATTTATTTCATTGACTCAACTAAATTTTTTTCTCAGTGCATCTTAAATTTTTTAAAGTTATTTCGTTACAAAATAATAATTCAGAACAAGCAGTTAGATAAGATGCAAAATAGTTGTTTTTCTGAAAGAATATTCAATTTTTCTTAAATAATTAATCTGTGTATAACGTCAATTTTAAAGTTTAATCAAAACTATTTAAAAATATTCAAGATATTTAATGTAATTTTCATTTATAATTCGCCATAATGAATTTAAAATTCGTAAAATTATTCATTATTTTAGGTACATTTATTATTTTTCCACACGGCGTGCGAGAAGTTCGATTTCCCACACGATTTTCAGTATGGGAAGTGCCCTATTCCCGCACGAAAAAAAGTGTGCAAGAAAAAATTCTCGCACACTGTGTAAAATATAATATCACTACGAATAAAATAAATTTGTTAGATGTTTAATATTATAAAAACGAGAATCTAAAGTTTTCGTGTAAGCATTGTATCTAACAAAATTATTTAAACAAAGAAAAAATATAGAAGAGTGGGGTTACAATTTCAACAAAGAAGAATACCATTTATTGGATGATTAATATTATAAAAACGAAAATCTACAATTTTCGCGAATGTATTGTAAGTAAGAAAATTATTCAAACAAAGATAGTACATTACGATACACGTGCTCTAAGTGGTCCTTTTTTACACGGCGTGCAGTTAGCGCCCGAGTGCAGCGAGGGTGCTATGCACGTCGTGTAAGAGGACCACTTCGAGCACACGTATCGTATATTATTTTATAGCACGTGTGAGATAAATTCGCCACACGTAATTAATACCACAGAAAATCAATATTATCAAAAACTATACACACCACGAATGATAATTCGTAAATAAAAACGAATTCTATATATCAGTAAAACTATGCACACCACGAATGATAATTCGTAAATAAAAACGAATTCTATATATCAGCAAAACTATGCACACCACGAATGATAATTCGTAAATAAAAACGAATTCTATATATCAGCAAAACTATGCACACCACGAATGATAAATCGAAAAAAAGTAAAACTATTTATTATCAATGATAGACCCATCGCAAACAAAAAAAAGCAAAAACGATATCAAAAATATTCTTAGATTGAGAAATTATATCAAATAAGTATTGATGTCAGTGATATTTTATTAATTAAATACAATATGATAAAAAGAGAACTTGCCGATTATTTAGATTTATGTATACACAGGTCAGACAAAGCAAAGCATCTAGTTTATTGTTCGTACAGCTATCTCTTTCTTTCTCATTCTTAGGCCATACACACTGTACACGCATGCGCGCCGCTCACAGATGTTTTGTTTCGACAACTCACGGCACAACAGTAATTTATAAACTATAGTTTTGATTTTCTTGATGTTTTCAATTCTTTATTAAAGTATTTATATTTTTTGATTGATTTTCTACGTATTATCATGTGTGAAAAGACATTTCTACGTATTAATATATATACAAAGAGTGATTGTGATGCGTGATTTCGATATTACTTTTTTGAACAGTATAATAAAGTGCGAAATTTCTGACGGTAGTACTTTTTTACACAGTTCAAAAAAGTTGTATTTAGCTCCCGCTAAATGGTGTAGAAAACGCGAATTTAGCTCACGCAGTGCTATAAAAAAATATAGAAGAGTAAGGTTAAAATTTTAACAAAGAATAACACTATTTATTAGATGATTAATATTATAAAAACGAAAATCTAAAATTTTCGCGAATGTATAGTAAGTGAGAAAATTATTTTAACAAAGAAAGAAATCTAAAAGAGTGGGGTTACAATTTTAACAAAGAAGAATACCATTTATTAGATATTTAATATTATAAAAACGAAAATCTAAAATTTTTGCGTATGCATTGTAGGTGAGAAAACTATTAAAACAAAAAAAGGAATATAAAAGAGTGGGGTTACAATTTTAACAAAGAAGAATACCATTTATTAGATATTTAATATTATAAAAACGAAAATCTAAAATTGTTGCGTATGCATTGTAGGTGAGAAAATTATTGAAACAAAGAAAGAAATATAAAAGAGTGGGGTTACAATTTTAACAAAGAAGAATACCATTAATTAGATGTTTAATATTATAAGAACAAAAATCTAAATTTTTTGCGTATGCATTGTAGGTGAGAAAATTATTGAAACAAAGAAAGAAATAGATAAGAGTGGGGTTACAATTTTAACAAAGAAGAATACCATTTATTAGATATTTAATATTATAAAAACGGAAATCTAAAATTTTTGCGTATGCATTGTAGGTGAGAAAATTATTGAAACAAAGAAAGAAATATAAAAGAGTGGGGTTACAATTTTAACAAAGAAGAATACCATTTATTAGATGTTTAATATTATAAGAACAAAAATCTAATTTTTTTGCGTATGCATTGTAGGTGAGAAAATTATTGAAACAAAGAAAGAAATATATAAAAGTGGGGTTACAATTTTAACAAAGAAGAATACCATTTATTAGATATTTAATATTATAAAAACGAAAATCTAAAATTGTTGCGTATGCATTGTAGGTGAGAAAATTATTGAAACAAAAAAAGAAATATAAAAGAGTGGGGTTACAATTTTAACAAAGAAGAATACCATTAATTAGATGTTTAATATTATAAGAACAAAAATCTAAATTTTTTGCGTATGCATTGTAAGTGAGAAAATTATTGAAACAAAGAAAGAATTATAAAAGAGTGGGGTTACAATTTTAACAAAGAAAAAAAATATTACACTGACTTTAAACAATCGTAATAACATTAAAATTAATTTTAATGTAAATTCTAAGATTTAAATTTGTAAAAAAATTATCTAACTAAATGATGTTTTAGTTAAATATGTAATTTATTGATTTATTTGAATTTTTATAGAAATATCTACATTTCTTTTTTCAAACAAATAATGTACTTTCACTTACGTTTTCTTTTAATAAATAAAAAGTTTACAATATTATATCTGTTTATATTATCACATCCTCGATTCTCTAATACACATTCAATTTCTTTTTTTTTGTAATACGAATTTCAATTTAAAATGATATCATTCTTTTTTTATTATTAATTTGTAAAATACAATCATATATTATGTAAAAGACCAATCGAACTTCTCATACCTTGTGTGGAAAAATAATATATGTAACACGTGCGAAAAATGGGTGATCTCGCACGGAAAGTTTGTAGTGGAAACTTTTTTTGCTGTGGAAATTTTCCGTGCGGGAATCACCCACTTCTCGCACTAGTTACGTAATGTCACTATTACTTTTACTAAATTAAATTAGATTTATTCATACTTTTTTTCTATTTTTATTAAATGAGTTAAAAATGTTGTCTTACATTTATATAAATTTAGAAAAAATCCTTTTTTGAGAAACAAAAAAGATTTTACAAATTTTAAAAAAATTGATAATAAAAATATAATATTTAAAAGGAGAACGAAAAAAGAAAAAAATGGTGGAACATCGGGTTTGAACTTGGCAAAATTAGTATTAGAGTCGAGGTGCGTAAAAACTTAGTAACCACGGCACAGTTTTAACCGCACACCTTAATCGAATAGCATAAAAAGTTACATATGTTCATCGCCCCCCAAAAGATTTTATTTATTATTATTTGTCTTATTATTTTAATGATTTTTATTATTAAAAAAACTATTTATGTTTGAAATAAAAATATGTAATTACTCAATAACTTTTGAGGGAGGTTTATCACATTTAAATTAAAGGTATAACGCATCGCGGCGAAAACGAGCTGAAGCGGGCTTGCCGTAAGTTTACCTACGCCACTGGAAGTCACGTGTATAGTGTGTTTGTCTCCTCCGCTCTCGCTTGCTTTTCTACGCACATGTAAAGACGTGGAGGAGCTTTGCGCGTATAGTTCGGGCGTTTGTCCATGTGGCGGCAGTAGTTTACATTATATTTCAACGGGCACGCTTTAATTAACGATGTGATTTAAGAAAAAAATTACTCTTATTTACTATTCATAAAATTAAAATTTTTGTGGATATCCTTATATAAAGATATTTATAAAACTATTGTATTAATAATCAAAAATTTAGGAAACTGTAATGTTGGTATTTAAAATTCTTTAAAATTTATTTTTAGATTTTGCAAAAAGTTATAGTTTTAATTGAAATTGAAATTTTAAAGTTAAATTTCACATCAGAAAGTTTCAGTTTCACGGATTTAGAAAAAAATACAATTTGTGAACTAACAGGATATAAACTACTTACTAAGTTACAGATTCTCCAGCTTTTTCTTCATAAAAAAGTTACAGATTCTCCAGCTTTTTCTTCATAAAAAACGATTAGAAAATTTGAGTTTAGTCGAATCTGTAAAAGAAACTCATCAGCAAGTCAACAGAACTATAGTAAAAATAAAAAGAGATGATCATTGTTATAAGCGATTGAAAAAATTATTCAATGAAATATTAAACTTGAAAAAAATTAATAAACCAAGTAAAAAAAGAAAACAGTTCATCGATGATTTATTTCATATTTTTGACATTTCTCATAGTGATTCACCCGTATTTAGAAAAATACACGTGAAAAAGACACGTGAAAAAAATACATGAAAAAACACGCAAATTTTACATGTAAAAAACACGCGTAAAAAATACGTGTTTTTTACACGTTTTTTTTCACTCGCAAAAAACACGTGTTTCATTTTAATAGCAACTTAAATCAATAGAAAAATCGGAAAAAAATATTTTCCTTTCTCAATCGATTGATGATATAAATAAGAGTTTAATAAATTCAGGATTTACTGAATCACAAAGTAAATAATATTTACAATATCGTTGTAAATAATTTATTCTAATATTATTCATAATATTATCTCTCATTTATTACGGTTTTATCTTTCAGCTGTTGACGAAGAATTATTTTTAAATAACAATGATAATGATTTAGTCAATAAGACAGATTCTTCGGATCTCGATGAACCGGAAGCAAATGCTAATATTTCTGGTTAACAGATGACAGATATAGCACTTATAGAGTCAAATTTAGGTAAAGAATGAAACATACTTTGTTTTTTTTTAAATTCTGTTAGCGTACAATTAGTTTGAATAAATTTTTACAGAGAATCGGATGCTAACATAATTGCAAGCAGGTGATGAATACTTACTACCATCAAGTGAAGAAGTTATTACTCTAAGCCCTAATTCTGTGCATGCTCCAACTCATGGTCGAAATTTTACTTCGAAAGGTATTCGAGGTAATATTGATCCAATGACACTTGAGGTGGTGGCAACTCTAGATAAATGCCAGATCATTTATAGAAAAGCAGTCTCTTTAGTTGGTACAATCGCTAAGGCTTTAGGCATCGATGTCAATGATTTAATCATAAATCGATCATGATTCCACAAATCTTGAACAAAAGTCAGAGAAGCGACATAAACAAAATGAAAGCATATTTTCAAAGTTTGCCAATATCATATCTCATTGTGCATATGGATGGTAAAATGATCCCAGATAAACTTTCATGCAAACGAATTGATCGATTTCCTATACTAGTTACATGTGGAGATGTTGAAAAACTTATTCAAGTTCCTGCTTTGGAAGATGGTAGAGTCATATCGATAGCCAACGCTGTCTATGCAGCTTTAATTGATTGGGGAGTCATTGATTCAGTACAAGGTGTTTATTGTGATACGACAACTGCAAATTTCGGAGAAAAAGACGAGGCAGTAGCCATTTTCGAACAATTTATGAAGAAAGATCTTCTACAACTAGCACGTCGTCATAACATGCTTGAAATTGTATTAGCTGCTGTTTTTTCTTTGAAAATACCTGGTTATAGTGGATCAAATATTCCCATTTTCAAGAGATTACAAAAAGAATGGCAAAAAGAATTCAAGATTCAGCTCATGAAAATAGACTAGAAATATTAGAGTCACCACGGAAGAACAAATTTCTGAACTTGTTCTATTTATTAAAAATTATATGAAAAAAGAATTACCTAGAGATGATTATAAAGAATTTCTTGAACTCAGTTTAGTGTTAAGTGCTGCGGATGATCTAAAGCTGCGTAAACCTAGCGCATGACATCATGCTAAATGGATGATGAAAGCTATTTATTCTTTACAAATATATGCCTTAAAGTAATATTTTGATTTACGGAAATAAGAAATTAAAAACTTCGGGAAAGTGTGCACATTTTGTTTTTGTATACATCAAAGCTTGGTTTCAAGCACCACTACTAATTAATGCACCAAATAATAATCTTCAGTTTTTTGAAGAGTTGGTTAAATATCAAAATATTGATGAAAACATTTCTGAATTTGCTGTTGGAAAGTTCAAGAACCATTTGTGGTACTTATCACTGGAATTGTGTGCCTTGGTCTTTTTTGACGATAATGTTTTGAAAGGTATGAAAAATAAAATGGTACAAGCACTAAATAACGATTTAACTGAATGTGAGGATGCTGAATATAATCTGAGAAAATGTTTAAAAAGATTCCTGTCATATGACTTGGAAGTAGAAGAATTGTGTTAAAAACAGCTTGACTATTTCATTAATAAATACACTTCTCGTTTTTCCGAAAGATTCCACTTGAAAATAGACTTTTTAACTTTTCCTGTTGAAACTTAGGCTTGCTGTAGTTCTTATAAGGAAAGCTAAAATACAATAACTAAAATCAAGGTGGTCAGTGACACAGCTGAAAGAACAGTAAAGCTAACTGAAGACTACGTAATGAATGATGATACACAGAAAGAATACCCACACAGCATGGAAGATTTCACTGGAATATTTCGAATTATTCCACTGGAATATTTCAATGGAACCTTCCATGCAGATTATTGGAAGTCTCCACGGAATATTTCAAAATATTCCATTGGAATCTTCCATTAAAAGCTTCCAGGAATATTTCAGAAATATTTCAAAGGAATGTTCAAAAACTTTTTTGAAATATTCCATGAAATATTCACGGAAGATTTTTGAAATATTTCATGAAATATTCCATGAAAGGTTTATGAAATATTCCAGTAAAATATTTCATGGACGATTCCAGGAAGATTCCATAAACTTTTCGCTGAAAGATTCCAAAAAACCTTCAAATCGTACAGCGAAATATTACATAAATCTTCCATAAATATTCCACGAAATATTTCACAGAAAGATTTCAGTAATCTTTCGGTGAAATATTCCATGAAAGATTTCAGAAAGATTCCATAAACATTTCATTGGAAGATTTCGAAAAACTTTTAAATCGTACAGCGGAATATTACATAAATCTTCCATAAATATTCCACAAAATATTCCACAGAAAGATTTAAGTAATCTTCCAGTAGAATATTCCATGAAAGATTTCAGAAAGATTCCGTAAACATTTCATTGGAAGATTTCGAAAAACTTTTAAATCGTACAGCGGAATATTACATAAATCTTCCATAAATATTCCACGAAATATTCCACAGAAACATTTAAGTAATCTTCCAGTGGAATATTCCATGAAAGATTTCAGAAAGATTCCATAAACATTTCATTGGAAGATTTCGAAAAACTTTTAAATCGTACAGCGGAATATTACATAAATCTTCCATAAATATTCCACGAAATATTCCACAGAAACATTTAAGTAATCTTCCAGTGGAATATTTCATGAAAGATTCTAGAATGATTCCATGAAGTTTTCGTTGGAAAGTTGCGCGGAACTTACGGAAGGTTTCCAGTGACGCCGATAGGGGATGTTCGTTAAATGGGAGTTTTATCCCCAAGTGGTTGGAAGATACCTCACTTACTATATAAGCGAAAGTGTATCGGCGCTTTGATGTGTACAGTCGAAGCGAATATGTAAATGCGATTTTATAACTAAATGTTTATGTATGCGTATATGTATTGATGTGTAAGTTTAATGTGTTATTATATAATATATATACTATCCCCTCACAGCATTTCACATCTTCCAGGAACATTTCATGAAAGATGAGAGATTACCCAAACCTTCCATTGAAATATTCTTGAAATCTCTCAAGAATATTCCATGGAATATTCCAATGTAGGAAGAATCAAGGACATACGAATATTAAAGGAATATTTCATGGAAGATTCCTGAAATATTCAAAATCGTCCGTGCCAATATTCTGCGAATCTTCCATAAATATTCCACGTAATTTTTTACGATAGATTTCTAAAATCTTCCAGAAATATTTCATGGAATATTTCATGAAAGATTCCTTAAATCTTTCGTGCATATTCCATGAAAGGTTCATGAAATGTTTCAAATCTTCCGTTCCAATATTCCGGAAATCTTCCATGAATGTTCCAACGGAATATTTCATGAAATATTTCTGCAAGATTCCTGAAATATTTCAATGAAAGATCTGAGATGTCCTAAATCTTCCAATGAAATATTCTTGGAATCTTCCAACAATATTCCATGGAATATTCCAATTTAGGAAGAATCAAGGACATACGAATATTACAGGAATATTCCATGGAAGATTCCTAAAATATTTCAAATCTTCCGTGCCAATATTCCAGGAAGCTTCCATAAATATTCCATGCTGTGTGGGTATTTACTTCAATTCATTGATGAATACAATAAAGAATTTTTTTCAAATATGACCAAGTCCAACTAAGTGAAAAAAGTAAAGATTGATTAAAAATTAAATAAAAAATATCTATATAATATCTCTAAAACAAAAAGTTGTATGATTGAATAAATTTAGTATAATAACTTAATTGTTGGAATTTGATCGAAATTATCCACCTAGATTATGCTAATCTTAGAAAACGTTTTAGTTTGGTTAAGATTTTTCATATAGAAATTATTAAAGTACAATTGAAGACCTTTATTTTACTTTTTATAGAAAGTTACCAAGTGGTTTCGAAACAAAATTAGAGCCGAAACGATGTTTATCGAAACTACCAATTTTACCGATTCACAGATTTGATAGTTTTAATTTTTTACAAACTTTAAACATTGATATCTCCGGTTCTAATAGCTTACAAACATTTTAAAAAAAGCGAATTAAAGGTCTTGACCTCTACTTTAACATCCAAGTATAATATACGTATCGATAAGCTAGGCTACTAAAAAAAGGAAAATATTTAAATCTTGTGATATTTTAGCTTTGATTTTTCACTGTAATAAGGAAAAAATTAATTTTTACGTATGCAGAAAATATTAAAAGCTTCTATATTATCTAAAATTTACCATAAAAAAAGTTTCATACCAAAAAAAAATTTTTAAGATGATAAAATTAGTAATTTCATTGAAAAATATCAAAAAATGGTTTTTTGATTAGTGGGAGTCCTAAAAGACATTTTAAGGGGATGTAAAATGGACACTACACCTGTACTCATAAATATTCACTATCTTTACATTTTATTGCAAAATTTTCAGTAAAAAAATGCATTAGCTTGGAGTATGTACCATCGAGATTATCCGGTTAAATTTTTAAATAAATTTATTCATTAGTTACTGAGATTTTTGGGTTTCAAAATTATTTATCAAAATTTTTCAATTTTGCACAGGAATCCAAATATCTTAAAAACTAATGAATAAATTTATTTGAAATTTTATCTAAATAATCATCATGGTACATACTACAAGCTAATGCATTTCTTTTCTGGAAATTCAGTGATAAAATGAAAAGGAAGCTAATATCTATCAGTACAGGTGTAGTGTCCATTTTACATCTCCGTAAGGCACCAAAAAATATACAAATCATCGTTTTTGGGCTAAACTAACGATCTAAGGATTAGAAATAAAAATCGCTGAAACTCTAGAAACATGTTCTATTTGTTACCCAAAATACACAAAAGAATTTTTAGAGATCGAAATCAAAAAGATCAAAAGTTTAAAATCTCCGAAATTTTAGAGTTTTTTTAATTTTTTGATAAAGTTCCAACGTTATGATTTCCTTACTCCAAACTTTAATGATTTAGAGAAAAATCCATAAAAACAATGTTTGTTGTAAACGACATGAAAAATGCATATAAATTTTTACAAATCTCAATTTCGCAGTTGGCTGATTGGTCTTCATATAAATAACATGGTAATTGAAATTACTCTAATTAGGACACCTTAGAAATCATTATTGAAAACTTATTTTTTTCTATTTTGCATAAACGTTAAATTAAGCTTTCGATCCAAATAAACAGAGTCGTCAATAAAGAGTTATGATGATTTCTAAGGTATCATAATTAGAGTTATTTTAATTACCATGTAATTTATATAAAAGCTAATCAGCAAACTGCAAAATTTAGTTTTTTACAATTTATATACATTCTTGATATCATTTACAACAAAACCTGTTTTTATAAATTTTTCTCTAAAACATCAAGATTTGGAATAAAATAATCATAAATATAATGATAAATCATAAATATAATGATAAATCATAAATATAAATACAAACATAATGTAAAGCTCGGTGGCGTAGTAGCTAAGGCGCGGGACCCGTATTCTCGTTGGCGCGAAATCGATTCCCCGTTTGGTCGTTTCTTCACTGATTCTGCTGTGTGTTGACAACACGTTAATTAATATGTTAACTGTATTGTTTTATATGTACATTTAATGTGTAAAAAAGGGCAGAAATTGACTGTATGTTACATCCGCATAATCACGGATGTACGAAAAATTATTTTTCATTTTTATTTTTTTTAACCTTTTGTTATACATATAAATGTGCGTACGTATATATAATTATATGTACGCATATACATTATGCATGCATATAAACATGTTTATTTGCAGTTCTCTCCCTAAATAAAATTAATAAATACATATAAGTAAATAAATAAATGAATCTTTTACTAATAAGGAATATACTGTATTAAAAAATAAATTTAATTTCTTGTAATAGTCTTAAGAGAAAAGCAGTAAGTTCGCGCGCCGTATACGCTACCTCAGCATTTTTAGGCGTGATAAGAAGATATCTTCTGTCACCGAATGTGAGATTTTAAAGAGTTTCTCACGGCCGAACTGACCAATGGGACTCTTTTAAATTTTGACAAACTTGCATTTTATTTCTAGATTTGTACCTTTCTTGCAGAGAAAAATAATTTTAATAAGTCAGTCCGCAGTTAGACCTCGCAAGGGTAATACCTTTTTTAACTTGCACATAAATCAAGTGTAAAATCGTAACAATAAAAACTTGTAACTCGCGCTTTATTCCCTTCTTAAATTTAATTACAAGCGAAATAACTTAATTTAGTCGCGCGCTTATTTTAACAAGTCAGTCCAATAAAAACGCGATTTTTATACAACTTACTGCTAGGGGAAAAAGTGTGTTAATACAAAGAATATTTCCTATTTTATTTTCAAATAAAAATAAATAAAAATACTAACGAGGTTTCTTCCGATTTATTATTGTAAATCTGCGCGATTCACTTATCAATAGCTTGTATAACATTTGTAATAAAATTAAATAAATATCATTTACAAAAATATACAAGAATAATCTCTGCGAACATAAGTGCCATTAATCCAGTTCCTAAATAATTAACAAGCGAACAACCAGAGAGGAGCACTGCGCCCTTCAGTGTAAAGTTTATTAAGTAGATAAACTCCTTTGCTTTCGACCACGCAGCCAGCGGTTAAGACAAGGTAAGTGATTAAGCTCCTCTATCCCGCAGTCTTTTCAAAATAAAAAAATATTTAACAATACCAACAAGAAATATCCCAAACAAACACATGTCCGAGTAAACCTATTTAAGATGACCGGACATAACAAATGGTGACAGCGACGATGGGATATTTCTTGTCAAATAACTAATAAACACTAACAAATTTTTTTTTATTATTGCTTTTCATACTAATTAATTACACTCGAAATGCTCTCTATCACAGGGAAACGCTAAATAATATTAGATAAAATACTTGGTTTAGATGAGCATAGAGTAAAGATTTTTCGATCTGTTAACTTATTTATAAGTTGATAAATCAAAAATAAAATCTAATAACGCCTTTCTTATTTGAAATACATTGTTCAAAACGTTCTCTATCGCAGGGAAACGCTAGGTAACTAGACAAAATACTTGCTTTATATGAACGTAGAACTAATATTTTCAATTCTTGATTTGTTTATAAATTAATTACTCTAAAACCAAATATTCGAAGCGTTCTCTATCACAGGGAAACGCAAGACAAAATACTTGTCTTAGATGAGCACAGAACCAGTGTTTGAGATATTAATTTATTTATAAATCAATAATTTGGGGAAGAATAAATAAAGAAAAAGAAAGAATACTGAATAAATTGTTCAAAACGTTCTCTATCGCAGGGAAACGCTAGATAACTAGACAAAATACTTGCTTTAGATGAGCATAGAACATTTATTTCAATTCTTATTTATTTATACATAAATTAACAAACAGATCAATAAATCTAACATTAAGTAAAAATAAATACTTTACTTCTTTCTGTTTCTATAACTAACATTTTTCTGGAATAACAATCTTTACCTTACAAATATCTAAAATAAAAACTTAGTCAATTAGCTTATCTAACGCAAGGCGTAAGATTAAGCTAACGCTCGTAGATCTGCTTTTAATTTTTCGTTTGCTACTTTTTCTTATGTTAATATGAAGTGAACCATTTTTCTTTCTTTGCAAATGTAATTCTGTAATAACTGAGTTAAAAATTAATGTTTTTTTTTGTTGTTTTTTTTCTCTTTCTTGTTTCTTTTTTCATTTTTTTTGTTTTTTGTTTCTCTTCTTCTTTCTTTTTTTTCTCTCTCTCTGACAGGGTTTACAGTTTTTGAGCCTCACGGCATAAAACTCGTAAATTATTTTTTCATGCTTAACAGCATTTAAAAATTTCTGGTGGAGAGTAAGGAAAATTTTTTTTTTTCAATCATAACGTTTTATTTCTTGAGGGTCTTGTAGGTCTTGAGCATCACGGCATAAGACTTGCAAATCGCCGTTTGTGCTTAACAGCACGAAGGGCTCAACCTGAAGAAAATAAAAAAGGGAAGAAACAAGTTGGCCCTATATCTGAAAGTTTATTTTCAATTTTGGGCTTGTATCTATTGAGCCTCACGGCATATAGTGCTAGTTCTCTTTTATCGCTTAACAGCGGCAAAAGACTTGGAAAAAGAAAAGAGACAATTAGGTCTTGGAGCAACTTTTTCTAATAAATATTTTCTTTTCCTCCTTCTCTTCTTTTTTTCTTTTCTTCCTCTCTTCAAATAATCATTTTTTTTTCTTTTTGGTTTTGTTTTTTTTTTCCTTTTTTCTGCTTTCCTCCTTATTTCTCCAGTAAATGACAGATAATAAAAGGAGAGGCCTTAGCCCTAAGATAAGGCAAACAGCAGATAAGCTAAGTCTGCAAGGAGAGGCCAGAGCGCGGTTCATAGCGTGGGCCAAAGGAAACGACATTGATCTAGAGCCACAATTTCTACTGCCGAGAAAGAAAACCGGCTCAAAAAGAGATTTAGTCGTTAACCCATACGTAATCGACACGCCAGCTAAATATTTAATAACTCCCCCCCCCCCGGATACGACAACCGCAACAGCAGCGTGTTGTAATCGATTTGAGTCTCGAAGAAGTACAACCCGCACCAGCTCCGCTATTGCCCTTGCAAGTTGACCAAGTCGGTCAACATATGCAGTCGGAAAATAATCTAATTACTATCGATTAAAAAATTTTTCTTATATCGCGTTTCCTTTCTTCTATAAGTAAGGAGCATTTTATTTAAAATTTCTTTTTCTTCTCCTTTTTCTCAAAATTAACCTAAGAAATCAATCTTTATATATATAAATAACAATTTATAATAATAATTGCACAAGCGATAGTCTATTTTTTTTTTAAATAGCCTAGATTTTAAATATCTTATAAAATGGCTACCGGAGGAATTAACGACAAAGATTTGCCGCTCACCGAAGAGGAGTTGAGACTATACGCTAACAACTTAAAAGAACGCGAACAAAGAATTAAGGATTTAGAACAAGCGCTAGGGAATCGTGAGAAGTAAGTCCTAAGTGAGGCAGAACGATTAAAGCAGGACGCGATAGACTCGTTAAATGTAGAAAAGGAACGCGTTCAAATGCTTGAAAAGGAACTCGAAAAAGAAAGAAAACACCGCGAAAATCTTGAAATTACCATATCGGACACTGCCTCTAGTGTATCAAATTTTCCCTTAGCACAAACTAATGAAATAGATTTGGGATCTCAAAATAAAACGAATTTGAGGTTAAAGCCAATAGACGAAACCGAGGAGTTGACAGAGGACGTGATAACTCAATTAGCAAAAATGTGCCGTGACATAGATCGAATGCGTGCAACTCGCTCAACGTCCCCCGCACCGCAAGCACAGCAAACATTACCACCAGACCCAGCATCAAGACCTCATAATAACCTAGCAGAACCACAGAATTCCTGGACTGTGCCACCAAGCATTTACATAAGGAAGGCCTTAAACAGTATACCAAAATTTGACGGAACAAACTTAATACCTTTTGTCAGAGCATGCAAACGCGCAACTCAAATAGTTCCTCACCACCTTGAGAGAGAGTTAATAAAGTTAGTGAAAAATAAACTCGAAGACAAAGCGTATATCGCGTTCGAGCACAATAATTTCGGAACATTGGACGAATTCGTCGATAAACTAAAATCCGTTTTTGCCCCCACAGAAACTCTAAACAATCTAAGAGGTAAACTGGATCAAATTTATAAGGGAAGGAACGAGTCACTGCTTAATTTTATTACACGAATCGTTGACCTTAAAGAAGCTATTATCGATCGAAAACGTTTCGATATCAGCAATGAATTAACTCATGACGAACTTTCTGAAATCGAAGGAGATATAATCGAAGGATTTCGAGACGGCTTACCGCCGGAATTTAGGCAAAGGCTTAAAAACCCAGCAAACTTAACTCTGAACGAAGTATTCGACGACGCAATCGCGGTGGATAAGCAGATTGATAGGGACAACTTGAAGCATGGATATAAGATCAACGAAAGAAATAAGAATCTCTATGAAAATAGACGAGATACAACCACATCTAATCAGGGGAGATACAACCAGACTAACAACCAATCAAATGACAGAAGCAAAAGTCATAATAACAATTACCAGACAAAAATATGTGCCTATTACAAAAACGGAGGTCATGTAAAGGAAGAGTGCCGTAAATTAAAATTGGTCAAAGAGAATCAACAAAAAAACGAGACGAACGCTCCAGCGAAGGGCGCTCCTGGAGCGGCAACCGAGAAAACGCGTCCAGTTAACGCGATTGTAACAGAACTTACATCTACACCGTCAACTTAGAAGAAACAACGCCAATCGTCATCGTAGAATCCCCACAATTTCTACACAATTTCGTTGAAGCTATGGTTGATTCAGGCGCGCAGCCCAATATAGCCAAAATAGGCATTTTTAATGGAGACGTAATGGTTGACGAATCAAACCGACCATTGTTAAGAGGAATATCGGGAACCGATTTACCTTCGATTAATACATGTGTCATTGACATATACGGATCCCCAACAGAGGTCATTATAGTCGCCAATGATTGTCCGATGAAAACAGAAGCAATGATAGGTTCAAACTTCTGTGAGCAGCACGGTGCAAGCCTCGATTTCTATCGAAAGGCACTAATTTTCGAGGACAAAACCTTGCCTTTCGTAAATTTAAAAGACGTTAAAAGAATACCTGCTCTAGCAACCGCAACTGTACGTTTCCCGCTAAATAACCCAGAAGATAAATATGGCTATTTTAGGAAAATAAAATTTAACGAAAAAGGCATAGTGGCAGGAAACATCATGGCAATCAACGACGGAGGCTACGTTGACATAGAAGTATTCAATACCAATATCTTTGATATCGACCTAAAAATAACACCGCTAACTCTAGAACCACCACAGAAATATTATCAGTATCGTAACGAGAAAATTTTTATAGACAAAGATAGCACTCTCTTCATGGATATAGAAGATATAAAAGAAGTTAACGTCACGAACCAAGCACCTTCTCTTGTTTCTATGCAGGCCAATGTAGATGATGCAAGGTCAGCCGACGAACTAATCAACGACTTAATTACTTTCGAATATGGTAAAGAATACGATCGAGTTTTTCAGGGACGCTACTCAGACAGTACTATTTGCTCATCTTCCGAAGGAGACCTTCAAATTCAAGAAAATATAATTCCTAAATCTAAGGTTCCTGTGCAGGTGTTACCCAATTCAGCAACGTCATGCGTTGAGTCCGAAAATGCTTCGCGCGACACGGTAGACGATGACGCTCCGAACTCTATCGCAAATTTAATCGAATCCCCCGGCCGAAATCCAAAACCATCGTACGCAAAGCCTGAAAACGTCCCGCGCAACACGGTAAGCGACGATGACAATGTGCGACATAGCACTTACAAGACTTATGCTAAGCCCGAAGAAGCTCCGCGCAACACGGTAAGCGCAAGTCTAACCAAAGGGAAAATTGAAATATCAGATAACGAAAGCACAGAAACCACTGAAGAAGATATAATAATTCGAGATTTCCTTCCAGGTGCAAATTTGCTGGACTATATCGAAGTAAATCAGGTGAATGAACCAATAGAAACTTATGTAAATTACTCTGATATAGAACCATGTATCAACAGAACTATCTTAGTCATAAATACTGTCACTGAATTCTACGTCGAGCCATATAAAAAGGATAATCGAAGTTCAAAACACAAAAATTTTGAGCGAGTATACAATGCTAATGTCAAAAACAGAACAGAATGTATATTAAACAACATACCTAAAAACCATATAGTGGAAGAAAACGAAGCAAGGCTGCAGAAGCTCATTAAAAAAACTGCTGATGTTTTTCATTTGAAAGGAGAACCCCTTTCCGCCACTAACATAATCGAACATAAAATCGAAACCTACGACGAAGAACCAGTGAACGTAAGACAGTATCCAATACCTCAAAAATTGCAAGAAGTTGTTTACGAGCAAATAAGTAAATTGTTAGAATCAGATATAGTCGAAAGAAGTGAATCGCCATTTAACAGCCCTCTCTGGGTTGTCAAAAAGAAAGACGATATTGAAGGGAAGCCACAGTGGAGAGTTGTAGTCGATTCCCGAAAATTAAATGAAAAGATCAAGCCATATCCACATCCAATCCCATATATTACACATTTAGTCGAGCAGCTCGGCGGGGCTCGCTATTTTATCGTCGTGGATATGTATTCGGGTTTCCATCAGGTGATGATTAGAGAAGAAGACCGAGAGAAAACAGCCTTCTCTACTCCTTATGGTCACTTTCACTTCAAAAGAATGCCTTTCGGAATTCGAACAGCGGCAAGTACTTTTCAAGAATTACCCAATAAAATATTAGGGCATAAACCGTTAGATCTAAACTCGAAAGGAAAAGGAAAGCTAGGATATATTGATGACGTCATACTGTTTGCGGAAAATCTAAACGATCTAGATGAACTATTCCTGGAATTTACAGAGACTTTAAGGAAATCTAACCTAAAGTTAAATCCCTTAAAATGCCAATTTTACGAAACATCAGTGACATTTCTTGGTCACGAGATTAGTCATAAAGGCATGAGACCAGACCCAAGTAAGACCCAAGCTGTCGAAAAATTCCCTCGTCCACGAAATGTCAAGGGAATACGCCAATTTCTTGGTCTGTGCGGATATTATCGACGTTTTATCCCAAATTTTGCAACGATCGCAAAGCTATTGACAAACCTTTTGAAGAAAGCAGTAGCTTTCAATTGGGCAGATAAACAGGAAATAGCTTTTGAGACGCTCAAAAACTGCCTAATTAAGGAACCAATTTTGCATCATCCAAACTTCGAAGAGGAATTCTTTGTAACAACAGACGCCTCAGACTACGCAGTCGGTGGTGTCCTATCGCAAAGGAAGGAAAATTTAGATTTACCTGTAGCTTACGCAAGCCGATTGCTTACAAAAACCGAGATGAATTATAGCACTATCAAAAAGGAACTACTCGCAATGCGATTTTGCGGTGACCAATTCGACTATTGTCTGATTGGCCGACATTTCACCTTTATAACTGACCACCAACCTCTCGTTTGGCTGCATAAAATAAAGGACTGTACATCTAAATTAAAAAAATGGTATTTTGAATTAAGAGGCAAATTTGACTTTACTATCAGATATCTTCCAGGAAAAATTAATTTCGTGGCTGACGCGCTGTCACGTAACCCTCCAGAGAACGAAGTGCAAAATATACGCGAATCGGAAACTAAAGAAATCATTAAGATAACGTCCGAGGAAAACACTTGTAAACCGGTCTATGAAATAAACGCTATAGAGTCAATCGCAACCGAGACACTGTTTAAAAAGAATGACTTCCTAGCAGTAAGAAACAGTAAGGACAGTTTTTATTTATGCCAAAGCGAACAGTACATCAAATCAAATAATGAAGTAATATCTATACGATGGTTAACGCGCCAAGACGGAGACGAACATATATATTCTTTTGACTATGACGACAAGATACCTTTCGACAGCATACTAACAAGCGTAAAATTGACTAAAATCAAGCAAGACAGATATCCACTGCCAGCCGACGAACTGTCACGGACGCTAGACATCCTTAAGGAATCTTTAAAAGCCACAGCAAATAAACTACCCGAAGACGCTCACGTGACTGACGATGCTATGAATGAAAATACAAATATTTCTGAGGATCATCAATCGCTCAGGGACGAATTACATTCAAATCTGTCCAGGGCGAATGAAGCTCCTCTATCTGTTGAGTGTGAGATAGGTCGAGACGAATCAAATCGACCTCGACCATCACGAAATATAATCGAAACGAAAGATAACTTTCTCATGGCAAAAGACAATCTGACCTATTTCATAACACAAAAAAATCAACCTCTCGACTCAGGAGCACTTTTTCTGCAACAAGAACAAAGACTTCCGCCCCTGCAAGATATTGTCCTTGCAAGAGCAAAAGTCATTGAAAATGACAAAAAGATTCAGATAGCTTTGCCAATTAAAGAAAATCTGCATACACAAACAGATAGAGAAATTTTCAAGGATGCTATTTTTTCACTGTTAGACGTATGCCAGACAACGTCTCTGATATCCTTGAGAATTTCAAAAACAGACTAGATAGACGATATCACGTGAAGTGAAATAGTCGATCTGTTGAAAGATATATTTTCAGATTCTCAAACTAAGATAATAATCTGTAAAAACTTGATACAAATACCAGAAGTAGATCTGCGTGAACAAATTAGACGCGAAATTCACGAGTCACCAATAAACGGCCATGAAGGTATAACAAAGACATATAACCGAGCTAGACAACACTATTTTTGGCCAAATATGAAAGCGGGAATCCAAAATTTTGTCAACGCGTGTCGCACTTGTCAACTAAATAAACTAGTTAGAAATAAGGTTAGGCGACCTATGGTGTTAACAGACACACCGGGTTCTAGCTTCGAAAAGATTTCGTTAGATATCGTAGGTCCATTGGATTGGACCAGAAATGGGAACATGTACATTTTGACGATGCAAGATTTGCTAACAAAATTTTGTATAGCTGTCCCTTTAGATTCAACTACGTCAACGGTAATTGTCGATGCTTTTCTGAAACGATTTGTTTTTATTCATGGGTCGCCAAGGATAGTTTTGACGGATCAAGGTGCAAATTTTATCAGTTCATTAATGAAAAACGTCGCAAAAATGTGTAAAATTAAAACATGTACTACCACCGCATTTCACCCTCAATCCAATGGATCTATCGAGCGAATGCATCACTCGTTAAAGGAATGGTTAATGAACTATGTATCAAATATACGACAATGGGATGAATGGTGTGAATGTGCGACATTTTCCTACAATACCAGCGTTCATGAAGGGACGAAGCTCACCCCATACGAATGCGTATATGGGAAGATAGCTCGGCTCGCGTTCCATCAGCGAGAGCGGTATTGGGGGAAAATACTACCGATACTTATTATGACTATTTGACTAGATTAAGATCAAAATTGTTAGAAATACACGAATTAGCTAAAGAAAATCTAAATAACGCAAAAAGACGTTCCAAGGAATATTACGATAGGAAGTTAAGAGGAGGCCGTATCATTCTGTCCTTGTCTAATCTAAATTTTCGTTATTATAAATAAATAAAATATTTTCATAGAAAAGTAAGACAACCGCCCAATAGAGCAAAAGATAAGCAAACGATTCTTTTCTATGAAAAAATATGAAATTTCTATTATTTTTCGAGTGAAGTCTGAAACGGAAAAACAATCGAACTTGATTGAGTTAATTGAACTGTTTTTTTCGTTTCAGACTTCACTCGAAAAATAATAAATATTTTATTTATTTATAATAACGAAAATTTAGATTAGACAAGGACAGAATGATACGGCCGCCTCTTAAACCCGTGTAATTTTAAGGTTAATGACCACGTAATGCTATTAGTAGAACCTAGAAAAGGAAAATTTCAACCGCAGTATACCGGGCCACATAGAATTCTCGAAATATTAGAAAATGGTAGAAATATTAAAATTTCTTTTAAAAACACTACAAAAATTGTACACCTAAATAAATTGCGCTTAACGAAACTAAGATCCGAAAGCTCGATCGATAATGATCAGAACTCTACATTTGACTAAAGATTTCTTAAAGTGAATACACATAACGATAATTAACGTAAATCTGCGTATTATTTATTTTTTTTTATCATCCAATTTCTTTGTTTTGTGATACGTATGCATATCCAAATTTTTCTCTTCTTTGGATGTTATAACGAATAAAGAAACTTAAGCAAGTTGGTGAATTCACTTTACCTAATCACGCATCTTTAAAAAGTTATCTTAGTAATTGGGTACAAATGCTTATAACCTCAATCAACTGTAACTACGCAACATAATAACTATACCTGTATCAGCATAAATTAATAAGTCTGCGAATAATCTTAAGTTATTTTTCTTTGTTATAGGAGGATGAACTGCAAATTAATGTTCTTTTTGTACACTAATATTCGAGTCGCCGTCACTTTTGCGACATATGAATGCGGATCTGCCACCCCCAACATAACAACTTTCGCACTTTCAGAACTTGGAGACTGCGTGCTATCCGACGCAGAACCTACTGAGGAAGAAATATACCTTCAGCTGCTATAACATACTCAATATTTCAAGGTCCGAGCTTACCAATGTAGAATACAGGTAGAGCAGGAAATTACGTATTGCGGTATGCATTCGCACAACTCAAAAGTAAAAGGAGGCTCTACCACATTCATGGAGTTGACAACGAGAGAAGCATGCGAAGATCTCGTTAGGTATGGCCAATATAAATATGGACGCTCCGTAATAAATAATCTATTGGTGAACGCGACCAATAGAAGGACTGTCACAATCGCCGGAACATTGGATCCAAACGGATATTGTGAGGGTACAACTTACAATGATAATGGATATGAATACGAAAAAGTAGTCGTAACTGCGAAACTGGAAATCAAAGCAACAGACTACGAGGTCACCGTAGATAAAAAGAAGAATATGGTGATCCTAAGCACCGGAACTCGATGCAGCTACACCAGCGGTAGATGCATTGATGAGGAAGGAAGCTGCATCTTCTGGACCCCAGTAATGGGATCCACATGTAAGTTCGATGAATTCACCATCCTATATGAAGGTATAGAGACACGTATGGTTGATAACAATTCGAACATTCCCGTTATCTACTTTGGTAATTCAACTGGGAAGATAAATTTTGGTCTACTCAAAACTGGAGAAGAGATGCTATGCGAGTATAAATTAATTAAAACGGATCAAACAGAACTATTCATTTAAGAAACCACAAGAGGCAAATCATTCACCACCCGAAAAAGCTTGGAGGTACCAGATATCATCCTTACTACATATTTCAACGCAAAAATAATGAATCTCGGAAGACATCTCGATAAACAACTAGGATCACTATATCGTGACATAGTCCTGCACCGATGTATATTGGAAAAGCAAATCATAGAAAATGCTCTACATCTGGCGTTCTCAAACCCAGACCTTTTTGCCATGAAAGTCATGAAGAAGCAAGGTTATTTAGCCATAGCAGCAGGAGAAGTCGCCCACATCATTCAATGTGTACCACGATCCTGCAAAATAAGAAAAACGGAACAATGCTACTACGAAGTACCAGTGACTTGCGATGACGAAGCTTACTTCGCCAAACCTATCAGCAAGGTGCTAGCACAAATAGGAACAGTTAGAGATTGCAACACACTTATACCAAGTATCTTCAAAATCAGCGAGAAATGGTTTAAGATTCATCTTACAGCAACGGAGGTAAACCTACCGCAAACCCTAAAACCATTTGCCCAACCCACCTGGAAACACGCCAGCATCTCAGAAGTCTTGGAAAATAGAATATACACTGGAAGACCTGCAAAATCTTCGCGAACATTTGATCTTTCCAGCCGAAAAGCCTGCAATGCTAGAAGCAATAGCGAGACGGCTTAACGACAGAGAAGCAAGAACGCGCTCTGTAAAGTTTAACAACCTGTTGACGCCAGAAGAAATGGAAACAATGATGGAATCCACACTTAACAAAATGTGGAACGAATTTCAAAAATTTGGGCAAATCTCGGCAGGAATATTAATGATTATCCTGATATGCCAAGTAATCAAACTAATCTTCGACACCATAATCCGCGGATACACTCTATATACGGTATATGGACAGAGTACAAGACTCCTGGGAGCCATTTTCGGCTCGATAACACATTTGCTTACGAGCCTGGCTAAGCCCGAACGTACAGAGAAGGATAAAACATCAGAACACGGAACAGCCACCGGGTCAACGGAATCATTGAATCCGCCAAGAAGAGGACTCAGCAGATCTAACTCTATGCCACCATCAAGAAAAACCATCCGAGACATCGAGCTCAAACTGTTAGGAACCTCAAAGCAAAACAATTAAAATCTTATTGCTTTGTTTTCACGGTGGGGGTGTTACATCCGCATAATCACGGATGTACGAAAAATCATTTTTCATTTTTATTTTTTTTAACCTTTTGTTATACATATAAATGTGCGTACGTATATATAATTATATATACGCATATACATTATGCATGCATATAAACATGGTTATTTGCAGTTCTCTCCCTAAATAAAATTAATAAATACATATAAGTAAATAAATAAATGAATCTTTTACTAATAAGGAATATACTATATTAAAAAATAAATTTAATTTCTTGTAATAGTCTTAAGAGAAAAGCAGTAAGTTCGCGCGCCGTATACGCTACCTCAGCATTTTTAGGCGTGATAAGAAGATATCTTCTGTCACCGAATGTGAGATTTTAAAGAGTTTCTCACGGCCGAACTGACCAATGGGACTCTTTTAAATTTTGACAAACTTGCATTTTATTTCTAGATTTGTACCTTTCTTGCAGAGAAAAATAATTTTAATAAGTCAGTCCGCAGTTAGACCTCGCAAGGGTAACACCTTTTTCGACTTGCACATAAATCAAGTGTAAAATCGTAACAATAAAAACTTGTAACTCGCGCTTTATTCCCTTCTTAAATTTAATTACAAGCGAAATAACTTAATTTAGTCGCGCGCTTATTTTAACAAGTCAGTCCAATAAAAACGCGATTTTTATACAACTTACTGCTAGGGGAAAAAGTGTGTTAATACAAAGAATATTTCCTATTTTATTTTCAAATAAAAATAAATAAAAATACTAACGAGGTTTCTTCCGATTTATTATTGTAAATCTGCGCGATTCACTTATCAATAGCTTGTATAACATTTGTAATAAAATTAAATAAATATCATTTACAAAAATATACAAGAATAATCTCTGCGAACATAAGTGCCATTAATCCAGTTCCTAAATAATTAACAAGCGGGCAACCAGAGAGGAGCACTGCGCCCTTCAGTGTAAAGTTTATTAAGTAGATAAACTCCTTTGCTTTCGACCACGCAGCCAGCGGTTAAGACAAGGTAAGTGATTAAGCTCCTCTATCCCACAGTCTTTTCAAAATAAAAAAATATTTAACAATACCAACAAGAAATATTCCAAACAAACACATGTCCGAGTAAACCTATTTAAGGTGACCGGACATAACACTGTATATAATTAAAAAATAAAATGAAATAAAGTTGTAGCTTCATCGAACAATTTGAAAAATTCTAAAATTTCGAAGATCTGTAACTCTTAATCCTTTTGATTTTGATTACTATAATTTTTTTATGTATTTTGGGTGATAAATAGAACATGTTACGAGAATTTAAGCGATTTAAATTTTTTTACCCTTAACATCCCATATGCATGTGCGTGCTTATGTATGTGTGTATGTGTGTATGCGTGTGTGTGTAAAATATGAAGTTAGTTTTTTGTAGTATAAAATATCTATAATGATTTACTCTTCTTTTAACAATTATGTACCATTAAAAAAAATAAATAAAAAAAGAAAATATAAAATCTTAAGGCGTCATAGTCACGAAAGGTATATCTAATATCCATACACTCTATTAAGTTAATCTACTATAACTTTATTCATTCAATTAAGTGGAAAATACGCAGATGAATTAGATAAAAAAGATTATTAGTCTCAGACCGTATATATTAAAAATAATAATGCAACTTAATTTAATTTTTGCCGTTCTAACCTTAAAATCCCTACTTTGTTGCTCTTTTTTGGCTGTCATGGCAAAAAATACGCTTCGCAACTGTTATAAAATGTACTATTATTTATAATTGCTTTCTCATAGAAAAAGCATTGTATCGGTAAAAAAAATTTTTTTCTATTTTTTCATTAATTTGTACATATTTGAACTCGGTGAGTCGAAAAAAGTGGTTTCCAGAAAATGTCTGTATGTATGTGTGTGTGTGTGTGTGTGTGTGTGGATGTATGAATTCAGTTAGTGAACTGTATCTCGAGAACTACTCGATGGATTTGCTTCTAATTTTGCATGGAATTTAGTTTTGTGACTAACTTGCTGGGAAGCTATTGATAATTTGGTTCTTCCAGCGTAGTTTTCATTTTAAAGTTTTTAAAAAAAAAAAAAAAAAATTCGATTTTTCGTTTTTTGGTTTTTTTTTGTTTACTACTCGATGAATTTGCTTCAAAATTTGCATGGAATTTATTTCTGATTGCCCGGATAAAATAAATTTTTAAAAACTGATTTTCTTAGCTCAGTTTTAATTTTAGAGCATTTTGAAATTTTTGAAAAAAATGTTTCTATTTATTAAGCCAATAAAATCTTAAAAACTACTCGATGGATTTACTTCAAATTTTCCATACAATTCAATTTTTTGATGAACTGGTGCGGAAGCTATTGGGAATTGGTTTTCTTAGCGCTGTTTTTTTTTAGAATCATTTTAAGAATTTTTAAAAAATTTCGATTTTTCATTTTTTTTGTATTTTACGTAAACTACTCGAAGAATTTGTTCGAAAATTTGTATGGAACTTTATTTCGACTGCCAAAATTATTAAAAATTTTGTCAACTAATTTTCTTAGCGCACTTTTAATTTTAGAGCATTTTTAAAATTTTTTAAAAAATTTTTATTTCTAATTTTTTTCTATTTTACGAAAACCATTTGATTGATTTGCTCCAAAATTTGTATGCAATTAATTCGCTACTATCTGAAGAAAACAAGCTTTGGAATACTAATTTTCTCAGCGCAGTTTTAATTTTAGAGCGCTTTGAAAATTTTCTAAAAAATTTTTATTTTTCATTTATTTTCTTTTTTGCGTTAACCATACTATAAATTTTCTCCAAAATTTTCATACAATTAATTCGCTATTGTCTGAAAAAAATAAGCTTTTGGAAACTAATTTTCTTAGCGTGGTGACAATTTTAGAGAATTTTAAAGATTTAAAAAAAAATTTTGATTCTTCTTTTCTTATTTTTTTTTATTCTACGTAAAGTACTCGATAGATTTGTTCTAAAAATTACAGGGAAATTATTTGCGACTGCCAAAAGAAGGGGAATTTTCAAAAATTGATTTTCATAGAGTAGTTTTAATTTTAGAGCATTTTTAAAATTTTTAAAAAGAAATTTTGTAAAGAAAATGTTATTTATTTAACCAGTTAGATCTCGAAAATTACTCGATGGATTTGCTTCAAATTTTGTAAACCATCTATGTTTTTGTATAACCAGGCGGGAAGCTATAGAAAATTTGTATTCATAGTGTATTTTTTTTTTATAGAGCCATTTTAAGAATTTGAAAAAATTTTCGATTTTTAATTTTTTTTTTGTATTTTACGTAAGTTTATTGATGAATTTGCTTTGAGATTTCCATGGGAATAATTTGCATCTGCTAAAAGAAGGATAACTTTTATAAAATGATCTTCTTAGCGTAGTTTTAATTTTAGAAAATATTACAAATTTTCTTAAAAAATTTTCATATTTCAGTTTTCTTCCATTTTACGTAAAGTACTCGATAGATTTGCTCTAAAATTTGTATACAAGTTATTTGATACTGTCTTTATAAACCAAGTTTGAAAAAAATAATTTTCTTAGTGTAGCTTTTTGATCACTTCTTTTGATTTCTGAGTAACTCTTGAAAATTTATAATAGTACTACTGATTTAGATGTTGACTTGTATTATTACATTCAACTAAGTATTTAAATATAATCATTATTAAATATTATAAATTAAATTGTTTTTTAATAAATGGAAAAAATATTTGAAGAAGAAGAATGAATTTCGTTGTTATTGTTCTTTTAAAGTACAAATTTATTAATAAATATTAATGTTGGACAATTTTTTTATATTAAAATCACATTTAAATAAATATAAAAAAAATAATGAAACTCAAAGAGCTCTATGAGAAAGCATTCCGCCAAAGCACTTGGCAGCGTTTTTTTTAAATGATCAACTAAATCGATTGTTATGAACTAATTTAAAATCTAATTTTATATTATTATTTATTTATTTCAGCCTATAAGGCCCAGAAATGGACTTTGTTTATAATAAGTTATAACTTAATCCGACACATTCATACTCATTTCATACCACACTCTTTTGCATTCTGCTACTTTGATTTCGCCTTTAATTGTATATTTCTCATTTTTGTTATGCAAATACACTTATTTGTTATATCTTCAGGACAATAGTTGAAATCTTTCATGCACTAATTAGCCTATCTTTATTTACCTAATTTTTACAAACTTACTTATTCTGTGATTTACTATTCTTAACTAACTTGTTCAATTCGCATAAAGCCCTAATCATTTTTCTATCCCTGACCTCGGCTACTATCTCTATCAGATTTAGATTTTTTTTCCTTCGTATCTGAACATCGCGTTACTAGGTGCGTTAGATCTTCTCTATCTTTTTTACGTAGTTTACTCATTCGGCCTTTTCAACCAGTATTTGCTCGCAAAACTAATATTACCGCATCTCTCTCGCAATTACATCAATATTTCTAATTTCCCCTCTGAGACTCAAATACCTAGGAAGACCCGCGACTAACCTATCTTTGTATTCTGGACAATATTTTGTTTCCCTTATTTTTCTATCCACCATCTGATCTTCTCTATCTTTTACTCTTCTCTTGATTTCTCTTTCTATATCTAGGCCGTAGACTTTGGCTATATCCCAACCGACTATGCTGTACCCTATGTTTCTTAAACATTTTACATATTCTTGACTGTATAGGTCCAACTCCTCATTTCCTTTCCATGCCTCTCTTTTTTCTTCCCGACATACTTTTATCAACCTATTTTCACTTAAATGTTCTATTTTTCTGTCGAACCTCAATGCTTTAACCATCCAATCTCTTTTCATCTTACCAGTGTCTATCTCTTTATAAATTAAGTACCTCAGTGTGCAAAAATCCAGCTTTAGAATCCATCTTAAATAATCCAATTGCACTTTCTCAAGTTCTTTTCTTTCTACCCAACCCCATATTTCCGCACCATAAAATAATACACTTTTTACTAAATACCCAAAGAGCATCATTCTTCTTTTGAAGTCAAATTTACTTTTTCTTTCACCTAACCCCCAAGTCATCTTTGCTGCTGCCATATCCTTCTTTGCTCTAAATATTTAAAAATACCTACCTCCTCTAAACATTTTCCCTCCTATTTCCATACCTCTTTTTTATATTTCCTACCATTATTGAAAATTACAATTTTCGTTTTTCCTGTACTCAAGACTAGGTTTCTTTCCACTAAAAATTTTTCTGATACATCTAACATATCTAACATAGCCTCTCTATTGCACACCAGTAAGACTAAGTTATCTACGTATGCTAGTGACCATAACCTCATTTTACCTATTTTTACCCCTCTTATATTCCTATCTTTAAATTCCTGTTCCAAACCTGCAATGTACAAACAGAAGAGAATTGGACTTAGTACACAACCCTGCCTTAAACCTTCCTTTGTCCAAAATTCGTCCGTGAAGTCTTCTCCGACCCTGATTTTTACTTTGTTTTCCTCATGTAAACCTTTTATTTTTTCAATTAAGTACTCACTTATATGCATATCCCTCATTATTTGCCACAGTTTTTCCCTTTTCACAGTGTCGAAAGTTGCCTTAAGGTCCACAAATGCAGAATACACCTTGCGTTTTCCAACCTTTTCTCTCTGTATAATATGATTCAGTATACATTATCCATCGTTGCTCTGCCCTTTCTAAAACCTGCCGGCCCATCTAGGAGCAGACCCTTGTCTTCCACTTCTATTATCAACTTTTGCCTTATAATCACTGTATATACCTTGTATGCTGACGATAGAATTGAGATACCTCTATAATTTTTTACATCCTTTTCTATACCTTTTTTGAACAGAAGTACTACAAGTGCCGTCTTCCAATCATTCGGCACTTCATCACCTTTCCATATCCTTCCCAAAAATTGTGCAGTCGTATAGTTAGGCCTCCTCCGAGTATCCATGCCTTCCCTGGAATTCCATGTAACCCAACTGCCTTCTTTCTTTTTAATGTTTAACATGCCTTGTGAACCTAAATTTCATACAGATAATCGTTTTCCTCAAACTTTATATTCCTACTTCTATTCTGTCCTATGATCTGCATCTCAGATCCCTTGAACAGCTTCATGAAATGTTTTTTTCGCCATTCTAACCCTAAAATTGTAACTTCATTGCTCTTTTTTTGCTCTCATGGCGAAAAATACAATACGCAACTAGTATGGAAAGGCTACTTTACGAAACTCGTTACGACCCTCACCTTCGGCTCAGGCCGTAAACTTCTCGTTTCGTAAATAAAGCCATTCCATACCCGTTACGTAATGTACTAATCCATACCCCTTTATCTATCTTCGCTTGGACATATGCTTTTTTTCTCCTGCCACAATCTAGATATTTCCAAATTTCATTTTCATTTTTTAGATTCTTCATTTGCCGCAATTCAGACTCTTTAAATTTCTTCTCACTTTCCTTAAAAAATATTCTTAGTTCACTTCTCCTCCGTAGGTATTCGCTTCTCATACATTTACCTTTTTTCCATGATATCAAGGTTTTCTTAAGTTCTCTTTTTTTTCTCGAACAATCCTTATTCCATTTTTTCATAACTATGGATCATTTTTTACCCTAACCTATTTTTTTGTACCTGAATCTTCAATTTTATTTTTCAATCCTAGCCATTCTTCTTCTATAGACTTCGGACCGCTCTACTTTCATCTGACCATATGAATCTCTGCTTTTTTATTATTTTTCTGCTATTTGCATCAGTGTTAATCTCATCTACTTTTTTTATATTTCCACATTCCAAACTTAAAGTAAGCGGCATATGATCTGATTCTGTCCCTAATAGCACAGAACGTTTTTTCAATGTTGAAAAAACGTATAATGTCATACGTTAAAACGTTTGTTTGAAAAGGAAGAAAAATGTTTAAGAAACGTAAATCACACGTCGAAAATGTCCGTCTATTTTGTCATATAATCATTGTAAAACGTATGCTTAACGTAGAAATAACGTTATGGAAGGCGCAAAGAAACCTTAGAAACATCGAATAAACATTTATTGAACGTTTTTAAATAGAAAAAGCATGATTATGAAAACTTATAACGTCTGTTATACATTTTTTAAACGTTCCTAAAATTTTTACGACATTCTCTAAGTGATTTTTAAAACGTGTAAAATACGTTTCTAATATGTTTTCATATAATTTAGAATTACTTTCCCATCAATTTTTATACGTTTTCAAACATTTATAAAACGTATTTATATTCTTAAAATAAACCGGCTACTAAAATTATTATATGTTCATTATACGTATATAAGACATTTTTATATTCTTAAGTTGTTCGTAAAAATTATTATACGTTTATTATTCGTTTATGAAACAGCTAAATATTTATTACCAAGGCCTATTTTCATACATTTTTATACGCTTACAAAACGTTCATTAAATTATTATTAAAACTTTTTATTCTAGTATTTATATCTTTATTGTACACCCAACGTTAATTGATTCTTTCCGAATTTTTCAAAATGTTCCAATAGAAACAAAGGAAACAACGGAATTGTCCGATGAAAGTTCAGGATTTCAAAACATTCGGAAAGAATCCATTAACGATGGGTGTACGTTTATAAAACATTTACAAGCTGTAAGATACGTAAAACGTGTATAAACAATACAAAAAAAATTACAGAAGTTTATAATAAAAATATTGGTATTTTGTACTTTTTATTCGATGTGATTTTACAATCTAACTCCATAATAATCCTTTTTATGGTCAATTTTTATTTTATACAATTAAATTATTCTGTTACAAATAGGCTTCATTTTAAATGTAATTATCTCAACAAATTTTATTACAAATATGTTTTACTTTGAAAATATTAGTTAGTATATAAAAACATATTATTTAAAAAGAATAAAGATAGAATATTGTATAAAATTTGTTACGAATTATTTATAAAGGTGTTTTCACACAGTAGGTGTGTATCAAAGGAAAAACTCCATAATGATTATTGAAAAGTAATTTGATAACTTTAGCAAAAATACATATTGCCTAGAAAATTCGAATAAATATTTAGTACAAGTATCGACAATTGCAATATGTATTATTTGTAAAACTATCGGTGGAGAATACAAACTTTTAACGTTCGGGAATTTTTTTCCTAATATGCTAATGCTACCATCATTATTTTTAATAAAATTTAAACATTGTATTAATTTCCATTGTTAAGAAGTGCACAGTTATTTCTATCATCGTGACAATTAAGTTACAATAAATTTCTTCTAAATACTAAAAACTAACATGATTAATACGAATTAATTAATACGAATTAATTCGATAATAATGGATCATTACAATATCTCTTTTCTTCTCTCCGGTACAAACAAGCATAATTTTAATCTAAATGAATTTTTTTATAACTATGGTTTAGTTTGATAGTATTAGTAACTTTACAAATAATACATTTCAATGCAAATGTGCGAAGTGGAACACGCATATTGAATTTAATTTTTTTTAATGAAGTGCGTGAATTCGCCTTTTTGAGCTTGTTTAGCGTGTGCGAAATAGTTGTTTCACGCATGGCGTACGCGATGTAAATACTACTTCGCACACGCTAAATCGCCACGAGAAGGAGAGTTTCGAACATCCCGATAAAAAAGATGTATTATGTAAGAAGTATTAACATAGAATCCTTTTTTGTCCTGCTTATGTTACAATAACCATATTATAAATTATGTGAAATGAAAAATGATGAATCATAATAATTTAATCTTTTTGACCCTCTTGATCTGCGTTATCGGTTTGCATGTTTTCTTTTGTTGGTTTTTTACTGCAAAAAGATGATACGTAAGCATAATTTTATAAAATGTAACCAGATTAATCAACAAACAAGCATTAAACTTACGCATGATATTTTAAAACGTTAGGTCTCAGCTTTAACCATTCACTGGTAATTTAAAAAATTTTTTCCTGCGACCACTTCCTTTCTATATTTACTGTTACTTCTGAGAAAAAGTTAAATAATCAAATTAAAATTATATCAAATAATATCACAATAATAATTTAATTTTTTTAATACACACTAACCAATAAATTATAAAAGGCCGTTTCTTGGAAATTTTTTTTTCCTTTTTGTCCTTTTCCACTGTACAGGGCCCCTAACTCGTTACTAATGGTACATCTTAGTCTGTTCTGCAAGGTATTTTTTAGGGTGTTCTCATCGCCGCCACCGGTTGATCTGAGATAATATTCCTACCGTTTATAAAAATAAAACTATCAATGATATTTCAAAGTAATTTTTTTTAAATTTGATACTTATTTAAAAAAGGGTAAATAAACTTACAATTTTCTTTTTAAAATGCTTCTGAGTTTCGATCATGTTATTAAAATTAATAAATATGCTATCTGTTTTTAGAGGCAAGATGCTTTTTAATTTCAAATAATCTTCATCCGTTGTGTGCGGATTTTTGTATGAATCAACACATCTTTGTTTTATGGTTTCTTGATGCATCACTAAAATAATAAAAACAGTTTATATCATTTTAAGTGAGTTTTCACAACAAATGTATTTGAAAAATTTTATTACCAATAAGATAATTGAGTTTTTAACTATCTGTCATTTCCATTATTTGGGTTTCATTCAGTTCGACCTGGCGCTGAGGTGATTGTTGTACACCGTGTACCTCATCAATAATCATATCTTCTTTTTGATTTGTCAACTCTCGCATAATTTTATATTTTTCTTTCACATTTTCGATATTTATAATCTTTGGCTTATTGCTTGTTTTATCTGGATTGTTGAATTTATTATTCGAATCTATTTAAAAAATAAAAATAAATTAACGTTCAATGTATAATCAGAAAATAGGGTACAAGGATAATTATTACATATTGTAATCACCTTCATCCAAGTTTTCTTGCTCCTCTAAGTCGGATACATCACTAGTTTCAGATTTGCCTAATTTAAAATTAAATGAAGCTATCACTCAATGTTCAATCACCAAGGCTTGAATTCATAGTCCACACTTGGAACTCAAACATCATTCTATCTTACTCTTTCACCATAAGAAAAATAAAGATAAAATGATGTTTGAGTGCTAAGTGTCGACTATAAATTCGAGCCTAAAGATAGGACAATAATATGGAGTATTTTAATCAAAGGTTGTTCTGTGTTTAAATAAAATATATTTGTAGAAATAATTATAAATAACGTAAATCTTATATAAGAACTTAATAAAAAAAATTGCTAAAGTATTTTGCTTTCACAAAAGTCATCTTAGTGACATATTATATTAATTTGAGAGCTTATTATTTGATTTTAGTGTACAATTTTCAAAATTAAAGTTAGTTTTGAATAGTGCAGAGATTGACGGACTTATTAAAATCGGTTTTACAAATTTTTAAGAATATAAAAAGGTTTAAAAATGAAAATTAGATAATTTTTAACTGAGGTTTTTCAATTGAGGTATTAATACTAAAGTTTTGGTTTTAATAACTCTATTGAACTAACTATAAAATATTAAGGATTAATTGTTCAATATAGTTACTATCTTTATCTTCATGAATTTGCTCCCTGTCGAGTACACTATCATTCTCACATGAACCTAAATTGAAATAAAATATAAATTAATTTTCAATGCCAACCCACCAAAGCAAGGACAATAATTATAAACTATAGTATGTAGGTCCAAATAGTTATGAATAAATATATAGTATTTGCTAATAGTTTCGTGTCTTAAATTTTATAAAGAATTTAAAAAATTTTGTATAACTTTTAAATAAGGAAAGTTTGTGACAATATCAAAGCTAGTTACAAAATATTTCATATTTTTACTAAAATAATTTATTTATTTAAGATAATTAAAAAACCAAGATTTATTTTGCATGAAAAGATATAAAAAAGTATATTAAATAAATTAGACGAAAATAAGTGAATATACTTCAAAAGATTGTGAACATACTTTATTACAATTCTCATTAACATAATACTATTTTTGTTACCAAATATTAAAAAATATTATAATATACAGCTTACGTCCTATTTCATGTTCTTTGGGTGAAGATGGCGACATGGAAAAAATGTTTGAATTTTGAACACATCCTGTATGATCAAGATCATGAGTTTTGTTTGCTGTAGGTGATGCAGAACATACTTTTTCTGTAAATGAAAAAAAAAGTTAAAAAATAGTACAGAAAGTATAGTACACTTGAATTTTTTTAAAGTATAAAATATAAATACCATCTATGATTTTAGTATTGTCACTTGATACATTTGGTTCATTTGCTAGATCTAAAGAAAAATCAAATTTTATAAATATTCATGAATTATGCACAATATGTATACCTTCAATACATTATCGAAAAATTAAAGTAACGTCTGCTACATAAAAGGAAATTTATTTATCTAACATAGATTTTTCTGGAGCTTTTATCTTTGTCGACAAACTCTTTGGTGTTAATTTTGATTTTGTATATTCATCTAATGAAGAAGAACGTTTTCTTTTTTGTTGTCGATTTTTACGTAGACTTTTGTTTTGTAGCTTCAAATATTCATCTTCAACATCGGTCGTATAATTTGCGATTTTCAATTTTACATTGGCTTCTTCACATGATTATGCAGCTGTTAAAAATATTGAAAAACGTAATAAAAATTATAGTAAGTTTATTAAATTGTTTTAATTATTTTATATCATATTGCTAGTTACATACATTGTAAATTTGTAATAAAACGTATAAATCCATTAACTTTACATAGAACTTATATGAATGAACATTATAAAAGCATAATATAACAATTTACGGGCATTCCAAATTACTTTCGACACTGGAGTAAGTTTCCAGTTGATATCAGGTAATTAATTTATGTGGTTCATAACATAGCCATCGTATACGTTTTCCATCTTTCTGTAGCCAAAAATCGGGTACAGCTTCTGTAGTTTCTGTGTCCGTGTCCGGACCGGAAAAAATTGCGACATACCACTTATTACGATTTTCTAAGAATCCATCCACCTTGAAAAACTAATTAAGAAATTTAATTGAATTTTTGGTAAAAAACGTTTATATATAATATTTATACATATATATATAAATTTATACGCACATTAACTGTTCTGATGTATATATGTGTCTATACAAACAGAGTAACACAAAAAAACTACACAAGCTTTCTTTGAATTTGTTTTCCAATCGTCTTTTGTTCTCGGAAAAAATTTTAGACAGCGAGCAGAACGACGGTAAGAGATATGTTGATCGTTCGCAATTGTTTTACCTATGTCAACCGGAAAATAGTTGGCTATTATTTTGGTTTCCTTAAATCACATTGCTTACACCATGGTATAATTTTTAACAGAGCTCGAACTTCCTTCAACTCATAGGATACTTTTAAACTTACGCTTACAAGTTCGCGCGTGACTCTTATATTATTTACCTATATATATACATATATATATATACCTGCCCGGTCAAAAAAGGTTAGCTATAAAATATAGCTAAAAAAATAGTTAAATATATAGCTGTATCGAGCTGTTTTTACAGCTAAATCGATGTGTTTTTTTAACTGTTTTTATAGTTAAAAATGTACTTAATTTTATAGTTAATAATTTCATTATCTACCGAAAATATTAATAGCTACCTTTTCAACTATATTTTATAGCTAATATTATAGTTAAAAAAAAACACTTAAATTTTTAGTGTATTTATTACAATATATTAATAGCTAGATATTTAACTATACTTTATAGCTGAAAATAAATGGTTTTTTAGATATTCTTTATAGTTGAAAATATACCTAAATTTTTAGTTGATAATTTGGTTATTACTCATAGATATTAAGCTGAAAAAACATGAATATTGTTATAATATAAATGAATATAGCTGTATTTTACTTATATTTTTAGCTGTTTATATAGATGTTTTTTTTGACCGAGAACAGCTGAAAATATAACTGTAATTTCAGCTGTATTTTTAGCTGTTTTTTAGCTATATTTTTAACAATTTTTTTTAGCTAAACATTATTAGAGTAGCTTTCAGATATACTCGAGTTTATTTATATTGTCCTTCCCTACCTTCGCTGTAAATTGATTAACCTATACATACACTAAATCTAAGTAATAATGTCGCAGGGGTCGCTAGAATACACACGCGCATTTTTTAGTAACGGTTAGATGGGTCGGTCTTATATACAAAGTGTACTCAACTCTCACCACTTGCGGGAGTCGTACACTAATTTCAACGCGTCAAAAACGTTTAGCTAAAAAAATTAGCTAAAAATTAAGCTTAAAATATAGCTGTTTAGACTCGTTAAAATTTGTGTCCAACTCCCGCAAATGGTGAGAGTTGAGTACACTTTGTATATAAGACCGATCCATCTAACCGTTACTAAAAAATGCGCGCGTGTTTTCTAGCGATCCCAGGGACATTATTACTTAGATTTAGTGTATGTATAGATTAATCAATTTTCAGCGAAGGTAGGGAAGGACAATATACATAAACTCGAGTATATCTGAAAGCTCTAATAATGTTTAGCTAAAAAAAATTGTTAAAAATATAGCTAAAAAACAGCTAAAAATACAGCTGAAATTACAGTTATATTTTCAGCTGTTCTCGGTCAAAAAAAACATCTATATAAACAGCTAAAAATATAAGTAAAATACAGCTATATTCATTTATATTATAGCAATGTTCATGTTTTTTCAGCTAAATATCTATGAGTAATAACCAAATTATTAACTAAAAATTTAGGTATATTTTCAACTATAAAGAATATCTAAAAAACCATTTATTTTAAGCTATAAAGTATAGTTAAATATCTAGCTATTAATATATTGTAATAAATACACTAAAAATTTAAGTGTTTTTTTTAACTATATAATATAATAGCTATAAAATATAGTTGAAAAGGTAGCTATTAATATTTTCGGTAGATAATGAAATTATTAACTATAAAATTAAGTACATTTTTAACTATAAAAAACAGCTAAAAAAACACATCGATATAGCTGTAAAAACAGCTCGATACAGCTATATATTTAACTATTTTTTTAGCTATATTTTATAGCTAACCTTTTTTGACCAGGTGATGTATAAAATGTACATTGGTTGTTTTCGATAAAACACATGCGAATCCACACGCACTAACTTGCAAACATAACTTTGTATCGTGGGCATGCGCCTATAGCTTTTAGCATATACCTTAATCGTTGAGAGCGTATATATTAGTATTCGTTTATATTTCTGGTGTTAAAAGTTACATTATTTTATAATAAAAGACTCTCAAACGAATATCTGAACAGCCTATGAAAAGTTTATAAAAATCGTATTAACCCGTTTTTGCCTGAAATGCCAAAAAATTTTTCCTATTTTGACCGTGATGATTTTTATAGTGAAACGTTATAAAATCCTTTCTAATCGGGTACCCTATTGTTTTCAAGGGTGCTCTTTCGAAATCCGTCATTATTTTTTTATTTTGATTGGTCCTTTTTTCAAAATGGCGGATTCATTAATAAAAAATGGAAAATTTTTTACTTCTTTTCAAAATAATCCGTTTTTTTTAATATGAAATCACTATTAGATCTTGGACTAAGCTATGAATTTTGTGGCATACAGGTGTCTAGTTTAAGATGTCATAGGTTAGATATGAAAATTCAACATGGCGGTCACCAAAATGGCGGCTTTAAATTTAAAAGCCGGTGCAAAACTTCAGGAATTTTTTACTAGAATATGACAAAGTTTTAGAAAAAATTTTATGGATCAAAAAATGCTTAGAATCGTTCAAGGAATACTTCTGATTTTTTTCAGAATTTTTGGAGTCATTTTTGAATTTTTCAAAAAACTGGCTATTTATAAAGCATATTTGTAATTTCTTGTTGAATGTTGTTATTGTTTCGAAATTTTGAGTTTGAAAATATTGCCTCATCTATAATTTGGTTAAATTTTGAATTCCCACGTTTACTGAGACTTCATACATCTGTGATTTTAATTTCATCTTTGTTATATCTAAATATTCAATTTTTCAAAAATTCATCTAAAAAAATAATTGCGAATCAAAATTATAATGTCACGAAGGAAATCTGCAGAATTTATTAGTTATATCAAAACAAAGAGATCTCGACGCAATGTAGAGGTAGAAATTATGTCTGATCATGACGAATACGATGATATTGTACATTTACCTGATCCTGATGATTCAGGCGTATCTGATTCAGATTCTGATGAAGATGCAGATGACCTCACATCTACTGGTTTTTTTGATTCTAACACTTCTTATCAAAAAATATATAACAATTACTCGGACAATCAAAAAAAACTAGAACCCGATTATACATATGAATGGAATAACTGTGAAAAGATCTATTCTGAAAATGTAGATGATGAAATATTACTTACAGATAAAGTAAAGAGACAAATTTCGAATAGTACGCCGACTGAATTATTTAAGCTTTTTGTTTCTAAATCAATAAAAAATTACATAATTAGCTCAACTAAAGAAAATGGACTGAATTTAACTTTTAGTGAACTTGACACATTTGTAGGGATTCTTTTGCTATCTTCTTATAATATTCGAACGACAACAAGAGATTACTGGTCCAAAGACCCAGAACTCGGTTGTAAAAGTGTAAATTCTGCAATGAGTCGCGATAAATTTGAGTCCATCAAATCAAAGATAAAATACTCTAAAAAAAGTGATAGAAACGATCAAGATCGGGCTTGGAAAGTACGAAAAATTATAAATATATTTAGAGAAAATATTCTTCAATTTGGATTTTTTACAACAGCTCTCTCTGTCGATGAAATGATGGTCAAATTTTTTGGTCGTACATCCTTGAAACAATTTATTAGAGTAAAACCAATTAGATTTGGGTTAAAAGTTTAAGCTATCTGTACGTCATTTGGGTATATCCTTGATTTAGACATATATTGCGGTAAAAACAGTGCTAGTGGTGATGATAAACTGTTACGACCCAGGCTTGGATCAGAGAATAATAAATGGTATAGATGTCCTTCTCGATGTTGAATTTGAATTCTCTTCTCGATGATAATTCGTCCCGCGATTAAATTCAATTCAAATTTAACTTTTAGAACTCTATCGAATTTCAATTGTTTTTAAATTAAAGAATTGAATAAAATCAATCAGTTTAAGTGAGTTCGATCCCGATTAAGGGGTGAAACCCAAGGAAATCGAGGATAGAAATTAAAAGTAAACTCCTTTAATTAAATTTGATCAATACGTAAAGCTTTATTATTTATTTTATATATGTATATCGTGCAAGTTCGAAGCTTGAACTAAGACTGACTGGCTGGCCGCTCTTCATCTTCTTTTATACTTATTCCTTCCCATAAGCTCTGTGCAAAGTTGTTTGTGCAAGGAGGATTTCTAAGAGTTGTTTGTGCAAGGAGGATTTCTAAGAATTGTTTGTGTGCGGCATAGGCTCCTCGCAAAGTTGTTTTTTACGCATAAATCTCTGAGAACTCCTTGTTTTTCATACGCCTCCCAAGTATCGATTTTTGAGGAGTTGATGCAAGCAATACTTGTTTACTTGAAATTTGCACGCGTGTCATTGGACGTTGAAATTGGAGTACGCCCCTACTCAAGAAGTCCTTGCACGTGCGTTTGAAACCTGATGAGACTTGCAAGCACTCTGTTTTTACCAATTTCATATTCCTAGAAGTGTTTACTAGACATAGAAAAATAGATGTTGTTTGCGTTTCTTCATTCTAGGAAGTATTTACCACTCTGAAACAACCAGTAAAATTATAATTGCTCCAAAACGTGAAATCTTAAGCCATTTCACTTGAGCAAGAAAGCGTAATTCTAAATCAAACCTTTTTAGCTATTATTTATTACTATTATTATTATTGATCATTTATTATTAATTTAACTCCCAGTTTAATATAAATTATTATTATAGATCATTTATTATTAATTTAATCTCTCTTTTTAATATAATAAAAGCTCCCTATCAGCTCTCGCAATACGCATGTCCTATATAATCGCATAAATCGATACCGAGTTTCCTATCTAGTTATCGCATGACCCATGATAGTGAGTTTCGTATTGTGCGCAACGCGAAATCCGCGCTCATCACAGTCCCCCCCTTAAATAAAACGCAATCCTATGGTTTGCGCTTTTCTTACATACTTATGTATCTATGGGCGAAAGCACGATTTGAAAAAAGGTGGTTTGCTAAAACCTACTATATCTATTTGTTTATTCAAAAAAAAATGTTTTCTCTCCATTAAATTTTTATACTCATTCATGAGACAATCAACAAACAAAACAATATGCAAGCCCTGTCAAACTATGAAATAATATTAAAATACCAATTTGTAATAAAATTGTTTTAAGGATGTAATGCAAATACAGTAATTTCAAGAACTCTATTGTCATTTCAGATTCTCCTTTTCATTGCCTACTCGCGTGGCCCAAAAAAAAAAGAAGGAAATAATTTAACGCGATGCCAAAAGTTACAAGTTTATTAAATTTCTAATAACAAAGTTATTAAATAAAATAATTTTAAATAAACCCTATGACAGCGTCCAAGTCAAAATTAAATATCAATAAGCATAATTTGTGCATTTAATTGTAATGGAAATTTAAAAACGCTTTTCATTTTTCGTATCCAAGAAAGAAATATTTTATACGCAAACATGTGCATTAGCTTTAATTATACCGTGATTTTAGTGCAATATTTATCTCTATACATACATTTAAGTGCAATATTTATCTTTATTATTATTATCGTTATTATTATTATTATAAGGAGGAGGAGAGCCCCTTTCATCTTCGCTCCCGTCCGTGAGGCGCAACCAATATAATCATTGGGATTCACCCAGAGGTCGGATCGCACGATCGCAATCTCCAGGGGAACCTGCAACTCCTTCGCCTCTCCTTTCTCCTTAGTAACAATCTTTATTTAAACAATTTTACACTTTCAATTTACATTTTTAATACATTAATGTTACAATTTTACATAGGTCTCAAACACGCATGTTTTAATTTATCTAAATGAACAATCTTAACTCTTCCCTCACCCAAATCAATCTTCGCATGTTCGTACGTAATCGGAAATTTGTTCTTTCATACCTGGCCAATAGTATCGCTCGCGAACTCGTCTATACGTTTTGAAAATTCCATTATGCCCTCCTATAGCCGAATCATGAGCTTCTTTTATTATAGTTAAACAATTTTCGCCCGGGGGAATTGTTACTTTGCCGGTACAAATAGTAATTCGTAAATCTTTATCTTTCCAATCGTTCCGAAGTGAAAATTCGATTGGCAACCAATGAAGTTGATCTAAACCGTCTCCGTTTTTCGCAATGCTAACTGTTGCCACGTTTTCCGCGGTCATCGTGTCTCGTAATGACTTTAAACATTCTATTATATTAGCTGTTACAGGTATATCCTCGCTTTTTTCTTTAATAAATAGAGAATAAATAAATTTTCCATTATCTAAGCCCGTACACGTTATCGCGCCTACTCCAATATTTTCTTTACCTAAACTATTAAGGTCTATCATCTCTAGATCCACCAACTGCTGACAGACTGGAGAACCTATTTGACAGTCTACCGACATAAAGTGAGCAATGTTATCACATCTCATTAATAATTGATCTCGCGAATATAAAACATGATCTATTGCCAAAATCTGACATGAATTTATAGTTTTTACCTTTTTAGATGCCGGTTCATCGACCTCGCTCTTATCGGATTCACTGTCGCAAGGAAGGTTTCGCTCAAAGTCCTCATACGTATAATCATTATCAATTACAGACTCACTCTCAGAATCACTCTCATTTATACCAACTCCGGTGTCAGATTCAGATACAGCCTTAATACATAATCGCCGACTACCTGCCATGTTCTCGGGAATCTTCCCGTTGTGAACACCGGTACACATGTTCTCGGGAATCTTCCCGTTGTGAACATCAACACTCCACCGCGTGCCCTCGGGAATCTTCCCGTTGTGGACACCGGTACACATTTCCAAATCACTTACAATGTTCTCAGGAATCTTCCTGTTGTGAACATCAACACTCCACCGCGTGCCCTCGGGAATCTTCCCGTTGTAGACACCGGTACACATTTCCAAATCACTTACAATGTTCTCAGGAATCTTCCTGTTGTGAACATCAACACTCCACCACATGCCCTCGGGAATCTTCCCGTTGTGGACATTGGTACCAAAATCTAAATCATCTCTCGTGTTCTCGGGAATCTTCCCGTTGTGAACACCAACACTCTGCCGCATGCCCTCGGGAATCTTCCCGTTGTGGACATCGGTAAACAAACTTAAACTATCAACATCATTCCTCACTCCCTGATCATTTGCTGTATCATCATCCGCAACCGGTACCAGTCTATATTTCTCGACCAAATCATCATTCATGTGAATTAATCGATACGATTGAGGACCTTTTAATAAGGTTGCAGGATTTTCAAGGATTGTAGGTTGGATTAAAGGTAAGGAATCGGAAACCAAGAATATTTCCTCGATTTCCTTTTCAGGATTGGCGGAGTTTAGGGTAGGATGTGAAAGATTTTTATCTTGAACAGGATTACGCGACAGTGCGTCCGCGTTCATATTAATTTTTCCGGCTTTATGTATAATATCGTATTCAAATTCCATTAATTTAATTTTCCATCGCGCCAAACGCGAAGCAGGATCTTTCAGCTTATGAAGCCATATTAACGGTCGATGATCCGTCACTAATACGAACCTTCTACCGTATAGATAAGGGCGAAATTGCGCCACTGCGTATATTATAGCTAACAGTTCTTTCTCGGTGGTGCAATAATTTTTTTCAGCGTCTATTAAAGTTCTCGAGGCGTAAGCGATTGGTAGATCCTTCCCTATTGGCCCTTGACTCAGGACAGCTCCCAAAGCAAAATCAGACGCGTCTGTGGTCACGATAAAGGGTTTTTAAAATCAGGAAATTTGAGAAGCGGCTCAGTGCAGAGAACGCGTTTTAACGTTAAAAATGCTTGTTCTTGTACTTCATCCCAAAGAAACGGGACCTTTTTCTTTAAAAGCTTTGTGAGAGGTGCCGCAATTTTAGAAAAATTAGGTATGAACCGTCTATAATACCCAGCTAACCCCAAGAATTGTTTGATATTTTTAGGAGTGATAGGTCGTGGAAATCTCGAAACAGCGTGTGTCTTATTTGGGTCCGGTTTAACCCCTTGATCGGAAATGACGTGCCCTAAATAAACTGCTTCTCTTTGCAAAAATAAGCATTTATCAGGCTGAAGGGTTAGACCTGCTGTTTTCAGTCTCCCAAATAATTTTTTCATTTTTAATTTGTGTTCTTGCAGAGATTCTGCATAGATAACGATATCGTCCATGTAAACAAATAATTCTATACCTTGTAACCCGGTTAATATTTTATCCATGAGAGACTGAAAAGTGGCGGGGGCCCCCTTCAGCCCCATAGCCATACGCTTGTATTGTAAATGTCGAAAGGGAGTAGAAAAGGCAGTTTTCTCTGCATCTACGGGGTCGAGTAAAACCTGATAAAATCCCTGAGCAAGATCTAAAGTGGTGAAATATTTACTCCGACCTAGCTGATCTAAAATATCCGTGATATTTGGTAATGGATACGCGAAAGCTATTGTTTTTTCATTTAGTGCTCGAAAGTCAACTACTAAACGCCATCTTTTATTTCCTTTCGAGTCAGGTTTTTTCGGAACTATCCAAAGAGGAGAGTTATATGGGGATTCAGAATCTTCCACGATATCATTTATTAATAATTCCTTTACTTGACGATTTATTTCGTCTCTAAGGTGAGTCGGAGGTCGATACGGTCTTACGTTAACTGGTACATTGTCAGTAGTAGGGATTTTGTGTTTAACTACCGGGGTGTTACTTAACTTGTCTCCTTTTATATAAAATTGACACGGGTATTTTTCAATTGAATAGATAATGCTTTCTCTCTCTTCCTCATTTAATCCTTCTAAGTTTAAACTATTAATAATGGCATTTATTCGCTTCACGCTTTCATTTTGTGCATCTTCCTTATCAACAACCTTTATCGTTCGAACCGGAATTATCGTATTATTATATTCTTCTAACGTTATACAAGGCATAGTCAAATTTACATCGCACGACTTTGAGTTTATTATGAATAGATACGCGTATCCCTCTCTGTTATTTACTATACACTCTCCTGCGAAAACGCCTGGTCCTGCTTCTATCCTAGGTATATAACCGCTTAATTTATCATCATTCTCGATTTTAATTCTACATAAAGTTTTAGTGCGTGCCGGGAGATAAAACGTATCGTATGTATTAAAAGAAATGGCGCGCAATTGATCACGTCCTAAAGTTAATGTATTATCAGGAAAGGATAATACAGCTTCTTGCGCTCTTAAAAACTCTATACCTAAAATGCCATCAAAATTAATCGGAAAGTCTTGCGGTACGAGATGCATTTGACAAATTACCCCAAAGAAATCGATTAAAACCCATCCCAAGGTTTCTATTAATCCTCGCGTTATTCCTGATAAATTAAATATCTTATCACGGTTCACGATCACTCCATCTACTAGTATACTTATTTTAATTATATTTAATACAGAGCCTGTATCGACGAGAAAACGCGGGTTTTCTCCTTTTAATGTTTTGTTTGGCAAAATTATTACGGGAGAGGTAAGTTCTCTGGTTTGGTAGCTGACAATGGTTCTATCTTGGACACTGTTTCTTCCTTTAATCGCGGGTTCGTCACAGCGTCGATCGCGGCGGAAGTTTAAAGATCGCGAAAAGTTATTCTCACGATTTTTACAGAAATTGGTACTATGGCCTGTTTTCTTACAATTCTTACAAAAATAATCTTTATATTTATTAGTTTCTTTCTTTATATTACAATTCCGCGAATAATGTCCCAAGTTACCACAATTAAAGCATTTAATTTGCGCATTATCCTTAACTCTACAATCACGAGCGTAGTGCCCCATTTTTCCGCATTTATAACATTTAGTATTATTATTATGTGAATTTGTAACGCTATCGATTGGATACATTCTTTTCCGAGATGTAGTTAAAGTCTCACCTTCACCATGCAATTCACGTCTCTGAATTACATAGTGTTCGCAATCTATTGCGGTACTGATTGCGGTTTCTAGTGTGAGTGGGTTTTTCCCTATCATCATTTGAGCAATTTCTTTGTTTAGTCCTAAAATAAGACATTGAATCGCAACGCTAGTAGTCCCTTCTATCATTCCCCGTGTGACAGAGATATCATAATTTTCGTTAATTAGTTCGATAGCCTTTTGTAAAATCTTGGTAACGCGAAGTCCATACTCGGAGACCTTTTCACCCGATTTCTGAATAACCCGAGCAAGGTCTGCTTGAATCTGAGGCAGATTTTGACTAGGCGCAAATGCCCGTTTTAATTCAGTAAGCAGTTGATCTAAGTTTTCAAAGTTTTTATATTGAAGGTATGCCTTCGCATCACCAATGACCTTGGCTTTGACAATTCGTATATAAAAGTCTTTATCAATCGGATCTATAAATTTTTCGGCGTCTTTTACTTCTCGAATAAATTGGTTAACTGATATATCGCGTCCATTAAATTCAGAAAGAATGCGTGCGATTTCCGCTGATTTTTTATAACTCTTTCGCAGCCCTTGTTCTATTGATTTATTAATAAAATTTGATCCATTTATGTTTTGCAAACCTACATTAAAATCAGCAGACGGAATCGAATGATTATTTTCGGAATCTGAAAATAACGAACCGTCGCTCGCATTATTCTGAGGTATCAAGGCTAAATCTAAAATTTTGTCATCGCTGGAGCTGATAGTCCAGGCTCCGGAAGCCTGATCGCTATTAGTTCGCGACATTTCGTTCACACTTTTACAAAATCGTCTATATATATATATATATATATACGTATACTAAATCAATATACGTTTGTCCTTTACAATTTAATATTTCTCTAGAATCAGAAAAAACAAAATTTACTAGTCTTAAAATTCACAATATTTATCGATTAAGAATTATTCTTTACTAAATTTTGAAATTAAAAGTGGATTTAATTTAAAATGTTTAATTTTCCAAAGCAAAAATAATCAAGACGCACTTGCTCAAGCTACTTAGCTGTAGTATGTTGGTGCTGAATGCTGCGACGCTGATCAAGCAGGTAAGTCTCTGGATAACAGTTCCCCGATCTTAAATGTCTTTTCGATCTTAAATTGTAGAGATGATGTCTTCTAGGTGATGATTTTGAAGGTCGTCCTCGTCGTCTCTTATCTCCGGCTTTACCAGCCCTCATCCGTTGGTCTGGGGGTTTCGTAAAACTGTTGATCCTGCCGTGGACCCAAACCCAACGTAAACGTCCTGGTATTCACCCAGAGCCCCAGGGGAAAACCACAGCTTTAAAACCCTAGGTAGGACGTAGTCAAATCCTTAGATGGATGTCCTTGAGGAATCTCCTCGACTTCCTTCGAGCGAATCCCACCGCTGTCACCAAAATCTGTTACGACCCAGGCTTGGATCAGAGAATAATAAATGGTATAGATGTCCTTCTCGATGTTGAATTTGAATTCTCTTCTCGATGATAATTCGTCCCGCGATTAAATTCAATTCAAATTTAACTTTTAGAACTCTATCGAATTTCAATTGTTTTTAAATTAAAGAATTGAATAAAATCAATCAGTTTAAGTGAGTTCGATCCCGATTAAGGGGTGAAACCCAAGGAAATCGAGGATAGAAATTAAAAGTAAACTCCTTTAATTAAATTTGATCAATACGTAAAGCTTTATTATTTATTTTATATATGTATATCGTGCAAGTTCGAAGCTTGAACTAAGACTGACTGGCTGGCCGCTCTTCATCTTCTTTTATACTTATTCCTTCCCATAAGCTCTGTGCAAAGTTGTTTGTGCAAGGAGGATTTCTAAGAGTTGTTTGTGCAAGGAGGATTTCTAAGAATTGTTTGTGTGCGGCATAGGCTCCTCGCAAAGTTGTTTTTTACGCATAAATCTCTGAGAACTCCTTGTTTTTCATACGCCTCCCAAGTATCGATTTTTGAGGAGTTGATGCAAGCAATACTTGTTTACTTGAAATTTGCACGCGTGTCATTGGACGTTGAAATTGGAGTACGCCCCTACTCAAGAAGTCCTTGCACGTGCGTTTGAAACCTGATGAGACTTGCAAGCACTCTGTTTTTACCAATTTCATATTCCTAGAAGTGTTTACTAGACATAGAAAAATAGATGTTGTTTGCGTTTCTTCATTCTAGGAAGTATTTACCACTCTGAAACAACCAGTAAAATTATAATTGCTCCAAAACGTGAAATCTTAAGCCATTTCACTTGAGCAAGAAAGCGTAATTCTAAATCAAACCTTTTTAGCTATTATTTATTACTATTATTATTATTGATCATTTATTATTAATTTAACTCCCAGTTTAATATAAATTATTATTATAGATCATTTATTATTAATTTAATCTCTCTTTTTAATATAATAAAAGCTCCCTATCAGCTCTCGCAATACGCATGTCCTATATAATCGCATAAATCGATACCGAGTTTCCTATCTAGTTATCGCATGACCCATGATAGTGAGTTTCGTATTGTGCGCAACGCGAAATCCGCGCTCATCACAAAACTTAGTTCGTGCGCAATAGGATCAAAAGTAGTTTTAAAAATGTTACAATGTCTCTTATTAACAACTACAAAAAAAAGCTGTCTAAATATCATTTATATATGGACAATTATTTCACGAGTCAAGATTTAGTGCTTCATTTAAAAAAAATTGGCTTACGTTGCACTGGAACGTTGCGGCAAGACAGAGTTCCGAAAACCATAAAACATACTTTTGAAAAAAATACTGCAAAAGGAACATATAAAGTACATTCGGAAAAAAATTCAGGCATAAACTATATTAGTGCCATGGATTTGAAGCATGTATCTTTACTTTCAGCAGCAACTGGTGTAACACCACTTACACCTAGAGAACGATTCAACAAATCCGCTAATCAAAAAGTTCCAGTCAATTTTCCTCATGTCTTCCAAATTTATGATAAATATATGGGAGGTGTTGACCTCCACGATTACAGATGTAATCGAGTTTTACCTTCCATCAGGTCTAAGAAATGGACTTGGGTTATGTTTATTCGAATTATACAAGCAGCTTTAACTAATGCTACTGTGTTATTCAACTTAGTATGCCAAGAAAAAAAAAATCCACGAAAGACTTTGCTCTTTATATTAGTAAAGAGTATTTAAAAAAATATAAAATAGGCGAAATGTCTTCTCATGATAGTGTTACCAAACCAAGAGATTATTGCTCGGCTAAAGGATGCCGAATACGCACCACTAAATATTGTCCTGCCTGTAAACATTTTTTTTGTCAGGCCTGTTATACAAAACAACATTCCGATACAAACTAATAAACATAAAATTTGAAAAAACTGAAATATAAAATAAATACATAAAATTAAAATTCTGTTTGTATAAATAAAGTTAAGAAAAAATAAAAAAAAAAAATTAAAAATTAAAAAAAAAATAATAATAAGATGAAAAAAATGAAAAAAAAAAGTAGAAAAAAAGTAAAAAGAAAACTAAGAAAGACTCTCTTTACCGTTAACCTTCACGTTGGTGAGAGTTGGGCAACGTCCAAAATTTTTGGCGGCTGATAGACGGTTTCGAACTAAGAATAATTTTTTTTTGAAAATATTTTACTGACTTTCAAAACCCTCGGGTAATATTGTGCACTTCAAAATTTCAGTTGCAACTATGAATTTTGCAGCATCTAGATCAAGATATTATAGTATAAATTTTGCAAGGACTTATGAATTTTTTATTCGAATATAGCGAAGTTTTAGAAAAAATTTTATTCAAAAAAAGTGTTCAAAATCGTTCAAAGAATACGTCTGAATTTTTTCAGAATTTTCGGAGTCATTTTAGGATTTTTCAAAATGACCAGTTTTTTGAAAAATTCAAAAATGACCCCAAAAATTCTGAAAAAAATCAGAAGTATTCCTTGAACGATTCTAAGCATTTTTTGATCCATAAAATTTTTTCTAAAACTTTGTCATATTCTAGTAAAAAATTCCTGAAGTTTTGCACCGGCTTTTAAATTTAAAGCCGCCATTTTGGTGACCGCCATGTTGAATTTTCATATCTAACCTATGACATCTTAAACTAGACACCTGTATGCCACAAAATTCATAGCTTAGTCCAAGATCTAATAGTGATTTCATATTAAAAAAAAAACGGATTATTTTGAAAAAAAGTAAAAAATTTTCCATTTTTTATTAATGAATCCGCCATTTTGAAAAAAGGACCGATCAAAATAAAAAAATAATGACGGATTTCGAAAGAGCACCCTTGAAAACAATAGGGTACCCGATTAGAAAGGATTTTATAACGTTTCACTATAAAAATCATCACGGTCAAAATAGGAAAAATTTTTTAGCATTTCAGGCAAAAACGGGTTAAGGAGGCATGAGCGGGTTACGCCTAAAAATATAGGATTATCTGAAACGAACACAAATAAAAGTAGAAACTCAGAGCTTTACAATGGTATAAAGAACAAATGCGGTCAACCATCAAATAAACAAGTAAAATTAAATTAAAAATTCGTAACTTCAACATGTAACCTCATGGAATTAAATGCAAAATTATTCATTATTTTCAAATAAAAATATAGACACGTATAAAATGGTGATCAATCATTAGCTTTTTTTGTTAAGATTAAGATAAGCTATTTTTTAAATTGGGTTAACCACTGAAAAAAATATTTATTTATGATTGAATAGAAAAAATTTCACGTGTTTTTGTGTTCTGTCAACATTGCATGGTTACCCTACTGAAAAAATCCACCTGGATTTCCACGTGGATTACCCATATGAAAATCCACGTGGGTATTACATGGATTCCATGTGGATTCGTGTAGGATGCTCGCAGATTACCCACATGGATTTCCACGTAAAAAAATCGATGTGAATTTTATGAAAGCCATGTTGATTTTATAAAACCCTCGTGGACTGTTAAAGAATCCACATGGATATTATGAAATCTATGTGGACTTTAAAGAAACCCGCATGGATTTTATAAAATCTGTGTTAATTTTATGTATTCCTCGTGGATTTTAAAAAAATCCATATGGATTTCGTGAAATCCATGTGGATATTTAGAAATCCATGTGGATATTTGAAAATCCATGTGGATATTTAGAAATCCATGTGGATATTTAGAAATCCATGTGGATATTTAGAAATCCATGTGGATTTTTAGGTAATCCACGTAGATTTTTTACTTGGATATCCATGTGGATTTAAATGAAAATCCGCGTGGAAATCCACATAGATATTTTGAATAAGGAATAACTCAATATTTATTTCGCATTCAAAGTAAAAATAAAAAACGAGGTAAATCTCGTAGTTTCTGCTCTTTAAAGATCAAAGAGCTTCTACGATTCAACTAAGAGTATTCTGGCCTTATATTTCTGCGTCTTTGAAACTTGTATAAGGGATCACAAAACTTAGAAATCGCCACCTATAGATTCAAAATAGAATCGACGTAATCAATCATCAATTAGACAGTAAGTCACAAGGTGGTGTTTCTCTAAGTTTTGTGATCCATCATATGAATTTCGAAGTCGCAGATATATAAGACCAGAATACTCTCAGTTGAATTGTAGAAGCTCTCTGATGTTCAAAGAGCTGAAACTACGAGATTTACCTCGTTTTTTATTTTTACTTCGAATGCGAAATAAATATTGAGTTATTTTCTATTCAAAATATCCATGTGGATTTCTACGTGGATTTTCATTTAAATCCACATGGATATCTAAGTAAAAAATCCACGTTGATTACCTAAAAATCCACATGGATTTCACAAAATCCACGAGGAGTGCATACAATTAACACAGATTTTATAAATTCCATGCGGGTTCCTTGAAAATCCACATAGATTTTATAAAATCCATATGGATTCTTTAACAGTCCACGAGGGTTTTACAAAATCAACATAGCTTTCATAAAATCCACATGGATTTTTTATGTTGAAATCCACGTGGGTAATCCGCGTAGATTCCTATGCGAATCCACATGGAATCCATGTAAAATCCACATGGATTTCCACATGGGTAATCCACGTGGAAATCCAGATAGATTTTTTCAATAGGGTAGGGTTGGATCGAATGCGAGAAGAACACGCGGATAACATATGAAATCATACAGAACATACAGTTTTTAAAAACGTTAACAAAACAATGTTGACAGATCTAGGATTAGAAATAAAATAAGTCACATTCTACATTATCTACGATCTTAGCCCGTTCATGCCTCCTTAATTATACCCTAGGATTTCGAAGTAAGTTAAATATAATTTCATGGCAAATTGTAAAATAAATTACTATTGAATAACACACTGAAAGAAGTATATGTTTGAGCCAAATATATTAACTATAAAGATGAACGTAAAAAATAGCTCAAACAGCCCGTATGATCATATTAAATCAGGTATGTTCATAGTAAAATAAATGCCAAATTTTTAGGTTATAATAAAGTTATTTCTGATAGTTTAAATTATAGTATATTTAATGTGAACATACAGATTTATTTGATTTATTTTTACTTATGTCTTGATAGTCAATATATTCGCCTCAATTATATTCTCTCAGTGTATAAAAATTTGTAAATAAAAGTTTTTATTTTTTGTTGAAATAAAAATAAGTTTTGGTTTGTTTGCAAAAATGAACAAAAAAAATTAAGATAATGTTTTTGTATGTCGCGTGCAGTAATTCGAGAGTACAAGTTTGAAGCAAGCTTCTTGAGCTGGAAGATTGGTCACCTCTTTAATATAGCAACTTTTCATGTATGTTCTCCAGTTCCTTTCTTTGATAAACCGATGCCTACATTAAAATATCAATCTCAATAAACAATTAAGAACCAGCAAAAAGCTACAAGCAAAGAAGTTCCTAGGATTTTGTTATAAAGACAATTGAAAAATCGTCAAATACTTTTCGACTACAGTTAGTGACAGAAACTAATTAACTATATATACAAAACAATTGCTTTAGTAGAGTTGGCCCATCACTGCTTTCTTCTGCGTGTAGGATTTTGTTAAAAATTAATAGGTAAATATAAATATATTACACAAAATTAAATTTTTTTAGTGATTGAAGTAGTTTAAAAACTTACATATTTTAAAAACAAGTTAATCATCTTGTCAGATATACTTAAAAATTAATGTATGTACAAGCACAAAGTACATCAAGATGTATAGAAGTTATTATATCATTAATATTACAATATATTATTACACATTATATCTAAGAAAATAATATTTTATCATTATAATTTTATATAAAATTTCATGTTTTTGTTCAGTTTCCTTAATTTCATGGTATTCTAAAAGTTAAAAATTTATGAATCTGCCGAAGGAGCTTAACTTTCTGGAAATTAAAAACTAATAATTCAGGACTTGAATAATGATGTTCGGATTATCTGGGTCTTTTAGACTCCCTGAAGAGAATAAGTGGTAGGATAGAGAACATTTGAGATATTGCTAAAACCGGTGCATCGTTTACTACAGCTCATTGCAATTCCGTTGATACGTGCTCAATATTTCTCAAATGCAGTTTACTTTGACAGCTCAGCCAAATCAACTATTATTTACGAGAAAGATTAAGTAGATGCAAGGTACGAAATAATCTTGATTTCCTAGTTACTCAACTGATGATTTCTAGTTTAAAAGAATATTTATTATTTGTTGATTTAGTGTTGGCTATATACCATGTACAGTGGAATGAATTAGACAAAGATCAAAAATATTCAGAATAAGTTCAAAAGTACTCATGTTAATTTTATTATACGATTTTTAATAGCCTTATATTAAATTTCTGATTCTTTCAATATAGTATAAAAATTCTAACACAATCATTGATAAAGCTAATATTTGTTTATCATTTATTATAGAGTGGATTTTTTATTTTAAAAAACATTTTTTTAACAATAAAACTAATTACCATTTTTTATTTATAATTTTACTTCGTTTAGATAAAAGGTGTGAATTACTTTTGCATAAGAAGAAGTAAAAGATTAAAATTTCAAACATGAAGAGAAAACCTTATGTATTCTTTTACTCAAAAAGACATATTCAACGCCAAATTGCTTCAAAAAAATCATTGATTTTTCAAAAAATAAAAAATAAGTTCAGTCATTTAGTAAATGAAAATGAATCGTATCATATAGAAACTATTGTAGAAAATGGATTGTCTAATGATATAAAAACAATTAATGATATTACAATGTTGTATAAGATGAATAGTGACTTGGAATCATCTCAAAATAATCAAGAAAATACCAATCATACTTAAATGACAGATGACAATGATAATGATATCAGTTGTAAACAAATCCAAGAGAATAAAAACGAAATCATTAATGATACCAGTATACAATATGAAAATTGCAATGACTTTGGCTATTTAATCAATTGTTTACTAAACAACAATGATGTTGAATCTTGTAGTGATTCTGAGAGCAAGCATGATTATTCGCAAGATTCAAAGTCTAATATTTTAAACGAAAAAATAGACAAAGATACTGCAATTATCAAGGAAATAAGAAAATGGAGTGCTAACTACATCCACACACTTCCACACACTGCCATTAATGATCTATTGATCATTTTAAGAAAAAAAACTGATACCTTATTTCCAAAGGATGCCCGCACTTTGTTAATCACCCCAAGGAATACAGAAGTAATTAGAATGGATTCAGGATATTATTATCACCATGGCTTTAACCATGCGATATCAACCTTTGTAGCAGCAATGTTAGAAAAAAATATTAATACAGATGAAATAAATGTGATCATCAGTATAGACGGCGCCCATCTTGCAAAAATATCCAAAAAAGGATTATGGATAATTTCTTGCTCAGAAACACAGTTAAAAAATGTTGAAGTAATTGGGATATACCACGGTGAAAACAAACCGTCTGACCCTAATGAATTATTAAAAATGTCCGTTCAAGAAATCATACAATCAGTTGAAAATGGAATTGAATATTGCAACAAACACTATAAGATTAAAATTCTATCTCTTGTGTGTGATGCACCTGCAAAGGCATACATTTTATGTACTAAATATCATACAGGGTATTGGAGCTGCACAAAATGTTGCATAAAAGGGTCATATGAAGGTAAAATTTGTTTTCCAGGTGCGAATCGAAATTTAAGAAGTGATGAAGGATTTAAAAATTTTGCTTATGCTAATGATAATTTGAATGATGGTTATCAACAAAAACAAACAATTTTATGTGATATTCCGAATTTTTGATGTGTTACAAATGTCGTGTTGGATTACATGCACTTAGTTTGTTTGGGTGTAATGCTCAAAGTAATAGAATTATGCGTTAATGGTTCTCCTAAATATAAATTATCTATGTATGAGTGTACAAACATCTCTGATAGACTCGTGAATATAGGAAAATTTATGCCTTCAGATTTTAGCCGGAAGCCTCATGAATTAAAAAATGCTCAAAGACTTTGGAGAGTTCATGAATTACGACAATGTTTATTATATTCTGCACCTGTCGTCTTTTTAAATATATGAACATTTTTTACTGTTGCATATTGCAATAACTATTTTTGTTAATCCTGTCCTATGTAAAAATGCTGAATATTTAAATCTAACCGATGGCTTATTACAAAAATTTGTACAAGATTTTGAAATTGTGTACGGTAAAAAAAACGTTACTTTTAACGTTCACTGCTTATTACATCTAGTAGTAGATGTTAAAAACTGTGGGGCTTTAGATAATTTTAGTGCTTTCCGTTTTGAAAATTTTATTGGCAGAATTAAAAAATTAGTAAGAACTGGTGACAAACCTCTTGCGCAAATTGCCCGCCGTTTAACGGAAAAACATTGTGCAAAAGAATTTATAACAAGTGAAAAAAAAGAGCGATTCGTATTAGAGAGGAGACATTATAGCGGTCCATCGTTATCAAATTCTTGTTACCCCCGTCAGTTTTTAGTGCTCAAAAAAAATGTATTGTATCTTAATTGGCACGATGATAGAAATAACTGTGTACTTCTTAACAATGGAAATTACATATAATATTTAAATTTTATTGAAAATAATGATGGTAGCGAGCATATTAGGAAAAAAATTCTCCACCGTTAAAAGTTTGTATTCTCGACCGATAGATTCGCAAATTATAAATATTGCAATTGTCGATAGTTGTACTAAATATTTATTCGAATTTTCTAGCGAATGCATTTTTGCTAAAGTTATAAAAATACCTTTTAACTATAATTATGTACTTTTTCCTATGATGCACACCTACTGTGAGAAAATATCTTTATAAATAATTCGCAACAAACTTAATAAAATATTCTATGTTTGTACTTCATGATTAATATAATTTTTTATAGTAACCAATACTTTCAAACTAAATCATATTTATAGAAAAATTTGTATAGATTAAAATTATGCTTGTTTGTACGGAAAATACTGTACGGTAAAAAAAAATGTGACTTTTAAAGTTGACTGCTTATTGTGTCTAGGAGGAGATGTTAAAAACATTACTGCTTTAGGTAACTTTAGTGCTTTTGGTTTGAAAAAATTTGTTGTCAAAATCAAAAAATTGGTGAGAAAAGATGATAAACCTCTTGCGCCAATTGCCCGCCGTTTAACGGAAAAACATTATGCGGAAGAATTTATAGTAAATACAAAAAATGAGCGATGTGTACTAGAAACGAGATATTGTAATGGTCCATTGTTATCGAATTCGTATTAATCATGTTAGTTTTTAGTATTAAGAAGAAATGTATTGTAACTTAATTGTCATGATGATACAAATAACTGTGTACTTCTTAACAATGGAAATTACATACAATGTTTAAATTTTATTAAAAATAATGATGGTAGTATTAGCATATTAGGAACGAAATTCCCGAACGTTAAAAGTTTGTATTCTCGACCGATAGGTTCCCAAATAATACATATTGCAACTGTCGATAGTTGTACTAAATATTTATTCGAATTTTCTAGGCAATATGTATTTTTGCTAAAGTTATCAAATTCCTTTTCATTAATCATTATGGAGTTTTTCCTTTGATACACACCTACTGTATGAAAACACCTTTATAAATCATTTGTAACAAATTTAATACGATTCCTAGTAGAAATTAGTCCGGGCTACTAGACAGTTTTAGCTAGAATAATCAAGTTTTAGACGTATCTGTACAGATGAACTAGACAGATCTGTACTGGCGTGTAAGGCCTTTCCCTTCTAGATGTCCGTATAGTTTTCCCTTATAGGACTGTACAGTTCTATCGAGGCGTTAACTTTAGGGTTAGGCGCAACATAATTTCATATAGATGCTTTAGTTTGTCATTTTATTTCATGGCGTTACTTGCACGAATATGTACTATGCTGAAATGTATAGTTACGTGTATGTAAACATTCTGTCCTTGTCTCTCGCATGATAAGAAAGAGAGATAGAGATAGAGACGCGACTATCAATCCCAGCCTATGCGTGATACTAGCACTTTTACTTTCAATATGACTTTCTAGTGATAGTTTTGTTGTACTTTCCGTTGTTCAGTTGATAAATTTTTTAAATGTTTATTCATCGATGATTTTACACACGATATTTGAAGAAAAGGTGCAATGAAAGAACATTATTAGGTTAGGTTTGGCTTTACTTCGCCACTGCTGCATGATTTGTAGGTTGGCAGCGCGCGCGTTCAAGAGTTATATAAGTCTACATCCATCTAGTTTTTCTTATCTAGAATAATCTAGTTTTACTATAAGGGCCTAGAGAGCTTATACAGGCGCCTAGAATATAGCTACTATTTATCAGGTAAGATTAACTCCTATTTATCAGGTAGGAAACAAATAGTTTCCGCACATTTAAAGGAGGAATCGAATTGACTAACAACCAATCTAGGAGTACCTCAGGGTTCGGTGCTGGGGCCTCTGTTGTTTTGTCTTTACGTAAATGACGTACGTGACGCACTGGACTCTGGTTGCGTCGGGCGTCTGCTGCATGCGGATGATCTTCAAATTTATACACAGGTCCCTTATGATGATGTGGACGAGGGGATTGGTATTTTACAGAGGGTGGCCGGGGCGGTGTCGGGGTGGGCTGCTGGTGTTTCTCTCACTTTGAATGCTAGTAAAACAAAGGTGATCGTCTTTGGAAGTAATCGTTTTACTAAAAATTTTTATTTGGGTAAGCCAAGGACGATTGACGTGGGGAGCGGTATCGGTATTCCTTTCTCTGACACCGTTACGAGCCTTGGTGTTGTACTCGACTCTAAACTGTCGTGGGAACCGCATATTCATATGTTGACTAAAAAATTCAATAGAGTGATTTATAGCCTGCGGTTTTTCCGTCGGTACACCACTGAGGCTCTGCGTAAGCAGCTCGCAACCGCCCTGCTGTTCCCACATCTTGATTACTGCTCAGTGGTTTTGCTCGATGCTTCGCAGGAGTTACGAAGACGGTTACAGACAATGCAAAATTCATGTGTGAGATATGTATTAGGCGTGAGGATGGGTGATCACATCTCTCCCCGTAGACATGCTTTGGGTTGGCTACGTACTGATTCGAGGAGACAGTATTTTATGGCTGTACTTATGTACAAAATCGTACGTATGAATACTCCCCTACTGAAAAATATATATGAGATCTCATATGAGATCTCACATGGGATCTCATATGAGATCTCATATGAGATCTCACATGGGATCTCATATGAGATCTCATATGAGATCTCACATGCGATCTCATATGAGATTTTGGCACGAGAACTCATATAAGATCTCATATGAGATCTCATATGAGATCTCATTTATATTTTAAATTTTCAACCCTACTAAAAAATATATATGAGATCTCATATGAGATCTCATTTATATTTTTTAGTAGGGTTGAAAATAGAAAATATACATGAGACCTCATACGGGATCTCATATGAGATCTGATATGAGATTGCATATGAGATCTCATGTGGGATCTCATTTGAGATCGTATGTTAGATCTCATATGAGATCTCATATATATTTTTTAGTGGGGTTGAAAATGTAAAATATAAATGAGATCTCATATGAGATCTCATATATATTTTTCAGTAGGGTCCTAAATATCTAGTTGGTCTCTTCACTAGATATATACCCAGAGCGAACACTAGGGGTGAGATTAAAGATCTTGCGGTGCCCTTCATGCGCACTGAGACTGGAAGAAATTCCTTTCAAGTTGAAGGTGCGCATTTTTGGAACTCCCTACCTGCTGATATTAAAAATCTTCCATCAATCAGCAGGTTTAAAGCCGCTCTGAGGAGGTATTGACTCGACCTCGATTAAACAGTATTATTTTCGGACTATATCATATGTGTTAATTTATTAAGTGATGTACCTTTTATAGATTTAAGGCATGATTGCATTTATTGGCGTGAATGTAGGATGCGTGTGCATAGAGTGAATGATTATATTTTTATCAGATTGACTTGTATATTACTGTACATTCAACTTTACTGTGATTTTAACTTACTGTATACTGCTGATATTTCGACTGCGCTCTTTACACGCTTGATTTTATGTGATTCTTTTGACTGATAGATATGAGACTGATTTTTAACTATATTATTTATACTCTTTGCGTGTATTTATTCGTGTTATCTGTTATATCACTTTTATTTAATTTATTGACTTACTTTTACAGTATTACTATCTCTATTATGTTTTATGACTGTGATATCATAATGTACTATTTTAATTTTATATATGCAAGGATATTTCAAGTATTTTATGTATTTTTAACTTTATTTGTAATTTTACACGCTCTTTTTGTAATTATAATACAAAATAAAACAATATCTAATCTAATCTAATCTAATCTAGATAAAGTTTCTACCAGGGATATTCTATCTTTATTCTTTTTAAATAATATGTTTTTATATACTAACTAATATTTTAAAAGTAAAACATATTTGTAAAATTTTGTTTAGACAGTCACATTTAAAATGAAGCCTATTTGTAACAGAATAATTTAATCGTATAAAATTAAAATTGGCCATAAAAAGGATTATTATTGAGTTAGATTGTAAAATCACATCGAATACCAATATTTTTATTATAAACTTCTGTAATTTTTTTTGTATTGTTTATACACGTTTTACGTATCTTACAGCTTGTAAATGTTTTATAAACGCACAACAAAGATATAAATACTAGAATAAAAGGTTTTAATAATAATTTAATGAACGTTTTATAAGCGTATTTTCAGGCTTAAATCACTCATTTGGGTTGCATTTAAGGAATACATTACTTAGAAACTTTTTTCTTTAATGTATTCTAGATTTTCAGAAAAAAGTTATTCCAATGTGCTAATGTAGCTATCCGCTGAGCTAAAACTATTTAAATCATTGAAATACAAGTTTTGGGTTTTCGAACCAAGATATCTGGTCAGAGAAGACCATCGGAGTAGGTTATACATGTACAAATATACCTTAAAAATTTCAGAGTGGTGCGGCTTCTTGTTTTTTTTTAAACAATGCAAATCTAACTAAAAATCATGAAAAATGTGATTTCTAGCTACAGTTACTTATTTAAATGTCAACTTGCACTTATCTGTTGCAAATGTCTCTTTGTAAGCATTCATAGGAATAGTTGTAAACTTAACAAATATTTTAAAATATGGAAAAATATCTTCTGAAAGGTTCAGAGTGGACCAAACCTTTGATATATGCCTATAACCTTTTTCTAAGATGTATCAGTTACACGATCAAAAACTAAAAATGCAGTTCTACCTATATGTCAGAACTTTTTGTGTTAATTCATGAGAATCTTGTTAATTATTAGGTAATTCAAGTCCAACTGATTTCATCCACTGTGATATTGATTTCAAAATTGCACTATACTGATCTTCAACGAACTGACCAAGCTTTGGGTCTCAGATCCTGCTGGAACTTTATGATAAATTTTAGTTTGATATAACTAAAAGAAAGCTATAGCCTTAGAGTCTAATGCTGAGCAGTTTCCAAGTTAGAGCACATCACTTATTTCATATTTTTTTTAAATTTTCTACCAACTCTTAAACAAAAGTTTTTCACTTTGATACTAAAAAGTCTTTAAATGTAATTTATTTTCTTGCTATTGTTCTTCTTATTAATTATTAAATAACTGTACATGATTGACACAATGATTCATATAATAGCTTACATGATTTTTACATTGTTTGTTGGCAAATTTTTGTAAAAAATTTGCCAACAGAATCATCATGTAAAAATCATGCAAGTTATTATATAAATCATTGTGTCATGTTTGTAATGTTATTTAATAATTTGTCTAGAAAGTAAACTGTCAGGTAACTCGACCATTTTATTAAACTTTCTTGTTTAAAAATTTTGCATGAAATCGAATCTGTTCTTTTATTAATAAATTATGTTGATTTCAGGTATAAGAAGAATAGCAAGAAAATAAATTACATTTAAAGACTTTTTAGTATCAAAGTGAAAAAATTTTGTTCAAAAATTTGTTAAAAATTTTAAAAAATATAAAATAAGTCAGCTGCTTTAACTAGGAAACTGCTCAGCGTTAGACTCTGAGGCTGGAGCTTTTTTTTAGCTATAACGAACTAAAACTTATCATAAAGTTTCAGCCAGATCTAAGACCCAAAGCTTGTAGCCCCTTCCGGTGAGATACAAAGAGACACGAGTTCAGTTATATATCACTGACAATAAGAAAAATTAAATTAAATAATAATATATATCAATCTCTATTGTATGTTGATTGTAAATATTTTTTAAAATAAATTCTAAGTTCCTATACACAATTAAATTTAATTATTGCTATTATATCATGAGATTCAATGACAAATTGTCTGAAAATGTAAATTATGATAATCAATTTTCATAGAATTTTGTTTGTTACCAATATAAAAATAATAAATTACATTTAAAAAATATAACAAGGATTAGAATTAATGATTTTCTGAAATTAAACTTAATAATATACATCAGTATAGATACTTTAATCTTAACGAATCTCATTGAATGGAATTTAAGTCAGTGTGTGTTATACACTGAATCTATAAAAGAATATTATCATTTACCTGTTATATACATCCATAATTTTTTTTTTTTTTTTTATTTAAGCTTTATTAATACCTTTACATAATGAAGGTTATTTAGCTACAAAAAAGAATATAAAGAAAAGACAAAATACACAGAAAAGGGCCCTCTTTTGAGGGTTACAGTTAAATCATGTACAGTGTTTTATTATAGTATCACTACAATTAGTATTCACACTTTTATTTCACATTTCTTGAGAAACTTGATGATGTACTGCATTACGGTAATATTTGGTTTGATGAGGAAACTCTTAATATCATATGGAGAAAAATGTTTTAGTTTAATTAAATCTTGTAGAAGTCCAGTTCGTTGTCGTTGGTAGAGTGGGCATTCCCATAGCATCTGGTTTAAATCTTGCGTGTAATACCCACAAGTGCATGCCGTGCTGCTAACTACTTTAATCTTAGCCAGTTACTCGTTGAAGCTGATGTGTCCACTACGGCATCTACATATCGTAACGACAGTTTCTCTATTTAAGTTTCGTTTTTTAAACCATGGTTGAGGGGAGGTTGAATAAAAGTTCTGGTAATAGTGTTGGCCCTTATGGTTTCCTTGCTCGATTAAAGTAGCTTCAAATTTAGTATAGGATAATTTACGGTAGTAGGATCTCATATCGGTTTGTGTTATTTGACTTATGGTTGGTTCTTGTTGAGTGGCAGCTTTGGCATAGTGATCAGCTAATTCGTTACCTTGTATACCCTTGTGTGCAGGTATCCAATGTATAGTGATTTTCGTTCCATAGTGATTATCCTTAGAGAATTCGATGTATTTCTTCCTTATTTCGTATATATGTTTATTGTTAGAGTTTGAAGGGTTTTCTATAGCCTGTACAACACTTAAGGAATCTGTGAAAAGGTTGTAGCTTGTTTGCTTGTTCAGTAGTGTTATATCCAAGGCAGTAGACAGGGCGATGGATTCGGCTGTAAATATGGAAGCATTTGGATAAATACTTATGGTTTTAACAGTATTTAGTTCGGGGCAGACTACAGAGGATCCCACAGATGCACCTTGTTCAGTTTTACTACCGTCGGTGTATATTTTGACTGATCCATCGTTATTGAACAAGGAGTTGAAAGTATGATTTGCTCGATCGGAAGTTTTTAGAATGTGTCCTGCTTCATAGTTGACATTGATGGTATCAATGGTTACTTCGTAATCGTATTCGTAAATTAGAGGTGCCTCGTTAATTATTAATTCGTGTTTTTTGCCTATTAATCTCTTGATGCAAGAGTGCAATAGTTTAACTTTTTTCAAAGTGTTACTGATAATGGATGGAATGAATTTGTTTATCGTTTTATTCGTGATTGATTGCGTTCTAGTAAATGTCTTTAACAGGAAATTATTACATAGTGTTTCAATTCTTAGTGTTATCGTCAAGAGTTTAGATTCACCCAGTAGTACGTTGGTAGGAGTGCTCATTCTTAGACCCAGAGCCATTCTAATAGCGGAGAACTGTACTCTTTCGATTTTGGTGACAATAGTTTTCTTAGTTGGTAAGTATATGAATCCTCCGTATTCAATAATGGGTCTGACATATGATTTGTAAAATGTTAGTAAAGTTTCTGGGGAGGCTCCCCAGTAGACACCTCTAAGAAATCTTAAGATATTTAATGCTCTATTGGCTCTTTCAAGAACATATGTTACATGCTTCTCAAAATCGAGACGATAGTCAAAGTACACACCAAGGAATTTGACGTGGGCTGAGGACTTGACTGTGTTGTTTTGGATCTTTATGTCGTTTTCACCAGGTAAGACAAGATTTTTGTTGAAGTCCACGAACTCAGTTTTGGTGGGGGAAACATTTAGACCTAATTCTTGTAGTCTATTGGCGATAGTCTCTACTGCTGCTTGAAGATTAGCTTTTTCTTCATCCGGCTTATCAGTTTTAATATAAATTACGATGTCGTCTGCATATTGAAGCGTTTTTATGTTTTCATGAAGATTATTTGCTATGTCAGAAACATATAATATGTACAGGAGGGGGCTGAGTACTCCTCCTTGTGGTACTCCCTTGTGACATGTACGAGGTACTGTGAGATTTTTTTCTGTATATATATATCTTTCATAAGTTAAAAACCTGATAAATTTAAGAGATTTGGTTGAAAAACCTGATAGTGCCAATTTGGAGAGGAGTACATCACATCGTACATCGTTAAATGCATTGCTTACATCTAGATAAACAGCTAAGACGTGTTCACCTCTGTCTAATGAATCCTCAATTTCTAGCTGAAAAGTTGTCAAATTGTCAGCACAAGAGAAACCTCTACGAAATCCAGTTTGACAGTCAGGTAAGATATGATGCCTCTCAATCCACCACCGAATTCTGTTGGACAGCATTAATTCAAAGATCTTGCATGTGCAAGATGTTAATGCCAATGGTCTCAAACCTTTTCCTCCAGCCTTCTCAACGAAATGTACGTAGGTATTTCTCCAGCATGTAGGGTATTCATCATTCGTGTACATATCATTATAAATATCCACCAGGAGTAGATGATACTTAATAGGTAGGTGGTGCAGTACTTCGTAATTTATGCCGTCAGTACCTGGAGATGATTTTTTGCCCCGAGATTTCAAGGAGTTATTGAATTCGGTGTAGCTAAATGGCTGATCAAAGAAGCTATTAGGGTTGGAATTAGGTAACCATTCTGGGTCAGTGTTGTCAGAATTCGTGCACATGTTGTCTAACATCTCGTTTATTTTTATATCATTTGTGGTAAAATCGCTGCAGGAAATAGGCTTACTTTTAATCCATTTATTTTTAAAAATTTTTGCTTTATGCCATGTATATTTTAAATTGTTATTAGTGTTTATGGTACTAGCAAATTCATGGAAACAACTCTTCTTTTTTTGTTTAAATAATTTTTTAGCCTGTGCCCTTGCTTTTTTGTACTCAATTAAGTCTTTCAGTTCGTTGGAAAATTCCCATCTTTTGAAGGCAGCTTGTCTTCTCCTTTTCATTCGATGACAGTCAGAATCCCACCAGGGAACAGGATTCCTGTGTTTATTTTTTTAGTTTTTTCTTAGATGGTGTAGATTCCTTCAAAGCTCTAGTAATGGTGTCGACGTAGAAATCGTATTTTTCTGTAGAAGTTAAAACCTCGTACTCAGAGCTCATGAAATTTAAGTATTCTTCATTAAGAATTTCTTTCAATTGCGTCCAGTCAGTCCTTTTAGTTTGTATCCTGTAGGTGTGTTTAATATAATAATATTTTTCTACATCAATGGTGATCTTGATGGGAAAATGATCTGATCCAAGCGCGTCATTTTCTACGGTGACATCAACATAGGGGGCAGCGTCAGCTGTGGACAGGATCAAATCAATGTTGGATTTTTTGGCTTCTTGAATATCAATGCGAGTATAGGTGTCGCTATTGTGTATAATAAGGTTGTGCTTGTTTATTTGATTCGAAAGTTTTATTCCACTATCGTCTGTATCTTTGCAATTCCACAGCTGGTTGTGTGCATTGAAATCGCCAACTAATAGACATCTTTTGTGTATTGAGGTGTTGCCAATTATTACCTCCCAGTCATTTTCACTTAGGTGTATATTTGGGGGTCTATAGCATGCTAGTATCATCGTAGGTTCGGTAATATTTAAAATCTTAATAGCACATAAATCCATTAATGGGTTTGGAGAATCGACATTAATAACCTCAGTGTAATTAAAAATTTTGCGAACCAGTATAACTATTCCTCCACCAGTAGCATGCAGCCGATCCTTTCTGTACACATTAAAGCCAGAAAATTCAAATTCAATATGATCTTTAAGCCAGGACTCAACAGCAAAGACGTCGTAATCTAGTATGAGTTTTTCAATTTCCTCCTTTTTATTTACTACACTGCGTGCGTTCCAGTAAAGTATTCTTAATTTGGTATGATTTTTATCAGCCATTGCTCTTTGCTTGTTTATTTGATATTAATTTTCAATGTCGTGTGAATATAGAATAAATTATTTTACTGCAGTAGATTATATTATTTACCGTATGCCTAACAAAGATTAAGATTCGTCGAAATTGCTTTCCTCTGATGAGGAAGGAGGATCTAGTATTTGGGAGAGAGAATCGTCATTGGGTTTGTTTTTTAATAGTATATTTGATAATCTTGTAACTCTTTTTTTAACAGACGTGATGGTAATGTGTTGATTTATGTGCTGAAGCATTTCAGCAATTCCTTGATAATTTGTTGAGTATTTAGCGGCAACTGTGTGTGTCTGTTCGTATTTATGTTCGTATGTTTCGCAAACAAAATCGTAGCATTTAGATACATTAATAGGAAAGGTAGCAGCGACTGTGCTTGGAATGTTAATCTGTGCTGTATCGAATTGAAGTTTTAGATTAGGTGGGGGTACTTTAGTAGCACGAGCGCTCTTCTGCTTTTTGTTTTTTGGCTTGGTGTCGGTGTTGGCCTCTGCTTTATCGGTGGTTGTTAACTTATCATCATTACTTGTAGACGTGCTAACGGATAGCGCTCGCTTAGTGGGTAAAGCAGGAGCGGTCGGAGCAGAGAAGAGTTTAGTACCCATGAAACTAAGATGAGTCTGATTATCACTTGGCTTTGACTGTGTTGCCGCTTTTGAATTCTCAACCGTTTCTGTATTCGATTTGATGATACCGTTGGCAATGGAATTTATCACATGCGGCGATGTTATTGTTTGGGTAGGAAAACTGCCGTCAATTTGGTGCTCCTTTGTCACTTCACTGCTTTGTAACGATGAAACTATGTCTGTTTGTACATTGGAAGGTTGCATTTCTTTACAATATTTTGATGTGTGTCCTACCTTTTGACAAAGAAAGCAAGTAATTTTATCTGTTGAAACATATATATGATGGATGGTGTCGTCGCAATTAAGCGTAAAATCGGTTGGTAATTTTTCGACGTCATTAGGTTCGATAAATACTTGTCTCCGGAAGCTTAATATGTGAGAGAGGGCTGGATGGTCAAAGCCTGCTCGGATATGACTTATACTTGACTTTACCTTTACCCCGCAGTCGTTTAATTTGTCAAGAATTGCACTGTTTGGTATACACATGTGTACGTTTGAAAATATTACTCGCTTAGATTTTTCGATAAAAGGTCTAATTTTGACCCGCTGATCGCGTATAGTTATGATATTATTATTCACTGCTGATAATTCTTCAACTAAAGCATCACTGTTTAAATAGCAGCAAAATCGGTTTTGTGAGATTCTGGAAGCACCTATATGTTCGTGGGACTTGTCTTTTTAATCAGTTCTCATTCAGTTCTTACTCTCCTAGTAAGTGTTCGAATTTGTGACATAATTCTTATACGTATTTATTTAAGAAATACGTAACTTTGATACATTTTTATTGTAAAAGTACGTTATTTTTAGACCTATACATAGTTAAAATATGTATCCTCTATTAGCATATTTTAAGTGCATATAGGTCTAAAAATTACGTACTTTTACAAGAAAAACGTATCAAAGTTATGTATATTTTAAATAAATACGTATAAGAATCACGTCACAAATTCGAACACTTAGCTACGTATGGAGTTACGTAATTCTATTACGTAATTGAGATACGTAGTAAAAATACGTATTGGAAAAACGTATACATTTTCAATAGGGTACTGTTTGCACGTATACTTGGAATTAAAATATTACTAGACTATTTGAGAAGGGGGGACCTCCGTCATGCTCTTAAGGAAAAATGTTTAAGTTTGTGAATTTAGTTCATTTGTTATTATATAGACAATATTTATTCAATATAATTATACTTATATTGTTTATTAAAAATTTCATTTTCATCTTCAATTTTATGATTCTTACCTTACCCAAGTAGTTCCTGTATTGGATATCAGACTATGGAGACGATGAATCAGATAAGTTTTTATTTTATTTCATGTTCACAAATTGAAAAAGATTTCTTTAAATAATAAAACTGATGCTTTGTAATAATTTTTTTTTCAATTACAGGTAATAATTAGTATAAGTCCAGGGTGAATGAGCATTCTTTTTGTAACAATGCAGGTCAATAATATTATAATATGGATGTATATAACAGGTAAATGATAATATTCTTTTATAGATTCAGTGTATAACACACACTGACTTAAATTCCATTCAATGAGATTCGTTAAGATTAAAGTATCTATACTGATGTATATTATTAAGTTTAGTTTCAGAAAATCATTAATTCTAATCCTTGTTATATTTTTTAAATGTAATTTATTATTTTTATATTAGTAATAAACAAAATTCTATGAAAATTGATTATCATAATTTACATTTTCAGACAATTTGTCATTGAATCTCATGATATGATAGCAATAATTAAATTTAATTGTGTATAGGAACTTGGAATTTATTTTAAAAAATATTTACAATCAACATATAATAGAGATTGATATATATTATTATTTAATCTAATTTTTCTTATTGTCAGTGATATATAACTGAACTCGTGTCTCTTTGTATCTCACCGGGAGGGGCTACAAGCTTTGGGTCTTAGATCTGGCTGAAACTTTATGATAAGTTTTAGTTCGTTATAACTAAAAAAAAAGCTCCAGCCTCAGAGTCTAACGCTGAGCAGTTTCCTAGTTAGAGCAGCTGACTTATTTTATATTTTTTAAAATTTTTAACAAACTCTTGAAAAAAAATTTTTCACTTTGATACTAAAAAGTCTTTAAATGTAATTTATTTTCTCGGTATTCTTCTTATACCTGAAATCAACATAATTTATTAATAAAAGAGCAGATTCAATTTCATGCAAAATTTTTAAACAAGAAAATTTAATAAAATGGTCGAGTTACCTGACAGTTTACTTTCTAGACAAATTATTAAATAACTTTACAAACATGACACAATGATTTATATAATAACTTGCATGATTTTTACATGATGATTCTGTTGGCAAATTTTTTACAAAAATTTTTTACAAAAATTTGCCAACAAACAATGTAAAAATCATGTAAGCTATTATATGAATCATTGTGTCAATCATGTACAGTTATTTAATAATTAATAAGAAGAACAATAGCAAGAAAATAAATTACATTTAAAGACTTTTTAGTATCGAAGTGAAAAACTTTTGTTTAAGAGTTGGTTGAAAATTTAAAAAAATATGAAATAAGTGATGTGCTCTAACTTGGAAACTGCTCAGCATTAGACTCTAAGGCTATAGCTGGCTGCTTCCATTCAGATTCATGCAGGCCGTCACTGATCGAATTTTATTTTTTCTTCAAAGTAATAAAAATACCTTCTATTATGTATATGAAGATAAAATTTACCTCATAGAACGCTCAAAAAATTTTTTTTTTCTTTACTACAGCAATTTTAGTGTTGGATGTGAAAACGAAAATTCAAAAATGGAAAATGAACCTCTACTTTTAAATGACTACAGCTCCGTCAATTTTTAACCTTTTTGGGCGTTCTTTTAACGAAAGTGTGCGGAATTTTGTCTAGTTTTAAATGCAATCTCGATTTTTGTAATACAATTTGATCTCACTGAGTTATTTACGAAAAACCGAAAAAAGCGATTTTTTTCAAACACGATTTTCTCAAAAACTATATTTTTGTTTTTGAAATTTTTATATGATTTTATACATAAAAAATACTAACTTTTAGGGTAGGTGAGAATATGCGATTTTGCCTTATTTTTTTTTAACAGAGTTTTAAACGTTTTTTTTATATTTTCGATTTTAAAATATTGATACAATGGCGCATCGTACTATTTTTCCAACTTTACGTGTTCATACAACTATTTTTATGCTTTTATTTATTAATATATCAAAAATATCAACAATAATCTTTAAAATAAACCCCGGATCGAATATTTTGATCAATTAGAACCAATGTTATGACGATTTAAAGTTTAAAAAAAAAATGCTGAAACTTTAAATAAATAGATTTACTTTGAATTTTGAATTTTGAATTTTGAAAAGATGAATTTTTTAAATACTAGAATATATTATTTGGTCATTTTCAATGAACAAATAATATGCGATACAATAAAGAAATGAACACTAATGAATTGAGAACTAATGTGAATAAAAAAATCCGAATTTGAATAAAACCTTTAAATTTACTTATTGCCACTCATGTCTCGAAGTTTTGGTAGTGTCGATTTGGTTTCGTTCACTTTTCCAACAGTGAATCTTTCGAATACCTTTAATTTCTTTTGCATTTCCTAACCATTCCATTTTTTTGGTCTGTCGAAAAACTTCTAACTCATCCTTGCGGATAACAAGAATGTTAATCGACGGAGTATATTTTGATACATGAGTGGCGAAATTTTCAGCGTTTCTAATAAAATCTGCACTCTTCTTGGACAGATTATGCGTGGTAGCATAATATATAACTAAACCACCAATACCGTCACAAGCGCCTTTACCATGACCTGTTGCAGGAAAAAGCCATTTTCTGTTTACTTTTGAGTTTTGAAGCTCATAGAATTGATATCTATTTTCAAAATGACTGGCAGCTCCATCGGAAATGGTTATGATTTCATCAAAATCTTGCGCAATATGTTTTTGTTTTAAGTTGTCAATAATTAAATTTATAGCCATTAGGGCATGAGACGAATCATGTTTAATATCGTCAGAGACGGTGACATAACTGACTATTTTATCATTTCCAAAATAGCATACTGACGTAAATATTGATATTTGGTTTTTACTCCAATGGTAGCTTTGAATTTCATTTTGAAGCAGAACTGTCCAATTTTCTACAAAATCGACATGAATAACTAATTGGAAGTCATTATTTTTTGCTAAAAGATTAACCTCTTCAATTGCTATACGTTGAATTTCTTTGACCAATTTATGAGCTCTTACAGTGAGAGCACACTCTCCTAACTCTATTAAGAAATTTTCAATTGTGCTAGTTTTATTCAGTAAATTTGATTTTTCCCAAACACCATAAATTATTTCTTCATATGAATCTTCTTCTGTCAAAGAAATTACTTGTAAATCAACAGAATCTCTAATGGGACATTCTTTACATTCTCTTAGTACACATTTCATATCATCTTTTGAACAAAAAAGTGAAGAACATATTTTCAATTCCAAATCTGCAATGTCTTGTTTATTCTCTTTTTTATAATTATTCAAAGCATCTAATATAAGTTTAAGATTCTCGCAGTAAACGCAAAGACACGAATCGGTGGGTGGATGTGGTATAACCGACTTCGGTCTTAAAGCGTAGAATGTTGATTTACCAATTTTTGTTTTCATTTCAGGATTTTTGTCTTTAAATAATTGATATATTCCTTTTATACTTCGCGTAAGAAAGCGTTTGACGTTTTTAGTTTTCATACCATTTTCTTTGATAGATACTGTGTCGCTTTTATTTGCACTTTGACGAGAACAAATAAAATCATCGTTCAGATAATAATCCTTTACTTTCATTACAATTTCACTATCCAAAGAATGGCCACAATAGTTCTCAGACTGCTTGTAAATTTTTTTATTATTTACCAATGATCGTGCTTGATCAATCATATAAATAGTTACATTTGGTAAAACTGACAATAAATAATCTTTGGAAATATCACTTGGTATAATACTCAACAATTGCACTTTTTCAAGAAAATTTGAACAATTATCTAATGCAATTTTAATATTCTCAAGCCATTTATCATTTGTTTTACATTCATTATTTTCATTCGATGCGGGCAAATCCGTTGTATCATAGACTTTCATCATTTTACTTGCTATTTGTGAATCAAATGCATCGTTCATTTGTTTTCTTTTTCGGAGAGCATAAGATTCTCGCATCTTGATATTGATACTTTGAGGCATTTTAATTGGTCAAATGTTTAATTTCAAATTACTTGAAGTCTCGTTGAGCTGTTCTACCACAGCCTCACTATGAATAAAATCTTCCGAAGATTGTTGACTGCTTGAAGTCGATGAAATAGGCGTATTTTTCACTTCATCTAATAATATTTTGTAACACGAAGGGCATACTTTATCTTCTCTAGAGAAAGAAGTATTTGGATACAATCGCTTCAAAGACTCCGTTAGATCACCTGATTTTCTAAGCGGACTTTTGGAGCAATCATAAACAACTTTTTCGTGCCTTTCTTTTAAATCCTTGCACTTTATTTTAACAATCAGTGATGCCATTATTGATATTCTGTTCAATGACAGATCAAAAAAAAATAATTTTTCTCAAACATCTTTATTTTTTATCTTCCTTTTCTTATATTTTCAAACACGTCAAGTCGTTAATGAGAATGCAAAGAACGAATCATCAACAAAAATACCATACAAAATGAATTAAAATTCTAGGCGCGAAATTCAAACTGATAAAAAAATTATATTCTTCAACGAAAAAAATTTTAATAAAATAATGTACCATAAAAAGAGGATAAATGATTATGTATACTTTCATCCAAATAACTTTTTTTTTTTAATTAAAAAATTTATATCTTTAGATTTTAATCTTTAACGAAAATTGCGTTTCCTCAATGTAAAAATATCATATTTATTTAAAGTTTCAGCATTTTTTTTTTAAACTTTAAATCGTCATAACTTTGGTTCTAATTGATTAAAATATTCGATCCGGGGTTCATTTTGAAGATTATTGTTGATATTTTTGATATATTAATAAATAAAAGCATAAAAATAGTTGTAAGAACACGTAAAGTTGGAAAAATAGTACGATGCGCCATTGTATCAATGTTTTAAAATCGAAAATATAAAAAAAACGTTTAAAAATCTGTTAAAAAAAATAAGGCAAAATCGCATATTCTCACCTACCCTAAAAGTTAGTATTTTTTATGTATAAAATGATATAAAAATTTCAAAAAAAAAAAATATAGTTTTTGAGAAAATCGTGTTTGAAAAAAATCGCTTTTTTCGGTTTTTCGTAAATAACTCAGTGAGATCAAATTGTATTACAAAAATCAAGATTGCATTTAAAACTAGACAGAATTCCGCACACTTTTGTTAAAAGAACGCCCAAAAGGTTAAAAATTGACGGAGCTATAGTCATTTAAAAGTAGAGGTTCATTTTCAATTTTTGAATTTTCGTTATTACATCCAACACTAAAATTGCTGTAGTAAAGAAAAAAAAATTTTTTGAGCGTTCTATGAGGTAAATTTTATCTTCATATACATAATAGAAGGTATTTTTATTACTTTAAAGAAAAAAAAAAATTCGATCAGTGACGGCCTGCATGAATCTGAATGGAATCAGCCAGCTTTCTTTTAGTTATATCAAACCAAAACTTATCATTAAGTTCCAGCAGGATCTGAGACCCAAAGCTTGTAGCCTCTCTTGGTCAGTTCGTTGAAGATCAGTATAGTGCAATTTTGAAATCAATATCACAGTGGATGAAATCAGTTGGACTTGAATTACCTAATTATTAACAAGATTTTCATGAATTAACACAAAAAGTTCTGACATATAGGTAGAACTGCATTTTTAGTTTTTGATCGTGTAACTGATACATCTTAGAAAAGGTCATAGGCATATATCAAAGGTTTGGTCCACTCTGAACCTTTCAGAAGATATTTTTCCATATTTTAAAATATTTGTTAAGCTTACAACTATTTCTATGAATGCTTACAAAGGGACATCTGCAACAGATAAGTGCAAGTTGACATTTAAATAAGTAACTGTAGCTAGAAATCACATTTTCCATGATTTTTAGTTGGATTTGCATTGTTTAAAAAAAAACAAGAAGCCGCACCACTCTGAAATTGTTAAGGTATATTTGTACATGTATAACCTTCTCCGATGATCTTCCCTGACCAGATATCTTGGTTCGAAAACCCAAAACTTGTATTTCAATGATTTAAATAGTTTTAGCTCAGCGGATAGCTACATTAGCACATTGGAATAACTTTTTTCTGAAAATCTAGGATACATTAAAGAAAAAAGTTTCTTACTAATGTATTTCTTAAATGCAACCCAAATGAGTGATTTAAGCCTGAAAATAGTCAAAAATGTCAAAAATATGATTTTAGCCCAACTTTGAAGCTTTGTAGCTCTGAAACTAGTCCCTAAAAATATCTAAAAAAATTCTCAGTGGTCCAGAATACAAAAAAGAAGCATTTTACAAATTTTTAGCGAGAAAAAATTTTTTGTCCACTAATTTCACAGAGAATGGGTGATATATATATATATAAGTATAAACTCAGGTAGAAGAAAAGAAATGAGACTATGTAGCTTGAGGATTTGAAACAGCTGTCGTGTGCGATATATACGTCCATACAAATAGTTCTTTACCTTTTCTCTTCTTTTTCTTACTTGTCTTTGTGTGTATGTGTGTGTGTGTGTGTGTGTGTGTGTGTGTGTGTGTGTGTGTTTTTATATTTGAATGTATTGTACATGTAACGTAAATCTATTTTGCCGAGCGTCAGTATCTTTCCAAAATTGAAAGTGTAAACACATTCTGTTTTGATAATATTAATAAAATAGTCAATATTGTAATGTTTCTGATTTTTTTAAAGTGTTCGTGCATTCAAAATGTAACAGATAATTTTTTGACATTGATTGTTTTTACATTTTAAAAGAGTATATTTGCAAACGCAAATACGGTTGGGAAATAAAAATATTCTTCCGACAAATTAGGGATCGATCCATAAAGATGGTTTTTTACAGCCTACAAAAATGCTAAACCATCCTGCACCAGAACAGCTTCTAAGAATGATTTTTTGCAACTGTAAGACTACTTGCGGTGCTAATTGCAATTGCAGAAAATTAGGATTATCTTGTAACTCGACATGTGGAACATGCTCCGGTGACAATTGTCTAAACTGTCTTCCGATTACAGATCCAGGAGAAGAAGAAAAAGTCGAAATTGATCATGAATAGAATTTAAAAAAATTTGTTTGAAATTCAAGTGAAATATTTGTATTTTTTTATTTTGTTCTTACAATAATAAGAATAATAATTTTTAAGTTATGATAGTCTTATAATTTTAACCATAAATAGTCATTTTTAAATGTAAAATACTTAAACATATTTTAAATTCTATAATAAGACATAAAAAATATATTATCAATAGAATAAAAGTTATTATATTATTAAAAGTACTAAAGACTCGTTTTTTGGCATTTTATCATCAAGGGTTGTTTTTAAGGGTTGAAATGTTACAATAAAATAAAAATCATTATAAACTGTGAAAAAATGTCTAATTTAATATAAGTATGTCATTAAAAATAATGTACATGTTCAAAATTATTTTTTTCTATTTTTCATCATAAGGGGTAGTTTCTGAGGGTTGAAATAATGTAATAAATTAAAAATTATATCATTAACTTAGAACGTTAATATTTTTCCATAATTGTATTATAAAAATATTTTTTAATGTTAAAAACTATGTATGCTCTTTTTATTAAGTCAAAGAGGTGGTTTTAAAGGGTTGTAAAAATGCTTAATATCATTAATTATGTTCCACAATATTAAACAATACTTATTCTAGACATTCCAAGATTATTTTAATTATTTATAAGCGTAAATCGTCATTTTTACTATTTTTCAACTTTGAGGGTAGTTTTTACCCCTTTAAAGCAAAAAGCGCACCTCGCCTAACTATTTCCACCTATAATCATCACTACAATTTTATAATCAATTATAGTTATTACCACGTAACTATAATGAAGACTATAATCACCTGTAATCATCACTACAGTTTTATCATCAATTATAGTTATTACAACAGAATTATAGTAATAACTATAGTTCATCTATAAACATCTCTACAGTTTTACAATCAATTATACTTATTACTACGTAGCTATAGTAATAACTATAATCATCTATAATCATCCATACCGCTTTACAATCAATTATAGTTATTACTAAGTAACTATGGTTATGACTATAATCACGTATAATCATCACTACAGTTTTATAATCCATCATAGTTATTACTACGTAACTATAGTACTGACTATAATCACCTATAATCATCACTACAACTTTATTACCAATTATAGTTATCACCACAAAACTATAATAATGACTATAAACACCTATAATCATCACTACTGTTTTATAATCAATTATAGTTATTACTACGTGAGCATAGTTATGACTATAGTCACCCATAATCATTACTACAGCCTTATAATTGATCATTATTATCACTACGTAAGTATAGTAATGATTATAATTACCTATAATCGTTACTACTGCTTTGTAACGAATTAACATAATAACATTAATAACATTATAATCAATTATTGTTGTTACTAAGTAACTATAGTAATAACTATGATCACCTACAATCAATGCTACATTTCAAGAATCAATTATAGTTATTACTATGTAACTTTCGTAATCACTACATTCACCTATAATCATCACTACGTCCTTATGATATATTACAGTTATTACCACAAGACTATAATAATAAGAATAATCACCTATAATCATTACAACAGTTTCATTATCAATTATAGTTATTACCACAAAAATATAGTAATGATCATAATAACCTATGATCATTACTATATTTTTATAATCATTCACAGTTATAACCACGTAATAATAGTAATGACTATAATCACGTATAATCATTACTACAGTTTTTAAATCAATTGTGGTTATGACTACGTAACTATAGTAATGACTATAATCACATATATTCATCTTCACACTTTATTAATCAATCATAATTCTCACTTATAAACTAAAGTAATGACTATAATTACCTATAATTATTACCACAGTTTTATAATCAATTATACTTATCACCACAAAACTATAGTATCGATTATAATCACCTATAATCATTACTACAGTTTTCAAATCAATTATAGTTATTACTACGTAACTATTGTAATGACCATAATCACCTATAATAATCACTACAATCTTTCTACTACGTAACTATAGTAATGACTGTAATCACCTATAATTACCACTACAGTTTTCCAATCAATTATAGTTATTACTACGTAATTATGGTAATGACTACAATCACCTATAATCATCACTACAGTTCTACAATATATTGTAGTTATTACCACAAGACTATAGTAATGACTTTAGTCACATATAATTATCACTATAGTTTTATAATCAATTATAGTAATTACCTCGTGAGTATAGTAATGATTGTAATCACCCATCATTATTACTACAGTTTAATAATCAATTATTGTTATTACTAAGTAACTATAGTAATGACTATAATCACCTACAATCATCGCTACATTTTAAAAATCAATTATAGTTATTACTATGTAACTTTCGTAATGACTATAATCACGTATAATCATTACTACAGTTTTATTATTATTGTAGGTATTACCACAAGACTATAGTAATGACTATTATCACCTGTAATCATTTCTATAGTTTTATAATCAATTCTAATTATTACTACCTAAGTATAGTAATGATCATAATTACCTTTAATCATTAATACAGTTTCATAATCAATTATAGTAATTACTATGTAACTATAGTAATGACTATAATACCGTATAATCATCTATAAAGTTTCAAAATCAATTATAGTTATTACTACGTAACTATAGTAATGACTATAATCACATATAATCATCTCTACAGTTTTATAATCAATTATGGTTCTTACCGATGAACTATAGTAATGACTATAATCACCTTTTATCATTACTAGTTTTATAATTAATTATACTTATTACCACAAAACTACAGTATTGATTATAATCACCTATAATCATTACTACAGTTTCATTATCAATTATTGTTATTACTAAGTAACAATAGTGATGACTATAATTACCTACAATCATCGCTACATTTTGAAAATTCACTATAGTTATTACTACGTAACTTTCGTAATGACTACAATTACCTGTAATTATCACTATAGTTTATAATCAATTCTAGTTATTACTACCTAAGTATTGTAATGATCATAATTACCTATAATCATTAATACAGTTTAATAATCAATTATGGTTATTACTACGTAACTATTGTAATGACTATAAGCACATATAATCATCTCCACAGTTTTATAATTAATTGTAGTTCTTACTAATGAACTATAGTAATGACTATAATCACCTATAATCATTACTACAGTTCAATAATCAATTATACTTATTACCACAAAACTATAGTATTGATTATAATCACCTATAATCATTACTAGAGTCTTAAAATCAATCATAGTTATTACTACGTAACTATTTTAATGACCATAATCACCTATAATAATCACTACAATCTTATAATGAATTATAATTATTACCACATAACTATAGTTAAGACTATAATCACCTACAATCATCACTACAGTTTTACATTTGATTTTAGTTTCCACTACGTAACTATAGTAATGACTGTAATCACCTATAATCAGCACTACAGTTTTACAATCAATTATAGTTATTACTACGTAAGCATAGTTATGACTATAGTCATCCATAATCATTACTACCGCCTAATAATTGATCATTATTATCACTACGTAAGTATAGTAATGATTATAATTACCTATAATCGTTACTACTGTTTTGTAATCAATTGTAGTTATTACCACAAAACTATAGTATTGATTATAATCACCTATAATCATTACTAGAGTCTTAAAATCAATCATAGTTATTACTACGTAACTATTTTAATGACCATAATCACCTATAATAATCACTACAATCTTATAATGAATTATAATTATTACCACATAACTATAGTTAAGACTATAATCACCTACAATCATCACTACAGTTTTACATTTGATTTTAGTTTCCACTATGTAACTATAGTAATGACTGTAATCACCTATAATCAGCACTACAGTTTTACAATCAATTATAGTTATTACTACGTAAGCATAGTTATGACTATAGTCATCCATAATCATTACTACCGCCTAATAATTGATCATTATTATCACTACGTAAGTATAGTAATGATTATAATTACCTATAATCGTTACTACTGTTTTGTAATCAATTGTAGTTATTACCACAAAACTATAGTAATGACTATAATCACCTATTATCATCACTATAGTTTTATAATTATTTATACTTATTAGCACAAAACTATAGTAATGACTATAAACACTTTTAATCACCACTACAGTAGAATCCTATATTATATTCAAGTGAAACCACTTTTTTTCAGTTTCTTCGGTTTCCCGGTTCTCCAGTTCTTCGGTTTTCCGGTTCTCCGGTTTTCCGGTTCTCCGCATTTGTTAAATGTGTCTTATCTTTTGGTCATAAGAGTAGCAATTTTTATCTGGCCCTATATAATTAGTCCTAATTAGTCATAAGCATCTTTTTGAGTCATATTTTTTCTTGCATCTTATATTTTTTTGGGCCTAATATTTTTTTTAATTTATATTTTCTTGGGTTCTATAATTTTTTTGGGTCCTATATTTTATTTAGCTTTATATTTTTCTGGGACTTATATTTTTTTGCCCAATATTTTTTAAGGCCCAATATTTTTTTGGTCTCTATATTTTTTTAGACTTTATATTTTTTGGATCTTATGTTTTCTTAGGCCTCATATTTTTTTTTCTTTATATTTCCTTGGGCTTTATATTTTATGGGCATAATATTTTTTTGATTCTTATATATTATCGGGCTGTATATTTTTTCAAGACCAATATTTTTTTGTGCCTAATTTTTTTTGAAATCTATATTTTCTTGGGATTTATAATTTTTTTGGGTACTATATTTTATTAAGTTCTATTTTTCTGGGCCTTATATTTTTCAGGCCCTACATTTTTTTGAATCCAATTTTTATTGGGTCTTATATTCTTTTTGGGCCTTACATTTTCTCGGGCTCTATATTTCTTTGGGCCCAATATTTTTTCGATTCTCATGCATTCTTGGGCTCTATATTTTTTTGGGCCTAATATTCATTCAATTCTTATATATTCCTGTGCTCTATATTTTTTGGCCCAATATTTTTTTGAAATTTATATTTTCTTGGATTCCATGATTTTTTTGATTCTATATTTTATTTAGTTCTATATTTTTCTGGGTCTTATACTTTTCGGGCCCTAATTTTATCTGAGTGGTTTTTTCCTTGGGCCTTATATTGTCTTGGGTTCTAATTTTTTTGGGCCAAATATTCTCTCGATTCTTATATATTCTCTGGCTCTATATTTTTTTGAAATTTATATTTTCATGGGTTCTATAATTTTTTTGGGTCCTATATTTTATTTAGCTTTATATTTTTCTGGGACTTATATTTTTTTTGCCCAATATTTTTTAAGGCCCAATATTTTTTTGGTCTCTATATTTTTTTAGACTTTATATTTTTTGGATCTTATGTTTTCTTAGGCCTCATATTTTTTTTTCTTTATATTTCCTTGGGCTTTATATTTTATGGGCATAATATATTTTTGATTCTTATATATTATCGGGCTGTATATTTTTTCAAGACCAATATTTTTTTGTGCCTAATTTTTTTTGAAATCTATATTTTCTTGGAATTTATAATTTTTTTGGGTACTATATTTTATTAAGTTCTATTTTTCTGGGCCTTATATTTTTCAGGCCCTACATTTTTTTGAATCCAATTTTTATTGGGTCTTATATTCTTTTTGGGCCTTACATTTTCTCGGGCTCTATATTTCTTTGGGCCCAATATTTTTTCGATTCTCATGCATTCTTGGGCTCTATATTTTTTTGGGCCTAATATTCATTCAATTCTTATATATTCCTGTGCTCTATATTTTTTGGCCCAATATTTTTTTGAAATTTATATTTTCTTGGATTCCATGATTTTTTTGATTCTATATTTTATTTAGTTCTATATTTTTCTGGGTCTTATACTTTTCGGGCCCTAATTTTATCTGAGTGCTTTTTTCTTTGGGCCTTATACTGTCTTGGGTTCTAATTTTTTTGGGCCAAATATTCTCTCGATTCTTATATATTCTCTGGCTCTATATTTTTTTGAAATTTATATTTTGATGGGTTCTATAATTTTTTTGGGTCCTATATTTTATTTAGCTCTATTTTTTCTGGGCCTTATATTTTTTAGGCTTTATATTTTTTTGAGTCTTATTTTTTTTGGGCCTCTTATTTCTTGGCTTTTATATCTTTTTTGGTCCTATATGTCTCTAGGCCTTATATTTTTTTGGACCCACTTTTTTTCGAGTCCTATTTTCTTTGGGTCTCATTTTGTTGCGCCCCTAATTTTTTTAGGCCATTTATTTTTCTAGGCCTTATTGTTTTTTAACTTTTTTTGGGTTTTTACTTTTTTTAATCTTATATTTTTTTGGGCGCTATATTTTTCTTATTATTATATTTTCTTGGTCTCTATATTTTTTGGGCCCAACATTTGTCTTATTTATTTTTTGTCTTATTTTTTTTATCCCAATATTTTTTCCATTCTTATTTTACTTGAGCTCTATATTTTATTTATTCTTATATTTTCTTGAGCTCTATATTTTTTTGGACCAATATTTTTTTAAATCTTATTTTTTTTATTCTCATGTATTTTTGGCTCTATATTTTTCTAAGCCCAATATTTTTTGGATTTTTATATTTATTTTGACTCTATATTCTGAGCTCTAAATTCTGCCATAATAAACTAAGTTAAACTTAATTTTCATTAATGTTCATACGGCTTCTATGTCGTACAATTGGTAATGTTTGCCTGAAATCTCCTGATGCAATTACAGTTTTACCACTAAAAGGTTGGTTCACATCGCATAAATCTTAAAAAAGACGATCAACTGCTTCAAAAGCAAATTCTGAAGTTATGGATATTTTATCCGAAATAATTATTTGTGTTCCCTTTGTTTGCTTTCTGCAGAATTAGGCTTAGCATTACAAGTTGTACAATCTGTTATATTTAAAAGGACGTTGTATCTCTCTGTCCTTTTTTAATAAAAAATTGTAGGTTTTTGGAAAAACTAGTAGTTATTACTAGAAATCAATAGTTGTCCACAACTCGTATAGTAAAAAACAAAATTTTTTCTACTGAGAACAAATTAATTCTCTAGCCTCACTCATGATTTTGTAAGTATGTCAAACTTTTTTTGAAAACGAAGCATTAAAATTAATTTCATTATTAATTAATTAATTTACTCCAGCGGCCTCTGAACGGTAGTTTAAATGTTGTATGCACGGTTTTTCCATCGACTAATGAATTTGCTGCTATAGCTGTCCAAGCTACACATAAATAATGCATAGTATGATATTTAAAATAAACCATTAAAACGTTAAGTAAATAATTTTTACCACTTCCACCTGGTCCATCTATTAAAATATATTTTTCTTTACTTTGGTTGTTTAAACTTTTTATAGTAGAGTTAAATGTTTGTCTTTGTTTATCATTTAAAGAATTTATTTTCATTTCTAATTTATTAAGAATATTATTATTATGATTTAAAATTGTTTGATTATTATCTTCTTTTATAAATTTGCTTATGTTAGGTAAATTGAAATCATTTAAAGAAAATCCATTGACTTGTAAATTATTTTTGATAACATTCGACGCAAGATTTTCACCTATATTTTTTTCGTATTTAGGATGGTATAACTTATCTTTATATTTTTCATATGAATTTCGTGAATTTATAGGATTATGAAAAACGCAAATGAAAGCAAATAATTCATAAAGAATATAAAGGGATTCTGTTGAAGATGCTTCTTCCAAACATCTATCCCATTCTTCATCTTCATTAATTAATTGTTTTGCCTTAGCTGCCTCATAAAACGAATTGTACATCACATCATCAACAGTACGCAAAACTTCAAAAGATGTGGCTCCTTTAACATGTAATAGTAATAACCTAATGAAATAACGTTCTCTATCTTTCAGACTTATAAATTACATTCTACTAAGTATTGGTTTTCTTTTTTTTTCTTTTATTCTACTCTTTCAGTTTTTCATCAAATGTATAAAAATTTGGTATCTCTGAATTCAAGTGATTTCGTGCTTCAAAATCTTCTCTATTTAATTCAAAAGTTGCTGTTAAAAGATGTTAAATATCGTGTATTAATGTATTGTTGGGCTTCGTCATATTCATATTCAACATTTTCACGATTGACATTTTGAAAAGTGTCTTTATTTTCTGATTGAAAATCCACATTTACTTGATGTATTTTAATGTATACACAATCATGACCTTGATAACAGTATTTGAATAAATATTTAATGCAGTGTACAGTGGAACAAACTTCTACGTGTCTGTGTGCATTAAGTTTAAATAATAAGTAAGGATTAGAAGGAACAACAAATCTATTATCTGCGATTCTTTCTGTAAATTTATTTTTGAAAATTATTTTGACGCTATCATTTTTACGTTTGTATAGTAAATATCCATTGGATTTAAATGTTGTTGTATTATTAAATTTTCTTGAAAATTTTCAGTATATTGTTTTGTATTTTTATCCATACCTGAATAATTTATATTTTGCATACCACAGGGACCACGTATCATAAATTGTTTAACAATACTATATAATTATAGATAAATATCTCTATTTGGGATTTCTGCACTTATTATTTTATCAACTTTTTCGGGAATATCAAATTTATCACTTTTATCCAAGAGTAAGTTGTTACTAACATATGCATATGCGGTAATCCTCTTTTATAAAATTCAATCTCATAACTATATGCAATACATTTTCCTAATATTCCCATTTTTATTACTAAATTTTTGAGTTCTACTTTTTGATGAAATACTTTTGTTATAATATCTGGTCTATCTATTGCATTTTCATAAATTTTCAAGTTTTCAGTTATTTCTTTTCAATGTGGGTTACAGGTCATAGTTACGAAAAGGTCAGGTTTACCACGATAATTTACAAGTGTCATTGAGTCAATGTAATTTTGTTTTAAAAATCGTGGACTTCCTGTAAAGCTTGACGGTAATATTACCATTTTTCCAATTTTTGAAGAATCTAATTTTTTTTTGCTATGTAAATAGTCCATAACACCTTTGTAACAATCACTTCTTAATAAGTATTGGTTTTTTTCGTATGAAATATAATCTGGAAGTTTCAACTTTTTTAAACGCATCAACAATGAACTGTTGAGATAATTTTCCCAAATTAAGGAATGGATTAAATTCATTTCTAACACTAAATCTACAGTTATGAAATTTCAAATTTGAAATATTAGATTTTCCAAATTTACTTTTCATATTTGGCATCCATCCAAAACCACCATTAGGGGTCTTCCATAAACTACGTGGACCAGTTTTAGTATTATTTTGACCCTCCCCCCTCCCCCATGTAGTCCACCGTAGATTTTCTCAACACCCCCCCTCTCCCGATCTACGTAGTTTTTTCATAAATTTTTTAACAGCAGGCCGGAGTAGAGCCTGATACCGACCGAATAACAATTGAGTTGTTTGTTATTTACTCAAGTATTAATCGGTGTATCTTCAAAATAAAGGTTGATCGCAATAGATATTATTATTATGAATATCTATGCACAAGAAAAAAAAAATCTACCGATTTGTTTTTGAGAAAAGTAAGGAACGCTGAAGTAAAAGATTATGTTTATAATATTTTCGCGTTCCTTACTTTTCTCAAAAACAAAGCGATAGATTTTTTTTCTTGTGCATACATATTTGTAGTAATAATATCTATTGCGCTTAACCTTCAATTTGCAGATACACCGATTAATACTTGAGTAAATAACAAAAATGCCAATTAGACAAGGACAGCGAATCCGGCCTGCTCTTAATGAAAGTATTATTTTTCTTAGATTAAAACAAACATTTCAGAAGAAAGACGCACGCGCTTTTTCTTTGACAGGAGGAATTTTTGATAGTAGAGATGAAAAAAATTAGTATTTATGATAAAAACTTACCAGCTTAATAAAAAAAGTAATAGAAACTGCTTTTTTCTTCGTTTTTTCTTGTCGCAGCTCTGTTATTATTTTGTCTGCATTCGCAGGGAAATCGTCTTTTACTTTTTTCAGATTTTCCCATAATTCGTTTACATTTTGTTGCACTTATTGTTTGTCGAAAATTTACTCGAGTATACGTCTCCGTAAAGATTAAATAAAGTCTGATATCTTGACATTTATTACTCTTTTACGATAGTATTTTAGTGATTTTTAACAACGACACGAATATTTTACAGGCTCGGCGAAATTTTCTTGCTGCAACACGTTGAAAGAAAAAACAAAATACTGCAGCGCGCGATAGTAAACAGAGGGGGGAGGGTGGAAAGCACGAGCGAGTATCAACATGATAGAGACAGTCTAGGGAGAGTCTGGCCGTGCCTTTTAAAATTTTGACTATATGGTGGCTACCTCAGTTTACACTCTAGGATAGAAGGATCTTTCGTGACTTAAAATCTCATTCGAAAAACGCCCGCGCTGTTTCAAATTGAAAATTAGCTTCGTATGACTCCAGAAAAAACTACGTAGATTTTGTCCTAAGCCCCCTCCCCCCTAGACGTAGCTTAGCGTAAGATTTTACTGTACCCCTCCCACCCCTTGAATGGTCTACGTAGTTTATGGTCTAGTTTATAGCCCGCTTATATATAATAAGCGGACACGTCATAGGATCTGTATGTTTGCTAATTGTCGGTAAACTAATTAGTTTATCATACTTAGAGTAAATGAAAATATCACGTTCAATAGGAGGAAGATCATCTTTCCCAACATATACTACTGCAACTTCATTGCAGGTAGGTAGGTTATATCTATTTTTAATAAAATTATTATTGCGGACAATAGACATAGTAACAGTTCTTGGAGGACAATAGATTTTTGCACATCAATGTAGCTCTTCTTTTTCTACTTTAAGCATCATTTTATAGGCTTTAGCATAAGGGTTAATGTCTCTTATCAAAATATCTAAATTTTTTAATAATGTTAAATTTATATTAAACTTATTCCGTTCAATCGTTGCCATTTCATTATCTTAAATATATAATTGTCCATATTTACGTGCTTCATCTTTATTAGGATGTAACGCATATACATCATGGTAAATTTGTCCACATATTCTAATAACTTGTGGTCCTTTACCCGGCAATGTATCGAAATTGGCACCAAAATTTGCGAATGCTGAAGCATCATTGTACAACCTAATATCTCGTCGAAAATCAATAATTTCTTCCGTTAATTCAGTTGCTAAAAACTTTAATTGTTCTGGATAAGGAGGCAGGGTTGCGAAAAAAGTAATTAAAAATTATTTGAATCACGAATCATTTTTGAATTTGTAATTAAAGTTTTATTTAATTAACAATTCCTTTTAAATTAATAATTAAAAATATTTTAATTAACAAATCAAAATCCAATCGTGAATTGAAAAGGCTTTAATTAAAAAATCAAAAGGAATTCTCAATTAAATAAATTTCAATTAAGAAATCAAAATGTAATCGTGAATTGAAAGGGCTTTAATTACAAAATCAAAAGGAATTCTTAATTAAATAAATTTCAATTAAGAAATCAAAATTTAATCGTGAATTGAAAGGGCTTTAATTCCAAAATCAAAAGGAATCCTTAATTAAATAAATTTCAATTAAGAAATCAAAATGTAATCGTGAATTGAAAGGGCTTTAATTCCAAAATCAAAAGGAATTCTTAATTAAATAAATTTCAATTAAGAAATCAAAATTTAATCGTGAATTGAAAGGGCTTTAATTCCAAAATCAAAAGGAATCCTTAATTAAATAAATTTCAATTAAGAAATCAAAATGTAATCGTGAATTGAAAGAGCGTCAGTTATGATTATGATTTGTGAATTCGAGGGCTTTAATTAAAAATTCCACAATTCCTTTTTAATTAAACGTACTAAGGAATTTGTATCATATATATGTATATAGAAAAACATATGTGGACGCGCACATACATACGCACCTAGGCTCATATACATGCAACATTTCATGTCGTCCCACACGTACACATACGGACAAGTTGATATATATATATATATATATATATATATATATATATATATATATATATATATATATATATATATATATACATGGTCCGTTTCATGTCAACTTGCACCCGTTGACCCGTATATATTTTGGTTTATATATATGTATATATATATATGGGACATTTCATGTCGATTCGCATGCATGCACACGCACGTTAATATATATAGGATTTTTCACGTCAATTCGAACGCACACACACAGGTTTACATATATATGGGACATTTCATGTCAATTCGCATGCATGCACACAAACTTTAATAAATATTGGATTTTTCACGTCAATTGGAACGTACGCACATACAGGTATATATATATGAGATATTTCATGTCGTTTACAGGTTTATATATATATATATATATATATATATATATATATATATATGGGACAGTACATGTCGTTGCGCATGCATGCACACACACGTTAATATACATGGGATTTTCCATGTCAATTCGAACGCACGCACACACACACAGGTTTATACATATGGTACATTTCATATCGATTTGCATGCATGCACACACGTTAATATACATAGGATTTTTCACGTCAATTATTACCCACGCCTATACAGGTTTATATATATGGGACATTTCATGACAACTCTAACACACCTATCCAAGCGCCCTTAGGTTCACATATATGGGACGTATCATGTCAACACGCACGCACCGGTTTTCATATATTTGACATATCTTGTCAACTCGAACACGCAAACACATCTAAACATGTATTTGAAATTTGTATTTATATATATGGGACCGTTTCTGTCAATTCGCATGTACGCACATACATGGGCTTATGAATATATATATATATATATATATATATATATATACACATATATATGTGTGTATATCTGTGTACACATATACATGGGATATTTAATGTTAATTCACACGCGCGCACATACACACAGGTTTATATACACGGGACGTTTCATGTCAATTTACATGCATGACACACGTACTTGAGTTTGTATATATTTTTCTTTATATATATATGTATATGGGGCTGTTCCTGTCAAGGCGCATGCACGCACACACATGGGCTTATGAATATATGTATATACATATACATGGGATGTTTTATGTCAATTCACATGCGCGCACACACACACACACACAGGTATATATATATATATATATATATATATATATATATGAGTGCCACCAGATTTTTTTTTAAACAAGTGAGCAGTTTTTAATCAGTTACACAAACAGGTTATTTTTTCTATGTTACTTAAAATAAAAAAAATTCTAATTTAGGAAAAATTGCTAATATTAATACTCATAAAAATCTTAAAGATTTTTAAGGAATGGTTTTACTTTTTGATGGATAATTTGATTATATGATTTTATTTTCAAAAATGTTTTTCCCATAATAGTTATCTGTAATAAAAAAATTCTTTTACAATGTTAATTACTTTTTCCTGACATTCGTTTTGAAAGTTTATGCTTAGCAATTTTAAAATTTGGTTGTGACACTGATGATGCTGCTATAAATTATTTTGGATGTGTTATAATTAGTGTGCTGCCTCAATTTTCAACTGAAGGATTATAAATTAAGGATATTTTGAATTGAATTGCAGAAATAAAAAAAAAAGATTAAAGAATTACAATCAACAAATCAATAAATTCAATTATTAATAGTTAAAAAAAAATGTTACTATGTCAGTGAGTTTTTCAACAGGGTTATACATAAATTAAATTAATTAAAATTAATATTTTCAATCAATCATATACCTATTTTTTCTATTAAAAAGATATATTTTTACAAAATATGTAACAGTAAAAGAGTAGTTCACAGAAAAAAATTGTACTTCGTTAAAAAATTTTATAAATTATAAAAACACAAGTTTTTTAAACTTCATAAAATAATGAATAGCGTACTGTACATATTGTTCTTGTAGCAAAAATTCTACATGTAAAAAATGTAATAAGATTAAAATACAAATAACGATTAATTAAACGTATTTATAAATTATAACATAAATTTAGCAAATGAAATAAAATTTTAGGAAATCCTATTCTAATCTCTGCTGCACTGTAACAATAGTCTCATTCTAATATGAAAAATTGAGAAAAATTATAAAACTTATTCTTTTTTATAACTTTGGCATGAAAATTGCATGAAATAAGCGACAAAATGTTTGTTATTTGAAAAATAGACTTTTCAAATTTTTGGAAATTATATCATACAAATTTTCCTGGACATTTTCCGACTTCACCCCCTTTAAATTAATGTTTAGTGACAAAATATATAAAAAAAATTTTTGGAACCGTGGACTTTAATGTTACTATAGCAATCTCCCCTATTTTCCGACCTGACTTTTTCATGTGAGCACCGTTGCGCAGTACTTTCTGAATAAGCGGTTCAATGACTATAAACACCTATAATCATCACTACTGTTTTATAATCAATTATAGTTATTACTACGTGAGCATAGTTATGACTATAGTCACCCATAATCATTACTACAGCCTTATAATTGATCATTATTATCACTACGTAAGTATAGTAATGATTATAATTACCTATAATCGTTACTACTGCTTTGTAACGAATTAACATAATAACATTAATAACATTATAATCAATTATTGTTGTTACTAAGTAACTATAGTAATAACTATGATCACCTACAATCAATGCTACATTTCAAGAATCAATTATAGTTATTACTATGTAACTTTCGTAATCACTACATTCACCTATAATCATCACTACGTCCTTATGATATATTACAGTTATTACCACAAGACTATAATAATAAGAATAATCACCTATAATCATTACAACAGTTTCATTATCAATTATAGTTATTACCACAAAAATATAGTAATGATCATAATAACCTATGATCATTACTATATTTTTATAATCATTCACAGTTATAACCACGTAATAATAGTAATGACTATAATCACGTATAATCATTACTACAGTTTTTAAATCAATTGTGGTTATGACTACGTAACTATAGTAATGACTATAATCACATATATTCATCTTCACACTTTATTAATCAATCATAATTCTCACTTATAAACTAAAGTAATGACTATAATTACCTATAATTATTACCACAGTTTTATAATCAATTATACTTATCACCACAAAACTATAGTATCGATTATAATCACCTATAATCATTACTACAGTTTTCAAATCAATTATAGTTATTACTACGTAACTATTGTAATGACCATAATCACCTATAATAATCACTACAATCTTTCTACTACGTAACTATAGTAATGACTGTAATCACCTATAATTACCACTACAGTTTTCCAATCAATTATAGTTATTACTACGTAATTATGGTAATGACTACAATCACCTATAATCATCACTACAGTTCTACAATATATTGTAGTTATTACCACAAGACTATAGTAATGACTTTAGTCACATATAATTATCACTATAGTTTTATAATCAATTATAGTAATTACCTCGTGAGTATAGTAATGATTGTAATCACCCATCATTATTACTACAGTTTAATAATCAATTATTGTTATTACTAAGTAACTATAGTAATGACTATAATCACCTACAATCATCGCTACATTTTAAAAATCAATTATAGTTATTACTATGTAACTTTCGTAATGACTATAATCACGTATAATCATTACTACAGTTTTATTATTATTGTAGGTATTACCACAAGACTATAGTAATGACTATTATCACCTGTAATCATTTCTATAGTTTTATAATCAATTCTAATTATTACTACCTAAGTATAGTAATGATCATAATTACCTTTAATCATTAATACAGTTTCATAATCAATTATAGTAATTACTATGTAACTATAGTAATGACTATAATACCGTATAATCATCTATAAAGTTTCAAAATCAATTATAGTTATTACTACGTAACTATAGTAATGACTATAATCACATATAATCATCTCTACAGTTTTATAATCAATTATGGTTCTTACCGATGAACTATAGTAATGACTATAATCACCTTTTATCATTACTAGTTTTATAATTAATTATACTTATTACCACAAAACTACAGTATTGATTATAATCACCTATAATCATTACTACAGTTTCATTATCAATTATTGTTATTACTAAGTAACAATAGTGATGACTATAATTACCTACAATCATCGCTACATTTTGAAAATTCACTATAGTTATTACTACGTAACTTTCGTAATGACTACAATTACCTGTAATTATCACTATAGTTTATAATCAATTCTAGTTATTACTACCTAAGTATTGTAATGATCATAATTACCTATAATCATTAATACAGTTTAATAATCAATTATGGTTATTACTACGTAACTATTGTAATGACTATAAGCACATATAATCATCTCCACAGTTTTATAATTAATTGTAGTTCTTACTAATGAACTATAGTAATGACTATAATCACCTATAATCATTACTACAGTTCAATAATCAATTATACTTATTACCACAAAACTATAGTATTGATTATAATCACCTATAATCATTACTAGAGTCTTAAAATCAATCATAGTTATTACTACGTAACTATTTTAATGACCATAATCACCTATAATAATCACTACAATCTTATAATGAATTATAATTATTACCACATAACTATAGTTAAGACTATAATCACCTACAATCATCACTACAGTTTTACATTTGATTTTAGTTTCCACTACGTAACTATAGTAATGACTGTAATCACCTATAATCAGCACTACAGTTTTACAATCAATTATAGTTATTACTACGTAAGCATAGTTATGACTATAGTCATCCATAATCATTACTACCGCCTAATAATTGATCATTATTATCACTACGTAAGTATAGTAATGATTATAATTACCTATAATCGTTACTACTGTTTTGTAATCAATTGTAGTTATTACCACAAAACTATAGTATTGATTATAATCACCTATAATCATTACTAGAGTCTTAAAATCAATCATAGTTATTACTACGTAACTATTTTAATGACCATAATCACCTATAATAATCACTACAATCTTATAATGAATTATAATTATTACCACATAACTATAGTTAAGACTATAATCACCTACAATCATCACTACAGTTTTACATTTGATTTTAGTTTCCACTATGTAACTATAGTAATGACTGTAATCACCTATAATCAGCACTACAGTTTTACAATCAATTATAGTTATTACTACGTAAGCATAGTTATGACTATAGTCATCCATAATCATTACTACCGCCTAATAATTGATCATTATTATCACTACGTAAGTATAGTAATGATTATAATTACCTATAATCGTTACTACTGTTTTGTAATCAATTGTAGTTATTACCACAAAACTATAGTAATGACTATAATCACCTATTATCATCACTATAGTTTTATAATTATTTATACTTATTAGCACAAAACTATAGTAATGACTATAAACACTTTTAATCACCACTACAGTAGAATCCTATATTATATTCAAGTGAAACCACTTTTTTTCAGTTTCTTCGGTTTCCCGGTTCTCCAGTTCTTCGGTTTTCCGGTTCTCCGGTTTTCCGGTTCTCCGCATTTGTTAAATGTGTCTTATCTTTTGGTCATAAGAGTAGCAATTTTTATCTGGCCCTATATAATTAGTCCTAATTAGTACTAGTTATTAATACTAACACACCTATCCAAGCGCCCTTAGGTTCACATATATGGGACGTATCATGTCAACACGCACGCACCGGTTTTCATATATTTGACATATCTTGTCAACTCGAACACGCAAACACATCTAAACATGTATTTGAAATTTGTATTTATATATATGGGACCGTTTCTGTCAATTCGCATGTACGCACATACATGGGCTTATGAATATATATATATATATATATATATATATATATATATATACACATATATATGTGTGTATATCTGTGTACACATATACATGGGATATTTAATGTTAATTCACACGCGCACATACACACAGGTTTATATACACGGACGTTTCATGTCAATTTACATGCATGACACACGTACTTGAGTTTGTATATATTTTTCTTTATATATATATGTATATGGGGCTGTTCCTGTCAAGGCGCATGCACGCACACACATGGGCTTATGAATATATGTATATACATATACATGGGATGTTTTATGTCAATTCACATGCGCGCACACACACACACACACAAGGTATATATATATATATATATATATATATATATATATGAGTGCCACCAGATTTTTTTTAAACAAGTGAGCAGTTTTTAATCAGTTACACAAACAGGTTATTTTTTCTATGTTACTTAAAATAAAAAAAATTCTAATTTAGGAAAAATTGCTAATATTAATACTCATAAAAATCTTAAAGATTTTTAAGGAATGGTTTTACTTTTTGATGGATAATTTGATTATATGATTTTATTTTCAAAAATGTTTTTCCCATAATAGTTATCTGTAATAAAAAAATTCTTTTACAATGTTAATTACTTTTTCCTGACATTCGTTTTGAAAGTTTATGCTTAGCAATTTTAAAATTTGGTTGTGACACTGATGATGCTGCTATAAATTATTTTGGATGTGTTATAATTAGTGTGCTGCCTCAATTTTCAACTGAAGGATTATAAATTAAGGATATTTTGAATTGAATTGCAGAAATAAAAAAAAAAGATTAAAGAATTACAATCAACAAATCAATAAATTCAATTATTAATAGTTAAAAAAAAATGTTACTATGTCAGTGAGTTTTTTCAACAGGGTTATACATAAATTAAATTAATTAAAATTAATATTTTCAATCAATCATATACCTATTTTTTCTATTAAAAAGATATATTTTTACAAAATATGTAACAGTAAAAGAGTAGTTCACAGAAAAAAATTGTACTTCGTTAAAAAATTTTATAAATTATAAAAACACAAGTTTTTTAAACTTCATAAAATAATGAATAGCGTACTGTACATATTGTTCTTGTAGCAAAAATTCTACATGTAAAAAATGTAATAAGATTAAAATACAAATAACGATTAATTAAACGTATTTATAAATTATAACATAAATTTAGCAAATGAAATAAAATTTTAGGAAATCCTATTCTAATCTCTGCTGCACTGTAACAATAGTCTCATTCTAATATGAAAAATTGAGAAAAATTATAAAACTTATTCTTTTTTATAACTTTGGCATGAAAATTGCATGAAATAAGCGACAAAATGTTTGTTATTTGAAAAATAGACTTTTCAAATTTTTGGAAATTATATCATACAAATTTTCCTGGACATTTTCCGACTTCACCCCCTTTAAATTAATGTTTAGTGACAAAATATATAAAAAAAATTTTTGGAACCGTGGACTTTAATGTTACTATAGCAATCTCCCCTATTTTCCGACCTGACTTTTTCATGTGAGCACCGTTGCGCAGTACTTTCTGAATAAGCGGTTCAATTATTCGTGAAAAATTAAAGGAAGACCGCAACCAGCCTAAACCATTCTTTTTTTATCAACAGTTGGTGGATTAAAGAATAATTTTAGCTAATTAAAATGTAAAAATTCTTAATTATATTGGTCACCAATGATTAGTGCAATAAAATAAAAAAAATCATTAAAAATGGCAAAATGAGTTTTTTTTATATTTATGTTTTTACAGAGAAATGGTGCAATGTACGGCAAAATTGATAAGAATATTTTCGACTTAATATTTGATGAAAAACACGAAAAATTATGTTTTTCTGCGAAGAATTAACAACCAGAAAATTTACTTTAGAGATTTTCCTAACTATTTTCCAGCTATCCACCCTCGAAATTCGTGTTCAAGGCACCAAAATACATAGGAAAAACTTTGGTGGAGCCGTGGATCTCCATCGGCTACGGAAACTCTCCTAGCTACCTATATTAGTTATAAATGTCCTCCGTATTCAGGTGAAATACCCCGGTGAACATGTACATTAAGGTTTGGAAAGATTCTGATGTAAAAGAACCTTTCTAATTTTTTGCGGTTTTTGGTACCAGTCCATAATACAACTTTGTGAACTCTTATGAAAAAAATTGTCATGATTTTCGTTGATACCTTCTGAACTTTTTTGATTCATTAAGTTTTACTAAGGAATAGTAACCTTAATTTTATCGTATTCACAATTAATGAACAATTAAGATCGCTTTAGAATTGAACAGCACTGTAAAGTTTTCAGGAGAATCCTTCTAGATTGTATTTTAAAAAATTCTTCAGAAATATTTTTCACGTTTTATCATCGTATGAATATATTTATTAAATTATTAGTAAATAAATGATTATAAATCTATGAGATCATTTTTTTTTTTTTTTTTAACGTCGCTATATTTATGCTATGCTATTATTGCTATGCTAATCAGCGACGGAGCTCGTAAGTGTGTTTGTGAACAAAGCACATGTAACGTACAGTGGTGCTTGTATCAATCGGCCGAGAGCGGGATTCGAACTCGGAACCTCGAGATTACGAATCCAACGCTCTACCGAATGAGCCACAGACCGACTCCTATGAGATCATTTAAGAATACGGATGAATCTTTATATTTTCTGTATATTGATTGAAAGGTTAATGAAACTTCACGAACTCTGTGGAAGTAAATCGAGATGAATTATTACAATCTTGTAAAGAGTTTAATAGCTATTAAAGATCCTTAAGAGGAGGTCGAGTATATATGTCCTATCGTAATCAAAAAATTGATTTTTTTACAAAACTAATAATTTTAGCAAAAAATAAGAGAAAGCCCCATCTTGTATCATAAAAAGCAATATTTTCTTTGATTAGGAAAAAATTTTTGTATCGATTCCTTTTGAAAAAAAACCTTGAAAAACATAAAATATCGAGGTTTGGATGGACAATTCAGTTTTTCAAAGTTTTCTTTGAAACGAAGCGATAAAAATAATTTTTTCTCATAAGAGAAAATATTGCTTTTCAGTATACGAGATGGGGCTTTCTTCTTATTTTTTGCTACAATCATAAGGTTTTGCAGAAAATTGAATTTTTTTATTATAAAAGGATAGAGATGTACGACCTGCTATTAATAAAATACCGTGAAAATTATTTATGATTCTCAGTAACGATCTTGAAGTTATAAAAAAATATACATATTATTAAATTTTTTTAACTCTTAAAATAGTTAAGCATACCATGGAATTGTTTGATAGTGGAAATAAAGCCATTTTACACGACTAAGCTATAAATTTTTTTTGTGAATAAATACAATAAATCGCACTAATTTATTAATACTAGGCAATTTTTCAGTTTATTAATAAGTTAATTTAATTAATACTATGATATGCCCTTCAAAAATCACTATTCAATATATTAGAAATTCATAAAGAATCTGAAGAAGTCATAATCATATTTTTTGATATATGGGGATATCCACAAAACTTTTAATTGTCTAGTAACAGGTCATATTACAGCTGTTACTGGGTTACCGCATGATGCACATTGTTTAAACTAGGTTCAAATCTTTTGTGCTATCCTGTAACTCTATTTCTGATGTATTTTGTAAATGTTTAACAAACGGCGCAGTAGATATTTCTATGAAACATTCATTTTTACACATAAAAAATTACCGTAATTTATCTTATGTGTAAATTTACTTTTTATAGAATTATCTGCTGCGCCCTTTGTGGCACATTTACAAAATACATCAGAAAGAGAGTTACAGGATAGCACAAAAGATTATAACCTAGTTTAAATAATGACCTGTTACTAGAGAATTTAAAGTTGGATGGATATCCCCATATAATACCATAGTGGTACACATGAAATTGGAAAGGTTCTAAAAATATATAAATTACAATAACTTTTCTGATGAGGATATATTATTCAGATTAATATTATTTTTAAAATTAGATAACATTATTTTTATTTTTAAGAGCATGACGAAGCTTCCAGTCTTCTAATAATATTTCCAATCCCAAGTTATGAATAAACAATGCGTTTAATAACATTTTTTTGCGACAAAGAAAAAATTTGTAAGATTCAACTCGAGTGCGGACAACTCAAGAAACCCACGAAAATACTACATAAAAAGTAATAATACAAACTTTCAATGTAACGTATTTTAAGATTAGGTTTGTCGAGCTTGATATAATTTCAATCCAAGTTCATAAAAAATTTACAAGTTTAAATGATTTTTTATTTTAACAAAATTTATTGTATTAACATAGCTTTAGTGCGGACAAGTCATTATATTTGTTTTTCTCATCCGTGCTGAGTAAGCGGCCTATAGCGCATGCGTTTTCGGGGTAGTAAGTAGCTAATAGCGCGCGCTGCGTGTGTTGTTTTTTGAGGGCGTGTGTTTCACAGCTATGTATAATATTATTTTGTATTAAATCACGTAAATACGTTACATTCTGTAAAATAATGTCACGCAAAAGCGTTAATTAATGTAAAATCGCAAAGGTTTATACAAGCGCAGCGCCCTCATACTGTATCTCATCGACCATATGATGAATTTTATACTCTATCTCGCTTTAACCTCTGACAAAGTAAATCGTATCATCTATTCTTGTATTATTTTTACATTAACGAAATCGTAATTATTCCGTATAAACGTAAAATTGGTGAACTAAAAGTATGTAATTTAATTACAAATAATAGTACCAAAAAGTATTGAAATATACTATTGCGAGTCAGTCGTACGGCAGATATGAGAGAGAGAGAGGTCTCGGGCAATGGCGCTATTCGCTACGCTCGTGCGCCAACTTGCCCTCGTGCGCAATAGTCAACTAAACCTTACTCGTTACACAATATACTATTAATTTACGAATTTAAAATGATATTAATGAAATAAAAAAAGCAAAACTTGATTGCTGTAGCTCCAACATCAGATAAATATTACGGAAAGAAACATAATGAATCACCCAAATTCACAATTTTATAAATTACAACTGAATCACTGGAAAAATAGTTGCATACAATAGACTTTTCCAAATTTTATGAGTAACGGCTTATAATTGAAATTTCAATGTCGGAACGATTCGGAAAACTTGAAACATTTATCAATTTTCATTTCATAATAGTTCTTAAACATTCTTTAAAGACCGGAAAAATATTTGTTCCGATTCTTTTAGAAATTTTCGGGTCATTTTAACGAGGATATAACTGATGATGATGTAACAAAATTCAACTGCAATAATCACAAATTTTCCAATCGAAAACGTTTCCATAAATAATTTCCATAACTTTATAATTTCCGCGAAAATAATCATAATCTTCATAATTCTGCAAAAATGACGATTTATATTGACTTTTTCATAAATTTAAGTAACTTATAGAAATTTTCTCAAATTCAATTTACTTGTTTTTGTCATAAAAAACGAAAGATAATTAGTCTCAAAGCAGACTTAACGTAGGTAAATATTATTTTTTTATATACGCTTTTCTTATATTCGCCTTCATGTCTGTTTGCATGTTTGTCTGTCTGTAATCAAATCTTGCGCGCTCGATTTCAGGCACTTTTTGACAGATATAAATTCTGACAATTGGCATAGACTTTGGTCTTGGATGACAATACAATAATCAGTTGTCATTTTGGTACCTGGACATCCAGGTCGATGATAATGGGTGTGAAAAGTCATCTCCGAGGAAGTATAAATGGGGAGGCTTTCTTTGGGTCAAGGCGAGTTTCTCGGGGGTTTTCAGGGTTGCTCAAACCGAATTTGAGATCAAACAATTGCCACAAAGTGATGCACGTTGTCCAGAATACGCATGGACGTCGTCTCCGAAGAAGTACAAGTGGGGAGGCTTTCTCTGGGTCGAGGTGGGTCCCCCGGGGGATTTCGGGGCTGCTAAAACCTAATTCAAGGTTTGAAAGTGAATCTATAATGCATAATAATGATTTAGGATGAAGAGGTCGAACTGGAGTACCAAGTCGCCGATAACGGATGTACCTAAGTGTAATCTTTGAAAAGTCTGGTTGCAATGTAACTCTAAATGATAATAAAAACAATTTTAACTTAAAAATAGAAAATACAAAATTTTAAAAACATGCTTTAAAAATAAAATACAATAATTGAATAAATAGACTAAAAAGTATAAAATAAATAAATTAACTTTTTTTAAATTTTTTAAATAATAGCGCTTATTACCTGTATATCGGAATGATGTTTGATGAAAAAATGTTAAAATTATTCACTAATTACAATAGTAATATGCTTTCTCGAAGTTAAATTTCGCTGGCATTATTCGAACGAAAAATTCATAAATTAGTAGGGATACTACCGCAAATTTATATGCGAGATGATTTGTATGAATGATCTTCATATATGGGTATCGACTACGAGTAAATCAACATATTTCATGGAACTTGCATGAATCTTAAACAATTGTTCTTTTAAAATCTTTTTATTTCCAAGTATTCTCCGACCTAATCAAACGACCTTAGAATCGAAATCTAAAAGAATCTCCAAGTTACATTTGACGTAGTCCCTGCAAATATCTGTAAACTTCATAATCGGTATGGAAAATTTCAAAATTCATTCATATAGACGATTTCCAGGTAGCCAGGATCACCTGGATATTGTGAGATGTCATCTCGGGAAACGTACATATTATTAATAAATAATGGCTAAATTTCAAAAGATATTCTTGTAGACAATGTTTATCTTACTCGGAACATCCATGTTTGACTAGATAACATTTGAAACAACTTCAAAGTAGTTATTAAACTATAAGTTGAATTTCAAAAGTTTTAGCTGTAGATGATGTTTAAGTTGTCATTAACACCTAGGTATCCAAAGACGGCGATCGTGGGTACCACAGCATAATAAATAACTATTTTTTAAATATTGTCTACATCGATAAGGTAAAGTATGTATATATATATATATATATATATATATATATATATATAAAGTTAAATATGTGTTTGTATGTGTGAGCGTGTGCGTGTGCGTATGAGTTGAAATTAAATGTTCCATATAAACTTGAATAAACCTGTGTGTGTACGTGCGATTCTACATGAAATGTCCCTTATGTATATATATATATATATATATGTTTATATCATGCTTGTAAGTCAACATGAAAAGTCCCACGTACATGAACGCGTGTGTGCATGCATGCGAATTGACATGAAACGTCTCATATATATAAACCTAAGGGTACTTAGATAGGTGTGTACAAGTTGTCATGAAATGTCCCATATATATATAGAAAAACCTGTGCTTGCGAGTACGTGCAAGTTGACATGAAATGTCCCATATATATATATATATATATATATATATATATATATATATATATAGAAACAAAAAAATTGCGGGTAAACGTGAGCAATTTGATATGAAATGGACCATATATACATATGCAAAAACCTGTCAGTAAGGTCGTACATGAGTTGACATAAAGAGTCGCATGTATATAAAAGCGTGTATGCATGAATGCAAATTGACATGAAACGTCGCATATATGTAAACCTGAAGGAACTCGGATAGGTGCGTGAGAGTTGTCATGAAATGTTCCATATATATAGAAAAGCCTGTGATTATGAGTACATACGAGTTGACATGAAATGTCCCATATATATATATATATATATAATCCTGTGTGTGTGCATGCGCATTGGCATGAAATGTCCCATATATATAAACCTGTATGTGCGTGCGTTGAAATTTACAGAAAAAATCCCATGTATATCAACGTGTGTGTGCATGAATGAAAATTGACACGAAACGTCCCATGTATGAAAACCTGAGAACTCGGATAGGTGTGTGAGAGTTGTCATGAAATGTTCCATATATATAGATAAGCCTGTGATTATGAGTATGTACAAGTTGACATGAAATGTCCCATATATACATATATAATCCTGTGTGTGTGCATGCGCATTGGCATGAAATGTCCCATATATATAAACCTGTCTGTGGGTGCGTTCTAATTGACGTGGAATGTCCCACGTATGTATGTATGTATGTATGTATATATACATATATATATATATATATATATATATATATATATATATATATATATATATATCAACTTGTCTGTATGTGTGCGTTTGGGTCGACACGAAATGTTGCATATATATGAGCCCAGGTGCGTATGTATGTGCGCGTCCACATATGTTTTCTCTATACATATATATATGATAAAAATTCCTTCAAAACGTTTAATTAAAAAGGAATTATGGAATTTTTAATTAAAGCCCTCGAATTCACAAATCATAATCATAACTGACGCTCTTTCAATTCACGATTACATTTTGATTTCTTAATTGAAATTTATTTAATTAAGGATTCCTTTTGATTTTGGAATTAAAGCCCTTTCAATTCACGATTAAATTTTGATTTCTTAATTGAAATTTATTCAATTAAGAATTCTTTTTGATTTTGGAATTAAAGCCCTTTCAATTCACGATTACATTTTGATTTCTTAATTGAAATTTATTTAATTAAGGATTCCTTTTGATTTTGGAATTTAAGCCCTTTCAGTTCACAATTAAATTTTGATTTCTTAATTGAAATTTATTTAATTAAGAATTCCTTTTGATTTTGTAATTAAAGCCCTTTCAATTCACGATTACATTTTGATTTCTTAATTGAAATTTATTTAATTAAGAATTCCTTTTGATTTTTTAATTAAAGCCTTTTCAATTCACGATTAGATTTTGATTTGTTAATTAAAATATTTTTAATTATTAATTTAAAAGGAATTGTTAATTAAATAAAACTCTAATTACGAATTCAAAAAGGATTTGTGAATTAAAATTTATTTAAAGCCCAAAATGATTTAAATATTTGCAACCCTGTAAGGAGGATTTTCTAACAATTCTACTTCACCTTTATGAAAACAATTGGAGAAATCGTTACCTTTAGTATATTCCATGGTGGAAGAGTAAGAGGTGATTCGACTTACCCCCACTTTTTGTGATGCTTATTGAATTGCTTCTCTTCTTCTCCGTGTGGCAGAGCCACTTAAGTAGATACACCACGTGCACACCTATATAAGCCCACTGAGTACGCATCATTGTGTGCGTACGCTGTTCACGAACAGCAAATGACCGTGTGTGAGTGAACACGTACGGCGTCCGGCATTGTGTCAGTAGAGTAAATTATAACTATATATAGTTAATTTAAATGTTCATTGCAAAAGTTTAGATTATAATTATTAATGACAAATGTATTTATTTAATAAATTTAATTAATTATTAAATTTTATACTTTTATAGTAAATATTAAACTTATTTTATATTTTTACACTATCTAAAGTGCCAATAAGATTAAATAAGTCTTTCTACTTTTTTATGAAATAAATTAATATTTGTATATAATAAAATTTAAATTTTCATAATAAAATTCTCAATTAAAAAAATATTGAAATTTAAACTTTTGGAAAGTATATATGGGCAGATGAGCATTTGTCATTTCATGTATACTTATTTATGATGCAGCTTTAGCGTAATGGCTACGATGTGCACTTTGAAACGTTTGTAGTTCTGGGTTCAAATCCGGGTACATTCAATTTTTTTTTTTTTTTATAAAAGTTGTACTTTTAATTTTTTAAATATTTTATTTTACAAAATTATATTTTTTAAATTATTGAAAAATAAATAATTAAATCAGTTGATCAATAAAAATCTTTAAGGTGGCTGTAGCGTTTCGTGCCGTATCAAGCTCGAGTCCTGACAAAAAGAACAAAATAATGTTTTTTCTTTTAAGTAAATTTTATAAAAACTGTTTCAAATCAATTACTATATTTGTAATTTGTATTACACTTTAATATTTGACAATAAATATTGACGATTTACGTCTGATAGAGTTGTAATCATATGGATTTTCATAAATTTGAAGTTAAATTTCGATAATTTTTTTCTCTAGAATTAGGGTGTTGATCTTATATTTTCAAAGTTACTCTGAAATAGTAATAACTTATACTTTTTATAGTATTTTTTTACTAAAAATCCAATTTTTCATCAAATTCGCTCAAGCCACCTTAAATTAAAAATTTTATTTATAAATTTTTTTATTTAATTATTTCACAAGTATGTGAAAAATTACTATAAGTACTAAATGTAAATTATTTACAGAAGTAGAAAAATGTAAATATGTTATATTAACAATTTATTTTAATTATATTGATTTTCTACAAATTAAAATAAAATATTTACAAATAAATTAATAAATTTTAATTACTATACAATTTAGCAATTTTATTAATACTTTAGTAGTAATTATGAAAATTCAATAAATATTAAATAAAATTAAAAAAAAAATAATATAAGATTAGAAATTATTTATATTTAATCAATTTATGAAATGATTCCATTTCATTTTAATCAAATAATTTTTAAAATTCAATTAAAAATAAAGTCAAACATGAAAATAGTAGGGCCAACTATATTATTCTCACAGCGTATATATTATTATGTAACATTTGGGGTGGGTCAGTTTTGTAAACTTAAAAATAGAGATATTAAAACATAAGTCAAGAGAAAACAAATTGCTGAATTGTATAGTAATTAAAATTCATTATTTTACTTGTAAATATTTTAATTTGTAAAAAATCAAAATAATTAAAATAAATTTATGATAATATAGTATGTTTACATTTTTCTACTTTTGTAAATAATTTATATTTAGTGTTTATAGTAATTTTTTAATTACTTGCGAAATAAATAAATAAATTTTTCAACTTGAAGATTTTTATTAATCGAATGATTTAATTATTTATTTTTCAATATTTTAAAAAATATAATTTTGTAAAATAAAATATTTAAAAAAATAAAAGTACAACTTTTATTGAAAAAAAAAAAATTGAATGTACCTGGATTTGAACCCAGAGCGACAACATTTCCAAGCGCACATCGTTAGCCATTACGCTAAAGCTGCATCATGAATAAGTAAACATAAAATAATATATGCTCATCTGCCCTTATATACTTTACAAAAGTTTAAATTTCAATATTTTTTCATTAATAATTTCATTTTTATAAAATTTTGAAATTCAATATATCAAAAAAATATTAATCAATTTCATGAAAAAGTAAAAAGTATTTTTTACTTATTTAATTTTATTGAGACATATAAGAATATAAAATAAGTCTATTATTTACTATGAAAGCAAATAATTTAATGAATAATTTAATTTATTAAATAAATATATAAGAAACTAATAATTACATTTATTTAATCCACTAAAACAATGCCACACGCCGTATGTGTAATGTGTTCACTTACACACGGTCATTCGCTGTTCATGAACAGCTCACGCCCACAACGATGCGTACTAAGTGGGCTTATGTAGGTGTGCACGTGGGGTATCTACCTAAGTGGCTCCGCCACGTGAAGAAGTAGAGAGTCAATTCAATAAGCGACACACGTTTTAATGGTGCGGGAAGGATAGTCGAATCACCTTTTATTCTCCCACCGTGGTATATTCGAAAGCAAAATGTTTCGCATTACAATAATCACATGTATTTGTCATGAAACCAATGTTATTTTCAGATATGAGATTTTCATCGAAATATATATTTGCTATACAACCAATTAGTTTCGAATTAATTTTTTCATATCATTTCTTCAATTATTTTTCTACTTTGTCCTTTATTGTTTTATTAATAACTTTGTTCAATACAATATTATGATTGTTATTATAATTATTATTATTGTAATTTTCATTATAATTATTGTCTTTAATTTTTAATCGTTTACACTTAATAAATAATATCTTTAATTGATAAGAATCATATTTATGTTTTCGCTTTTTTTATCTATTGGTTTATTTATTGTAGTATCATTATTAACATGTTTATTGTCATCAATTTCTATTTATTTACACCTTTTGCGTAATTCTTTTGATTGGCAGCAATCATTTTTTACTTGTGTTTTCTTTATAATATCGGCATTTTTCAATTTTTAATTTTTAATTTGTACCATTCTCCCATATTCATTATATTGTTCACTAATAACTTTTCTATAAGTATCTTTTTTGCGTAATTTTTCTTTTTCGTGCAATTTTTTCAATTTATTAGTATTTCTATTTTCCATTGATTTTATTTCTTATATCTCAACATTTTCAATTTTTTTTATATTCATTTAGTTGTTCTTCTTTCATTTTTATGCAAGCTTCTTTCATTTTCTTACGTGTAGCTTTATTTGTACGTATTTGTTTCATTTTATCAGTGCCCTTTTTTATCTTTGATTTCATTTTTGTTATTTTAGTATTTTTCAATTTTTCTTCATATTATTTTGGTTTTTTTTCTTTAATTTTTATATAAGCTTCTTTCTTACGTAAAGCCTCATTCGCACGTATTTGTTCCAATATATGAGTACTCATCTTTTCCTTGAATTTTAATTTTGTTATCTTAGTGTTTTCTTATTTCTCTGCATATTTATCTAGAATTTTTTCTTTGAAAATTATATAAGCTTCTTTCTTACGTGAAGCCTCATTTGCACGCATTTGTTCCAATTTATCAATAGTCATTTTTTCCTTGAATTTCAATTTTTTATCTTAGTATTTTCTAATTTTTCTTTATATTTTTCTGGTTGTTTTTCTTCAATTTTTATAAAAGCTTCTTCCTTACGTGAAGCCTCATTCGCACATATTTGTTCTAATTTATCAGTACTCATCGTTTCCTTGGATTTCAATTTTGTTGTCTTAGTATTTTTTAATTTTTCTTCATATTTTTTCGGTTGTTTTTCTTTAATTTTTATATAAGCTTCTTTCTTGCGTAAAGCCTCATCCGCACGTATTTGTTCCGATTTATCAGTACTCGTTGTTTCCTTGAATTGCCATTTTGCTAACTTAGTATTTTTTAATTTCTGGTTATATTTATTTGGTTGTCCTTTTTTCATTTTCGTATAAGCTTTTTTCTTATGTAAAGTTTCTTGAACACGTCTTAGTTCTAATTTATCATTACTTTTTTTTTCTTGCATTTTCATAATAATGTCTTTTTCTGAAAGTTTTTTATATTTATGTGATTGTTCTGTTACCATTTTCCTATTAAGAGGAGGTCGAGTATATCTGTCCTTTTCTAATCAAAGAATTGATTTTTTCACAAAAATTAATAATTGTAGCAAAAAATAAGAGGAAAGCCCCATCTCGTATAATAAAAAGCAAGATTTTCTTTTATGAAGAATTATTATTTTTATCGCTTCGTTTTTAAGAAAACCTTGAAAAACTGAATTGTCCATTCTAACCTCTATTTTTTAAGTTTCACAAGATTTTCTTCAAAATGAAACGATAAAAATAATTTTTCCTCGTCAAAGAAAATCTTGCTTTTTATTATACGAGATGGGGCTATTTCCTTATTTTTTGCTACAATTATTAGTTTTTGCAAAAAAATTAATTCTTTGATTAGAAAAGAACAGAGATATACGACCTGCTCTTAACGGGAAGTCGGAGCTGCAGCAATTGAGTTTTGCTTTTTTTATTTTATCAATATCTTTTTTAATTCATAAATTAAACAAATATAATGACTTGTCCGCACTAAAGCTATATTGATACAATCATTTTTGTAAAAATAAAAAATCATTTCGACTTGTTATGTTTTAATAAGCTTGGATTGGAAATTAGATATCAAACTCGATAAACCTAACCATAAAATACGATGCATTGAAAGTTTTCATTATAACTTTGTATGCATGATATTTTGGTGGATTTCTTGAATTGTCCGCACTAGAGTTTAATCTTATAAATTTTTACTTTGTAGCAAAAAAACACGATTAAACGCATCGTTCATTCATAAGTTAGGATTGGAAATATTATTAGAAGGCGGGCAGCTTCTTCATGCTCTCAAGTCCTGTTACAAATAAAGCTTATTTTTCATCTATTTCTTTTGATTCTTTTTTTCTTCATTTAATTTAATCTGAACTGTGCTAATTTTATTATCGTTATAATTTAAGTGAATTTCATCGATTCCCATTATATCAGTATTTGGTTTTTAAAAATTTGTATACGAAATGTCATCGTCAATTTCCATAAAAATTGTTTCATGATTCGAATTCATTTGTTTACGATACATTTCCATGATCTTTTTTTGTTCTGTCAATAAATACATTTGTGTGTTTTTTTTCTAATAGTTCAAGCTCAGTGAAATCTAAATTTAATGGTATTTAATTTAGACGTTGCTCATGACAAAAACTCCTCCTTATCATGTCCGGTGGATTATCGTAATTAATATTTGCATTATTATAATTTTGCAAAACTGGTAACATTCTTATTTGTTGCGCTCTAGAAATTCTTGATGAACGTAATCTCATTGGAGAAACATCATATTTTAAACAACATGGACCTGAATTATCAAGTATTGCAATAGCAAAAAAAATTGCAAAAACGCCACAATCATAATTATCTGTTCGTGATTGTACTGTTTCGAATACTATGCTCAATTCTGATTTGTTTGGAAATAATCTGTTTATATAAATCTTATGCTCATCTGGTAGATATATAAGATTTAAACTGTCATATATATGAATTACCTTATTATTATAATACACACAAATCCGGTGACACTTTTCCAAATTTCCGGAAAATAATAACTGTATCAATTCTCCATCGGTACTGATTTAATATGTTGTGGTCTTTCTCAGTCAAAACCATTATTGAAAATTAAAATTCTTTCAAGAATTTTAATTCATTTTCAATGAACTTTTTCCAAAGATATTCACAAAATAATTGCTTTTATATTAACCAATTGAATTTACTGCCTTCTTACTTTAAAAGCTGAAAAATAAAAGAAATTATAAAAAATGCTATGAATTAATTGTTATATGATAAATAAATAATAATTAAATTTGTGAAAATAATATGACGATAAAAAATGGTTATTTTCAGCAATTATAGATTTATATATATATATATATATATATATATATATATATATATATATATATATATATATATATATATATATATAGGACATTTCACACAAACTGGAAGAGCAAAAAAATAAAAATCGCTGAAACTCTGAGAATATATTCTGTTTGTTACCCAAAATGTGTAATAAAATTTTCAAGAATTTAGACTGGAAGAATCAAGAGCCATAGATCCTTGAAATTTGGAAATTTTTCAAAATTTTTGGAAAAGTACCAACTTTATGATTTTTTTTCTGAAAATCCTGATGTTTTACAGAGAAATTTGTAAGAATACTTCTTGTTGTAAATGAAGAGGAGAATCAGCATGATTTGTTACAGACCTAAATTTCCAAGTTTTCTATTGGTTCTTACATGTATCACATGGTAATTGGAATTACTCATTGTTTGCCACTTCAGAAATTGCTTTTCGCGGGCTTATTTTCTTCTGTTTTTTATAAACTTTAGAATAAATTTTCGATTGTGTAAGAAAGAGCCACCAATAAGGAGTTATAACAGTTTAAAATATATATTTTAATGTATCATTTATTTTTTATATTGAATATAAATGTATATTTTCATCTATGATTAATTTTTATATTAAAAATAAATTATACATGAAAATATATATTTTAAACTGTCATAACTCCTTATTATTGTCTATAACTTACATGATAAAAAATTCATTTTAAAGTTCATCTAAAATAGAAAAAAATAAGCTCGCGAAAAGAAATTTCTGAAGTGGCGAACCATGAGTAATTTCAATTATCATGTAATACATATAAGAACCAATAGAAAACTTCAAAATTTTGGTTCTGTAAAGAATCATGCTAACTCTACTCTTCATTTACAACAAGAAGTATTCTTATGAATCTCTCTCTAAAATATCAAGATTTTCACGAAAAAAAATGATTAAGTTGGGACTTTTCTAAAAATTTTGAAAAATTTCCAAATTTCAATGATCTATAGCTCTTGATCCTTCTAATCTAAATCCTTGAAAATTTATTTACATTTTTTCGATAACAAAAAGAATATATTCTTAGAGTTTCAGAGATTTTTATTTTTCTGTTCTTCCAGTTGGTGTGAAATATCCCACATATATATATATATATATATTTATTTATTCATTAAAAAAAGTTTGTTGTAAAAAGAACTAAAATGAAAATTATTTTGAGTTATTTCTAATAATGGTATTCTTCAATTTATTTACAGTTATTTACGGATATTTGCAGTATCTATATTTAAAAAATGTATAAATGATAATAAACAATCATTATTTATCTCCAGCCTAACGCTTTTTCATTGTTATTTACAGTTTTCAATATTTTTTTTATAATCATTTGTTTATTCACAGTATTATTCTACTTTAAAAAAATAATTTTCATACAAGGTGATGAAATATTTAACCATAAGATAATATATATATATATATATATAAATATATATATATATATATATATGATAGATTTTTTAAATAACTTGTGGTATTGAATGCTAATTAAATTTAGTTTTAACATAAAGATAATTATTTAAGTTGGAAATGTGTATAAAGTATCTTGAAGAGGTGGGGTTCAATTAAAATGTCCTTTGTTTCTCAACAGGTTTTCTTTATTGAATAACGTGCGTCGTTTACAATGCGCGGGAACTGACTGATTCCGACGTAGCGTGCTGCAGCCTTTTATAAGCCTACTACAGTAGTGACAATCGAGGGAGGGGGTATTGCGCGAACAGACATCCCGCCCGCCTCGTTCCTTGAACGAAAAATAAAGGAATTGATTCGCTAACAACAGAAAATTGGCAGAATCTTATCCACCCGCTCGCGTGAGCCAACAGACGCGGGTCGTTAGTTGAAACGAAAAGAGAAATTCCGCAAACTGATTCACAGTAACAAAAAAAGGTTTTTTTTTTTCACTAAAGTCCACAACATTCATCCAGATCTGCTCAATGGCTCCGGAAGTGGGACCAGTCTGGTGATAGGTCGAGTTAGGGTGCTGTGACTGGTCTTCACTGTTGCGACCCGAACTAATCCATCCTGACCGGGGTGTACAGAAATCACTCGGCCCAAGAGCCATCGTCCAGTGTGTTTGATGAGGGAAGAGTCGACGATCACTACAAGATCATTCACTTGGAGGTTCCTTTGGGCTCTCGTCCACTTGGATCGTTGCTGGAGAGTATTCAAGTAGTCCCTGCTCCATCTAACCCAAAAATGATCACGAAGGCCTTCGATTAACTTCCAATGAGTGAGCTTATCCGGGTTTGAGTCCGAATGACTTGGCTGTGGGATGGAGTGAAGGCTTGCACCAATCAAGAAGTGCGCTGGTGTCAAGGCATCGATGTCGTCCGCCTCGCCGACGAAGGGTTCCAAAGGTCGACTATTTAAGATCATCTCGATCCCAACAAGTAGTGTCGAAAATTCCTCGAAGGTGAGATTTCTTGGTCCAGCCAGTCGCCGCAGGTGAAGCTTCATGGACTTGACTCCGGCTTCCCAAAGACCCCCAAAGTGTGGAGCCGAAGGTGGTATGAAGCGCCAGCTGATGCCGTCAAGAGCGAGGGTGGTCTCCAGGCCTTTCCAATCGATCTGGGCAGCTTTGAGAAGACGGCGAATCTCGAGATCAGCTCCGTGGAAGTTAGTCCCATTGTCGCTCCACAACTCGCAGGGCTTCCCTCGACGACCAATGAAACGTTGCAGAGCTCCAATGAAGCTTTCCGTTGTCAAGTCACCAACAAGCTCTAGGTGAATGGCCTTCGTTGCCAAGCAGACAAAGACTGCTACATAGCCTTTCGATGACTTGACTCCTCTGCCCTTTAATCTTAGAACCTGAAAGGGCCCGGCGTAATCCACTCCAGTCTTACTGAATGGCTTAGATGGTGTGACCCTCGCCTCAGGAAGTGGGGCCATCAGTTGCACCAATGGTCGTGCACGAGATTTAGCGCAGACGACACAGTGGTGAATGTGCGACTTGACTTTGACTCTTCCTCCTACGATCCATGCCCGTTTCATGGCATAGGCGAGCGTCGGTCGAAAACCCGAGTGCATTCCTTTCTGATGAGCCCATTGTATTACCAACCACGCCAGATGACTGCGTCCGCTGAGGATGGGCGGGTGTTTTTCTTCGTGCGGTAGAAGTGAGTTCTGGAGTCTTCCTCCGACTCTCAAAACTTGATTTTCATCGAGGTATGGATCAAGCTTGCTCAAAACGTTGTTGGATGGGAGATTTTTGTCCGAGCCCAGTCGTCTTATCTCCTCCTTGAAGTCTTGTCCTTGTGATATTTTGGCACATACGAGGAATTCACGTTGGATTTCATCTGCTCTGACCCCGCTGAAGATGGGAATACTCTCTTTGGATTCTGAAAAGCGTCTAATTAAGCGACGACAATGTACAACAGCGATCAGCAATCTGTTGAGATCAGAGAACTTGTCGATGAAGGAAGATCTGAGACTCTGGGTTGACATACACTGAGCCACAGTTGGAGTGCCTGAGATCTCGTTGACACCTTGATGGCCGGTCGAAGAGATCTGAATTGATGGCCAAGCATCAGCCGGTCCAGCCAACCAAGGTGGTCCATTCCACCATAATGAATTCTCGGCGAGATTTGAGGCGTTGGTGCCTCTGGTGGCTAGGTCAGCCGGATTGTGCTTACCCGACACGTATCTCCACTGAGCTCCTGGTGCTAACTCATGAATGTGGTTGATGTTGTTATCCACAAAATCATTGCCTGAGGTTGTACTGGAATGTAGCCACTTGAGGACCACTTGGGAGTCGCTCCATGCACAACATTTCTCCAAATCGATATTGAGAGCCTCTGCCTGTGCCTTAAGAATAGATAGGCCCCCAATAGAGCAGCTCGAAGTTCAAGACGAGGAATCGTCATTCTCACTGCTTTCTGTTTGGGTGGTAGTAGGCTCTTAATTGGAGCTAATTTAGTCTTCGATGCCAACAAGTGAACCGAGCCCTCCATTGTAGTTGATCGTGAGCGAGAATACGCCGCAGCAGCAAAGGCTCTGCGACTGGCATCGACAAAAACGTGAAGTTGAAGTTGTTCTGACGTTCGATACTCGATCCATCTGGGAATCTTTATCGAAGAGATATCCTGCGAAGCTGTTTTGAATGTCTTCCAGCGTTCAGCCATTGATCTGGGCAGGCTTTCGTCCCACGTGATTCCTGCTCGCCACATATCTTGAAGAAGGAGTTTTGCTACCAAGAGGATGGGGCTTAGCCATCCAACTGGGTCAAACCATCGAGCTATGCTTGACAAGACTCGTCTTTTGGTTATCTCGTGACTGCTGTCCAGTGACGGAATTTTGAATCGGAAATGATCGACGATCGGATCCCATGCAAGGCCTAGTTCGCTGACCAGACCGTCGGTCGAGAGATTCAACAAGTTTGGGCGTAGTCGATTTTCAGCGGGAATGTCGCACAGGAGTTCAGGATCATTGGCGACCCATTTTCCCAGCTCGAATCTGCCACGTCTCAGGAGCTCAATCAGCTGATTTCTTCTTAATAATGCTGCTTTCAGGTCGTCAGCTCCACTCAAAAAGTCATCAACGTACAGTTCTTTGTTGACAGCGTCGACACCTTCTGGATAAGTCGCTCCTTTATCCTGACACAGTTGTTTGAGGGTTCGCAGTGCAAGGTAAGGAGCACAACTTGTGCCGTAGGTGACCGTTCGAAGAGTGAAATGTCGTTCTGGTTGATCTGCAGATGGACTCCAGATGATCCTCTGCAATTGGACGTCCTCAGGTCTCAGTAGAATTTGGCGGAACATCATTTTGATGTCAGCACAGAAGGCAATTTTATGTCTTCTCCACCGACTGACAATCGCGGCCAGTTCCGTCTGAAGTTTTGGTCCGGGAAGGAGAATGTCATTGAGGCTCCATCCCGATAGGGACTTCTTTGAGGCGTTGAATACGACTCTCAGTTTAAGGCCCTTGTCACCCTTCTGCCAGATGCCGTGATGGGGAATGTAGTGAACTCCTTTGCTAGTTTGATCCGCAGGGTCCAACGATCGCATGTGGCCAAGTCGAAGGTACTCGGTCATGAATCGTTGGTACTCTGTTCTCAGGTGTTCATCCCGTTCCATTCGACGATGAAGTATGGAAAGAGCCAATCGAGCTGCTGGCAGGTTTGAATCCAATTTTGGAGGTTGTGCCTTGATCAACAGGGGTACTGCATACCGCCCAGTCTGATCTCTTGAGTGAAGCTCCGTATATAGCCTTTCGCACAGCAAGTCGTCAGCTGATTCTCTGACCGATCTGGGGACTTCTTCTACACACCAGAATCGCTGAAGAAGCTGCACTATCTGCTCGTGCCACGGTTCTTCGAGTTCTGGTCCGGTTATGGTACTGGCGGTTGTGAACACCCTGGTGTGGTGGGGTAGACCAGTAAATGTCCACCCAAAAATGGTACGTTGGGCTAAAACGTTGTCACGTTTTATGATGCCAGTTTGGACAATTTTGCTATACACATTAGCTCCTAGGATTATGTCCACTCCCGCAGGTTTCATGAATTCTGGATCTGCGAGTTTCAGATCACCGAAACGTGGAAGCCAATTAACGTTTAGGCGAGCTGCCGGGGTCTTGATGGCGATGTTCCTGAGCGCATGGACTTGAACTTCAATTGGGAGGTTGCACTCATCCGAGTGATCAATAGTCGGGTTTGCATTCTTGCTGAATCCATTGGACGACCCACTACACCGGCAAGGTGTATCTGACAAATTTCCACCTTGTTACCTAGTTTTCGAGCGAGGCCTTCTTTAATCAAGGTCACTTCAGAGCATGGGTCGAGAAGGGCTCTGAGGCTCTCAGTTCGCCAACCTCCATCTCCCACGCGCACGACTGCTGTTGGAAGTAGTGGTAGTCAGCTGGCAGATGACTCTCCGCCGTTCTCTGGAAGTTCTTCAATTGTGGTAGTTGCAACAGTTGCCTCTTTTGGACCAGCGGGTCTCTTGGATGGTATGTTGGAATGCAGGGGTGCTCCAGAACGTTTTCCAAATGCCTCATGAATTGAAGAGTGATGTCGACGACCACATCGCCGACAGCGGAACGATGATGGACACTCAGAAGAAGGGTGTCCAGTTTTCATGCAGTTGAAACATAGCTTGTGTCGGAGAAGGAACTCGCGCCGCTGGCTTGCGTTAAAGGCTTTGAACTTCTCACAGTGTCCGAGATAGTGAGGTTGGTGACAGACTTGGCACAGCAGCTCTGTGTTGTCAAGCGACATTGTTGTAGCTGCCATCGTTACTTTACGTCCCGATGATTTCGAGTCTATTGATCTCAGCGTTTGACATCGTCGTTGCAAAAAGTCCTTTAGAGTGGCATAAGATGGACAGGTGACTCTTCCATCTCCGTCTCTTTGGAGATCTTCCTCCCAGTCTCGTCTCGTCGTTGAATCCATACAATTCGCTGCTAAACACACAAACCAGTCGTCCCATTGATCAACAGGTCGTTGTAGAGTAGAAAGTTGGTCTCGATGTCGTTGCAGAGTGTCCAATAATCTCTGCAGTTCCATGGCAGACTCTTCTCGAATACGGGGCATTTTCAGGAGCGTGGTTAAGTGATCGTGGACGAGAACTCGCTTATTGTCATAGCGGGTCTCAAGAGTTGACCAAGCTGTCTGATAGTTGGCTCCAGTGATTTGCAGGGCATCGAGAGCTCGTTTTGCCTCGCCCTCGACGAGTGATTTCAGATAATACAGCTTGTCAACATCTTTCAAAGTATTGTTTTGATGAATCAGAGATCGAAACAAATCTCTCAAGGACTCCCAGTCCTTGCGTTCACCGTTGAAGGACGGGATAGTAATCCTTGGTAGGCGTGCTGATTCGACTGCTGCTGGTCGTTCGACTCTCACGTTCTCTATCATAGTCTGTGGATTTAATCTTGCACGGACATTATAGAGAAGACTCTTCGCACTTATGAAGCTACTTTCAGCTTGAGCGTAGTGGTCATCTAAGATGTACGGGTCTTCATCAAGGTCCTCCCGTGCCAAAAGACCCACGTGGTTGGCTTGAAAATCTGCCCAGTGGGACTCCAATAGTTGAAGGCGGCAATCCGCCTCACCAGCAGTCCACTGGTTCGCCGGAAGGTCCCGGATGTTCTCAGCTGTTCGTTTCAAGACCTCCAACAGAGCGCGTTGAGCTTTGACGTCCATCTGTAGAATCAAAATAAATCTCTGTGAGGCGCGACTAGGCGCAACAAGATCCTGACGCATTCGGTTGAGCGCGAAAGGGCATAGCACAATGCGATTGCTCGCAACTTCATTTGTAATGCGCGATTCAGCGCTGTTGACTTGGTAGGGCGTGATTGAACGCCATTTAACTCTATAGGGCGTGATTGAACGCCATTTAACTCTTTAGGGCGTGGTTAGACGCAATTCTACTGAGAGAGGCGCGGTTGAGCGCAATATAACTCGGGAAGCGCACGGCTAGGCGCAATTCTACCTCAATGGTGCGCGGCTAAACGCAACCCGACTCGAAGGCGCGCGGTTAAGCGCAATTCAACACTACCATTCGCGATTCAGCAAGATTTTCCCTTTTCAATTTTCCGTTATTTCACGTTATCGCAATTTACAAATCAATACGTGTACGGACTATAAAAGCCTTAATGAATCAGTAAATTTTGTAATTGTACTAAATTTAATCGAAGAATGTGCAGTTGTATCGTTTTACGAATAGAGGACAATCTTATTATTTTGAATGATTTAACGAATTTTAAAATTATTAAACAACTGCGCAAAAACGGTTATATAGATTTTTTTTTTTGAAAATCGAGATCTATAATTTGCGATTCAACCAATTGAAGTTTGATTAAAAGCTATCGATTCAAAGTTCATGTATATTTTGCAAATCGACACAATAAAATATATACAAAACACCAATCCATCTAATCATGTTTGGATAAAATAAAAAATATAATTCCAATGTGTATCAAATTCAATAATTACATTAAGTCGTTAAAATTATTATTATCGTAACAAAGGTGAAAGATAACTTCTTGTACCATTGTAAACTAAATTGTGTTTCTACTAGGAAGCCATTAAAAGAAAAATGCGATAACGCTTGTGCACGTGGCCGCCCGCCGTATTTTCCCGCCAAAAAAAGAATGCTGTCCTTGTTCATGCTGCGCGAGCGTCTATGTGCAGTGTAAAGCGCGCGCAAAGCCGCCCGCCATTTGGTGTATGAAAAACTCTTACCTTCTTTGTTCTCTCCAATCCGGCTCGAAGGACCAATGTATAAAGTATCTTGAAGAGGTGGGGTTCAATTAAAATGTCCTTTGTTTCTCAACAGGTTTTCTTTATTGAATAACGTGCGTCGTTTACAATGCGCGGGAACTGACTGATTCCGACGTAGCGTGCTGCAGCCTTTTATAAGCCTACTACAGTAGTGACAATCGAGGGAGGGGGTATTGCGCGAACAGACAAAATGTATTAATTGAAATAATATAACTATTTATAAGTTATCACTTAAGGAGGTACCTTCGTCCACCACTCGAGTCAAATTTTCAATATGCTTATTTGATTAAAAGTTACTAGATATCTCCCCTCCCCAAGAATATATGTTTTGTATGGTGATTTTCACATACTCGATAGAATTAGCATCAATATAAAAAAAAGAAATAATTTTTATTTAAAACTAAAAAATTAAAATTAATTAAAGAGCTAAGATCATCATCTTTACTGTCCAAATCATTTACATGCTCTTTTTACGAAATTTGAAAATTTGAGGTTATGGTGTGTTTTTGCGACCATTCGCTATGTACGATAAAAGTAACTAGATTCGTACATAAATGAATAATTTATTCATTTATATTTCCGTGTAAAAGTAATGAAAGTTTCTGAAAATTATTTTATAAGTTGCCAGTAATATTATGTTTATCCTCAAAACATTTAATTTTATTCTGTTTTGTAAATTTTAAGATCAACTACAATATTAACGTTTCCCCATAAGAACCAATGTTATATAATTATTCTAATTTCTCATTAACCAGATAACGAATCTTCATGAAATTTTATATATGCATTTTAGACATAAAAACAAACAATTTTGCACAGTTTCGAACAAATCTGTTTTGTCATACTAAAGCGAAGGTACCTCCTTAATAATAATTTTTTAAACTTTTAATTCATAGTTTAAAATAATATTTAATATATGATTATCATTTTAATAGTTTTTATAAAATATTATGTAAATTTTATAAGTATATATTATTTAAGGAGATGTAAAATGGACAGTACACTTGCACCGATAAATATTGTCTATATTTTCATTATATTTCAAAATTTTGAATAAAGAGATGCATTAACATATAATATGTATCACGAAGATTATTTAGTTTAATTTTTAAATAAATCTATTCATTAGTTATTGAGGAGTTTGGATTCCAATATTATTTACTAATATTTTTGTATTTGGAATCAGAAATCTAAATATCTTGAAAACAAATAATTGGAATAATTTGAAAATTTAAATGAATAATCATCATGGTATATACTACACTTTGGAAAATTTTCTGGTAGCTATACCAGTTTCCTGTAAATAATTACATCGCTGAGCGTAGGTCCTACTATCCCTAGTGGAAATCGAATCTGTGAATAACTGGGAATAACTGAGAATAACTGGGAATAACTGAGAATAACTGGGAATAACTGAGAATAACTGGGAATAACTGAGAATAACTGGGAATAACTGAGAATAACTGGGAATAACTGAGAATAACTGGGAATAACTGAGAATAACTGGGAATAACTGTTATTCCTGTCTCAAACTGAACAGTTTATAACAGTTATTCCCAGTTATTCACAGTTATTTCCAGTTATTTCCAGTTATTCCCAGTTATTCACAGATTCGATTTCCACTAGGGATGATCGCGGTATTTTCCCCGTGCTTAGCAGTGTAATGTTTCAATATCAACACGGCTGTCCGTTAAAAATACATGACATACGTGAACTTTCGCGACAATAAAAACACGTTTAAATACAATAAGAAATATTTTATTCTTATTAATTGATTAACATAAAGTTATTAAATAATCTTTTCAAATTTCATAGTGTCATGAGTAATAAACGTTCAACGTATATTTTTTATTAAATTATATCGAATGTAGGTTAGAAACGATGGATTATGTAATTTTACCAGTTTTCATGTGTATTTAACACGCTCAGCAAGGGTCCCGATACTTACCATGCTCAGCGATGTAAAGTTCCGAAAAATCTTTTACTTTGTACAAGTTAATACATTCCTTTTATAGAAATTCAGAAATAGAATGGAAAGGCATCAGTTAAATATGAAAGTTAATTTTTATATCTTCTCATAGTGAAATATAATCAAACTTTGACAACAAATTCAACATAATAAAATAATTGTACTTTCAATGATCATATTTAATACAAATTTTAGAGTGATATTACAGAATATTATTTTTTTCCGCATTTATAATAAGTGTTTCGCAAATAATAAGTAAATTTTCTTTTGAAATGTTTACTTTTTTTAGGGGAAATTTCACTTCTATCTAGACAGTTCATAAATATAAATTCATAATTATAGACATAATAAGAAAAAATTACTCATATTTCATATATTTTCCTATCTTTATAATTGACTATTAAAAAAAATTTAATATCAAATAAATAATTTTTTTAAAGTTTATTTCATAAAAATTATGTTCAAACGATATTAAAAAAAATATTTTTATATCATGTAATGATAATTTTTCAAATGAGGTAATTTGATGTATTTTAAAAATTAATATGTTTCTCTTATTAAAAATATTATTGCCTTAATGAAATGGATTTTAATATATTTAATTGTTAACAAGTTTTATATAAATGACAATTCATTTAAATACAAACACGTGTACAAATGGAAATGTAATTAGGGTAAATATAATTTTATTATATTAAAATGTAATTTTAATATATTTAATTGTCAACAATTTTTATATAAATAACAATTCATTTAAATACTAACACGTGTACAAATGAAAATGTAATTAAGGTTAAATGTATGTTATTTATAAAAAATTGTCAACAAGTAACTTTTCAAATAATATATTTTCATGAAAACTAATTTAAATACTTTATTCTCTGAATGATAACTGAATAAAATTTTAATTTAATAAATTTAGTCATACAATTATAAATATATAATATTTATATAACTGTTCATCAAACAAAATTATTATTTTTTTAATATATATAATAAAAAAATAATTATTACAATTGATTGTAGTTAAATAAAAATGTTTATTTTAATAATTATAGCGTTGAAGTTTATTTTGATGAAAATGTTATTTGATTGACATTTACAGTATTATTTTAACTATATTTGAAAGGTTACTTGTCATCGATGAAAAAATATTTAATTATTTAAATTAATAATTTATTAATATCAAGAATTTTCTAAAAATTATAATATTTATGATATGCAAACCTTACTTGTGATACATACACTTGGTGATATTTGTATCTTATTAAAATTTTATATTAGATGCAAAAAGGATTGTTAAGTAATTGCAAATAGTTATTTTATTATTCTAAAATATTCAAATTTAAAATTAACCAAAAATGTGTATTTTAATCTTATGATTTTTTAATTTAAATTTCGTATTTCATATATATAAAATACATTTGTGAAGATATTTTTATTAGAAATAAACACAGAATTTTTTTTAAGCATGTTTCACGTAAAAATTAATTTCATAATTCAAATTTCATGGTCATATATTAAGGTCTGGAAATTATAGTTGTTACTCAGTTCCCAGGTCTCAGTTTATTTATATCAAATATCGTACTATCTTTGTTTTTCTTATGGAAGTAGATTGAGAAGTAGTCACTTGATGAAATAAATTATACGCTTTTTTACTATAAGCACATGTGTACATATATTTTTATATTATGTTCCATCAAATTATTTTTAATTTTATTCAGTACTCATAATTAACTTCCCTACTGCAAAATCTCACGTGAGATCTCATGCCAAAATCTCATGTAACTTAAAAACGTGTAAAAATGTCAAAGTAATATAAACTTTAACTTTTACAGTCATTCTTATGCATTGTAGAGCATATTTCTTCTCAATAAAATATTTAAATGCAATATTATAATTGACTTCCGAGGAAAATTTTGCATTGAAAATTCTTATGCTGAATTTTTTCTAAGTCCATACATGAGATCTCACGTGAGATCTTACGTGAGATTTTGCAATAGGGTTAAATTAATTAATTCTTATTTATTTAAAATTAGTCATTTATACATAATAATATAATAAAAGAAAATTCAACCGAGCGACGTTAGGAGCGAAAAATTTCAATATAATTAATACCTATCAACGTAAAACCCATTAAATTGTGTAACAATTTTCAACAGTTGATAAATATAATGTAAATCATATAATACATATATCCGAGGGGCTACGCACTTCATGTCCTCTCAGAAAATCCTCTGAATTGAAAGTGTGTACTCTCATGTCCTCTAATGTCCTCCGATGTCCTCTGAATTTTTTTTCAATGTACTCGCGATTATTTTGAAAAGTAAAAAAATTGCAGAGGACAGCTAGAGTACAGAAGAGAATGAAGAGGACAATGTGAGTACATAAGAGAATGAAGAGGACAATGTGAGTACATAAGAGAACTATGGAGGACAGTGAGAGTATAAAAGAGGACTCCTCAGATCTCTTGAGTTCTCTTTTATGTCCTTTTATATCCTCTTAAGTTTTTTTTCTTGTCCTCTCAAGTTCTCCCGAGTCCTCTCAAGTCCTCCCGAGTCCTCTCAAGTCCTCCCGAGTCCTCTCAACTTCGCCCATGTACTCTAAAAAATTAAAGAGTTTATTTGTGATCTTGTCCTCTTTAAAGCCCTCTTTAGTCTCTCAATGTACTCTTTTTTGTTCTCCCGAGAGGACAAGAAGTGCGTAGCCCCTTGCATATATCAATTTTGAATTACTAATAATTAATTTAAAACTCAAAAGTAACTATTTTAAAACGGAATATGGAAGATAAACATGTATCGTTTTATCCCTTAAATATCACGAATTAAAATATTAATTATTAGTAATTTTAAAGTGTCATATATTATGTAAATTATTCTATATTTAATAATTTTTAATTTTAGTAACAGGAAAAGCCGCCCGAAAAGAGATTAATAACTACATTTTCTGCGAAATATTGCCCTTGAATCGAGTAGGTGAAATATCAGTCTTAGTACCAAAAAAAAAGACACTAGGCATCGCAAATTTATGCTGTTACTTCATAATATAATAGCACCAACATTGATCCCTAAAATTCAAGCTATAGTACTAATTGAAATTATATCGCCACTCTTTTTTAAGTACCTTAGTACATAAATTAGATATACTTGATTTAGAATCTATTTTAACAATACTTTCCTTTCTCCGTACAGTTAGTTCTAGTAAACGTCAAACACTGTTTACGATTATTTCATGGTTCGTGATTGAAACACGTGATTAAAAAGAATAAATTCCTATTATATTTTTTCATTGATTCTAATGCAATTTAGTAGAACAAATTCTTAATTCATCATGATATAATTTGTATTTAAACAATTTTTATGCACATTGTAACTTTAATTAATCTTTTTTATGAAAATATAAAAATTTAATTTAGTACAAAACTAGAATATCAAAATTCATGAGTTGCGGCAATTCCATTTTATTATAAAATTGGCTAATTTATACATAGTAGTATAATATATGAAAATTCAACCGAGCGACGTTAGGAGCGAGGTATTTTTTGCTAGTAATCAATTATAGTTATTACCACAAAACTATAGTAATGACTATAATAACTTATAATTATCGCTACAGTTTTATAATCAATTATACTTATTACTAAAAAACTATAGTATTGATTATAATCACCTATAATCATTACTACAGTTTTCTAATCAATTATAGTTATTACTACATAACTATAGTTATGACTATAATCACCTATATTCATCACAACATTTTTATAATCAATTATACTTATTAACACAAAATTATAGTAATCATTATAATCACCTATAATCATTACTACAGTTTTATAATCAAATATAGTTATTACCACGTAATTATAGTAATGACTCTAATCACCTATAATCATCACTAAAGTTTTATAATCAATTGTAGTTATCACCACAAAGCTATAGTAATGACTATAATCACCTACAATCAGCACTACATTTTAAAATCAATTATTAGTCCAATCAATAGAGCAAAGAAAATGCTATTTTAGACATTAATTAGGGGCTTAATGAAACCTATATAGAGTTGTTAAGGGCGATGAAAAAACATACCCTATATAAAATGTAAAAAAAAAACGGTAAAAAATGTTTCAAGAGGTTGCAAAGTTGGCGAAAACAGCTTTTTTAATTCTCTGAAGCAACCAATGCATTTTTGCAAAAAAAAGTAACTAATAAAAGTATTGGAGAATAATGAAACCTACAATTTGAGTACTACCGTGATTATTTTCGTCAATTAGTTGTTGCAAAAAAGCCAAAAAACCATAAAAAATTACCGTTTCTTGGATATCAATTATTAATTGCAAAAATTTTTTTCTAAATATTTTTAAACTCTTAAAAGGAAGCCTTCATGAATACGAATAGAAAGAGAGATTGTAAAAGCAAATTGGTTAATTTGTTGCTGAGATATTTCCTATTATTTATTCCAACACGCATCATGTTTACTGTTATAATTTTTTTTTGGCTGAACATATTGAGTTGCATAAGGTCTTAAACTCTTCATGAAGGTTAAGAGCAAATGAGAAAATTGAATTGCAATATTTTTTATAACGCTTTAAAAAAGAGGGTGTTTTTTTTTTAATAAATGAAGCTGGGACTTCATTTATAACTTTAACGAATCTGCTATTTGAATATTCTTATAGCTGTGTTCGAAACGAAGATTTAGAAAAAATAGAACTCTCAAAGGCCAATAGGAGCCGAGATAAGATTTTTTTTTTACTACGTTTTTATTAACTCGCTTTGGTGTCTGTCTGTCTGTCTGTCTGTTCGGTACGAATTTTGCAACCGATTGTAAACTAACTTCCTGATGAGCTAGAGACTTGAAATTTTAAATATAGCTCGGAACTGGATGACAATGCAATATTATAAAAAAAATATATATATCTACCGAACAATATATTAATATATTCAATCATATACGGAGATGTTGGCAAAATTGAAGATTTGAAGATTTTATATATAGATACACTTTTAACATTAGTGTCTAAACATCTTCGAAAATTTTAAAAATCTTCTTTTGATATATTAATATATTAATATATCAAATATAGTAATATATTAATATAGTAATATATTAATATATTAATATATCAAATATATTAATATATTAATATATCAAATATATTAATATATTAATATATCAAATATATTAATATATTAATATATCAAATATATTAATATATTAATATATTCAATATTATATTTTTGCATGCATTGTTGGATAATATAATTAAATATATATTCCCACCGAAAAATATATTAATACAATTATATACGGAGATATTGGAAAAATTGAAATTTTGAAGATTTTATATATAGATATACTTTTAACATTAGTGTCTAACCATCTTCGAAAATTTTTAAAATTCTTTAACTTCTCATATTGCATTTAGACATAAATTACAGCATTTTGTATTGTACATATAAAATTTGAGACTGTATTTTATTCATTTTATGGTCTATCAATGCATAAAACAATAAATTTTGGTTGAATTTCTAATAGCGTCATTATCGTCAAAATGGCGGGAAACTCAGCATGCGATTACGTGTTCTCTAAAAAAATAGATGAAACACGTTTTAGTCCCTTGATAACAATATATATGCTATATAATATGCACTGTTGGACAACACGATAAATAATATTAATAATAATAATAATACCAAAAGGTATAAGATAATATCTAAATAAAAAAAAAATTTTTCAATCTACCACGTTTTTTAATTGAACTAAAAAATATAAAATAATATTAAAAATAAAAAAAAAACTTTTTAATGTACTACGTTTTATAATGAACCAAAAAGTATAAAATAATGTGTAATAAAATGAATAATGATTTGAAATAAAAAAACGTGGGGCGCATACAATACATAATAATAAACATGCGCCCCACGTTTTTTTATTTCAAATCATTATTCATTTTATTACACATTATTTTATACTTTTTGGTTCATTATAAAAACGTAGTACATTAAAAAGTTTTTTTTTTATTTTTAATATTATTTTAAATCACATTTACTTTGTTTATAACAATTAAGAAACGAATCAAGCGTCATTTTTTAGTTAAAGACTTATATTTGAAATATCTATGATTAGTTTTAAAAAAATGCGACTCTTTATTATTAAAACTAAAATAATAATAACATACAAATAATAACGTCAAGGTCGGAGTCGTGGTGGGGATGCTTATCTTTGCGCGTGAGGAAAGTTAACGAAGGACCCCGTTCCAATAAAAGTTGTAAAAATTAACCGTATCTCCGTAAATAATGGACCAATTTTAATGTTTTTTTTTAATCTGGGGTACCTTAAAAAATTATTAATATTGGTGCAAATAGTTTTTCAAAATAGGGTGTATTTAAGTTAAAACAAGTGTACCTTATACGGACACTTTAAACGCAAATGATTGTTGTGGCTCACTAAATCAATATTTTAGACGCGTAATGTCTCATTTTAAAGCTAAAAGAGAGAGCTTTAAAATGAAATATCATGAGTTTCATTTCGATCAATATTTACGAAATGCGCGCAGATTTACGTAAATGTTGTAAATGAACTAACCTTATTATTCCTCGTAATAATTACATTTGGAACCTGGAGATAAATTTAATTAAAATTTTTATTGTTTCTATACTTTAACTAATTATAATTAATTCTTAGTTTCAATAAATAAAAAAATAATTATTAATGATTGCAAAAATTTTAATAGTAATAATAAAAATTGCTATCTCGATTTTTTTTTACTTTTCTTTGTTTTTTATGCAAAAAAATTTTTTCATCGCTAAATATATTTTTATTTTCTTTCTAAAAAAATCGATGAACAAAGGGTAATTGGAAAATTTAAATTTGTATTTAAATAAACATTGAATTACAACAACAGCTTCTCATATATTATATAGATCGTGGGCACATACACACAGAAATGTGTATAGTATAGGTAAGCGCCACGCGCATGCTACGGTGCGCAAGCGAGCGACGGCAAGTAAGCTGAGACAAGTAGATGCGTGCGGACTGGTGAAATACAGCGTGCTCAACCTCTGACGAGATAAGTCTCTCTTACTAAATCCTTGTACTCTCAGGTAATTTCAAGCAGCAAATAAAGACGAGGCATATATTATAATTTCAGAGTCTGGTTTATTTCACCATTCTCTACCTCATCTCCTTATATCTTGTGCCAGGATGCACACAGTCGTGACCCCGACTACCAACGAGAGGAAAGGAAGCGGCAAGGCAGCTAGCAGCGACCGGGAGGAAGCGAGCAAAGGCGCCCGAAGCAACACGTGGTTTTGTAAAAAAAAGGTAAAGTTCCTTATTACACGTGGCCGCAAGTGAAGAGCTTAGTCTCATATAAAAAATATATAATAAAATAATTTTCCTTTTCTTGTAAAAACAGAAACAAGATTTTTCTTTTTAGAAAATAGAAGAGAGGCGACAAATCTCTCATAGAATTAAAGTTGAAATAACTTGTGATGCTCAGTGCGGTGGAGCAAAAATAATCTAAAAAATTTTTTGTAAAAATAATCATAGCGGTCGTGCGTTCTCTATTCACATAGTGTGTAATCTAATATATATAACATAAATAACAAGTGAGAAGCTGAATCTTCTCGCGATTCACGCAGACAAGTGTAATTGGGTTTTCTTTTTCTTTCATTTTTTGGGTGGTTATGAGCACTTCGGGTAAAAGGGAGAGTGACCACTCCAAAGGACTCATCCTCTAAACTGGCACTCAAACGGACACCTCGAGGTTGCTCAAAAAAGAAACCAATAATAATAATAATAATTAATAATAATTGATATTTTTTTTGTGATTGCCTGTGTGGATCGGGGGGAGTAGTAGGTTAAAAACATATAAATAACAATCTTTTCACGTGCAAAAAGCACGAAAAATATACATTTCATTGTGTGCAAAAAGCACAAGAAGAAAAAAGCATATTGAAAAAGAGTAGCCTTGATTGTGCGGGTATAGTGAAAAAAAAAAAAAGAAAAAAAAAGATAGTTAAAAAATCGCGAATATACGTGTGCGTGTGAAAAATTTTGAAAATCGCGAATATACGTGTGCACGTGAAAAATTTTGAAAATCGCGAATATACGTGTGCGTGTAAAAAATTTTGAAAATCGCGAGTGTCGTGCGTTGTAAAATATTCAAATCGGAAATTCTGGAAACCGTTAGGACGCGAAAATAAAAGTTTTTTTTTTTTGAACAAAGCAAAGTGATTTAGGGTTAAATGCTGTGTGCGCGTAAATAAGTAAAGTCGCGAAAGTAAATAGATAAGTCCTTGAAAAGGATTAAGCAACGTATATTAAAATAAAGAAAGGTAAACATAGCGCACACATCATCGAAATTCAGTATTATTTTGAAAGATTTATTTTAACGGAAATTAATAACCGTAATATTTAAAAAATTTTTAAATTTTACATAGCGAGCTGGACTATCCGATAGTAATTGTTATTTATTTATTTGTTGATTTATTTTATTTATTGTAACGTATTAATTTATTATTTTAATTTATTTATTTGACTTATTTATTTATGTATTTTATTTATATTTTTTTAAATAGTTTTGTTGTGTGATTTTGTTTTATTTAATTTATTTTGTGAAGTCACATATATTTTTTTTAACGATCTAGTCAAAAAGAAAAAAAAAAGACTGATAAGTGTTAAAAGAAATAGATAGGATAGCTCGCTATAAGGAAATCGTTTATAGGACATAACCTTAAATCACGACAAATGAATAGTAGTAAAAGCAATAATATCGAAATGAAGGACGGTAAAGATAATGATAGTGAAATGAGTGGAGCAGGATACGTGTCAACACTACGTAGTACGCCGAAAAAAAGCGATAAAGAAAATGAACGCGATCGGTATAGAGAGCAAATAGATTTTAATAGAATGTACGTGTTAGAAAACAATAGCTTAAAAGGAAACGATGGGTAAGAAGAGGTGTTAATTAAAGAAACGAGAAAAATAGATGAACAATATAAATGAAAGTTCGAAGAATTAAAAAATTATTACGAGAATAATATGCAGTCGTTAAAGAAAAAAATAGAAACGATAGTGGGAGATAATGATAGACAAAAGGCGTACGGAAATAACGCGACGCGTACAGACGACAACACTCGCACGCAAAGGTTAGGCGGAAATATTCAAGCGAACGATAATAGGTTAGAGTTTCAGCAATTAGCACAGGGTAGCTTGTTGCAATTCCGGCAGATTAATTTTCTCTTTTGGAAACACAATCCGAAAACGGGGTTTGAACTGTTCGAAAAACAAATGCAATTACAAAACGTGAATGAGGATAGTGTAGGTTTTATGCTGTTGATCGCGAATTTAGATAGAGACGTAGTTCGCGAGATATCGAACTTAATTAAAACATTGAAAAATGGACAAAGATACAACGGTGTAAGGGACTTTTTATTAGAAAAATACGGACAGTCACAAGAGGAGCATTTTAATAGATTATTTAGAAAATGTCGCGAGCAAGAAAAATCCTCCGACTTCCTAAGGGAAATGTTAGACGTAGCAGGCCAAAATATAAAAAGAGAGGTCATCTTAAAAGCCTGGAAATTTAATCTACCTCCAAAAATAAAAAAGATTTTGTTAGGCGAAATAAACCTACGGAACGAATCATCCATGGTAAACCATGCCGATGAAAATTATAAAAATAAACGCGAAGAGGTAGGTAAAGTAGGAACCGTTAACGCAGTTGACCATACGTAGGTAGATACGTCGCATGATAAAGCACAAGACGGACTGACCAGCATATGATAGACATAGGAGTAGTAGTAGGGAGAGACATAAGAGACACTTATGCATATTTCATAGAAAATACGGCAATAAAGCGTATAAGTGCTCTAAACCTTGCGAGTGGGTAAATTATGAAGTAAAAAATAGATCAGTCTCCCCGAGGAGAAAAGAGGAAGGGTATCGGTCAAAATCTCCTGGAGGAAATATTAAGAGGAGTAATAGTGTTAAAGACAATCAGTACGCGAAAGGCAGATATAATAATAGAAAACATTTAAACTCACGGACCGGCGGGTAGAGGAGGTGAACTCTTCGGAAAAAGAAGGCATACGCCTCCACGTTGTCGATAGAACAACCAAAGAAACGTTCTTAGTTGATACAGGCGCGGAAGTCTCCTTGGTACCAAAAGAAAAAAATAATGAAAAGAAAGCAACGTCCGTAGGGCTATATGCAGCCAATAATACGCGGATAAGTACGTACGGTGTAATCTATAAAGAACTGGACCTGGATTTTAGCATGAAAGTTAAATGGACGTTCATAGTGGCTGACGTTCCATATGCTATTATGGGCGGCGATATCATCCAGCATTATCACTTGCTTGCAGATCTAACCAGACGCAGGTTTGTGAATGCTAACACGGGTGAATCGATCGCAGGCACTGCAAAGAAAGTGACGTATGTGCAGGTGTCTTTGATAAACCCAGAGACCAATTATGCGGAAATAATTGAGAAATTTCCAGCGGTAGTAGGCCTAGAAAAGCCGAAAACCATTAATAAAAAAGACGTAGTGCACCATATTAAAACAATAGGACCGCCAGTGGCACAGAAGCCAAGACGACTGGCACCTGAAAAGTTGCAAGCAGCTAAAAAAGAATTTGAGAAATGGTGCATAGAAGGCATATGTAGACCTTCTAAGAGCCATTGGGCAACACCAATACACATGGTACCAAAGAAGAATGGTGAATGGAGGATTTGTGGAGACTACTGCAAGCTGAACGTTGTTACGGTACCGGATAAGTATCCAATACCAAATCTGCATGACTTCGCGTCTAACCTAGAAGAAAAAACAATCTTTTCAGCATTGGATTTAGAAAAAGCATTTTTACAAATTCCTATATATCCAGACGACGAACCTAAAACAGCAGTAATCACTCCATTCGGATCATATGAGTTTTTGGTTATGACTTTCGGATTTAGGAACGTCGCCCAGACGTTCCAGCGATACATTAACCAGGACATGGGCAACCTGGATTTCGTATTCGCTTTCGTGGATGATATCTTGGTTGCGATCTCGTCAGAGGAGGAGCACCAAGAACATCTAAAGATCGTCTTAGATAGGTAGGAAAAATTCCATCTTAAACTGAATCTCGATAAATGCCAGTTTGGAGTACCAGAGCTTATTTTCTTAGGGCATCAGATAAACAAAAATGGATTCAAACCAGATCCATCGAAAATAGAAGCTATCAGAGCCTTTAAGAAACCCAAGACTAAAGATGAGATGAGAAGATTCTTGGGTATGGTAAACTTTTATAGAAAAAGCTTGCCAAAAGCCGCAGAGGTATAGAGGTCTTTAGTAGCCACAATAAAGGATATTAAAAAGAAGGATAAACGACCAGTGGAATGGACAACGGAAGCAGAACAGGCGTTCAAGAAGATAAAAGAAGAATTAGTCAACGTCGCGTATCTTGCGTTTCCAGCGAAAAATGTTAAAATTAGGTTAGTTTCGGATGCATCGAATTTTGCGATGGGTGCATTGTTAGAGCAGAAAGTAGGTAGCGAATGAAAACCGCTAGCATTCTTTTCGAAAAAGTTAACCCCCGCACAGTCAAGGTACTCAACTTACGATCGTGAATTAATGGCTATCTACGAAGCAGTAAAATACTTTAGTTATTATTTAGAAGGTAGGGAAATAAAAATTTATACCGACCATAAACCTCTAATATATGCAATGGATCAAAGTTTAGACAGTTGTCCAACTCTTAGGGCACGTAAATTAGCATATATAGCAGAGTTCAATGTAAGAATATGCTATTTGCCAGGGGAGAGTAACGTGGTAGCTGATATGCTATCGAGAATAGATGATTTTAGATTCCCCACAGCATTTTCGTTGGATGAAATAGCCAAGTATCAAAAGGAAGATCAGCAGCACCAGAAGATCATAGATGATCCTCAGCATCAGCTGAAACTGGTTAAATTGCAGTATGGTGCAGAAAATACACCATTTTACTGTGAAATAGCTCAAGAAACTCTCAGGCCATATGTATCTGAGACGTTGAGAGCAACCATCTTTGATCTTTTCCACAATAAAAGTGCACATCCATCTGCTGGATCAACTAGCAAGATGATAAGGAAGCAGTACGTGTGGCCAAACATGAATAAGCATATTACATCATGGTGCAGAACATGCGAAGAATGCCAACGGTCAAAGGTCACAAGGAAGAATAAATTTCTACCCTTGAAATTTAGCGAACCAGATGGGCGTTTTACACACGTGCATGTCGACGTAATAGAACCGTTGCCACCTAGCCAAGGTTACAGGTATATCCTAACCATGATCGATAGGTATACTAGGTGGCCGGAGGCGGTACCTCTAGATGAGATATCGGCTCCTGCAGTCGCACGCGCTTTTTATGACACGTGGGTATCACGTTTCGGCGCTCCAGTCATCATAACGACCGACCAGGGCAGACAATTTGAATCTTCCTTGTTCCAGGCACTATTAGAACTTATAGGCTGCAAGAGAATACACACAACAGCTTATCATCCAGCAGCCAACGGTATGGTAGAGAGGTGGCACCGTGATCTTAAGGCGGCACTTATGTGTCATATGGTGAGACCAGAATGGTCTAGAGTCCTGCCAACAGTATTACTTGGGTTGAAAACGCGAACTCATAAAGACACAAAAGCCAGTCCTGCTGAGTTTGTATATGGGACATCTCTCACGATACCTGGTGATATGTGTGACTTCAGGGAAACGGATGTAAGAAATCAAAATCTGTTTCTATCAGAGTTTAAAGAGTACATGGACGAGGTCAGGCCTGTACCAGTGAGTCACAACAGTGCCACAAAAGCATTTGTGTTTAAAGATCTCGACAAATGCACACATGTGTAGGAAAGGATCAGAGCAGTAAAGCCTCCATTAGTGCAACCATATACCGCATCATACAAGGTAATGTCAAGGCACGAAAATGTCCGGAACTTCGTAATAAAAAAAGAAAATAAGGATGTTACGGTAAATATGGAGAGGCTTAAACCAGCGTATTTAATCAGAAATGAAGAGGAAAATAGTGAAATTGATACTAATGGTCGTAGTATAATAGCTGAAGATAGCCAAATAGAAGAAAATCAGATAGACGAACAACTAGATAGTACATATGTTGTGAACGACGTAAATAATGTTATAAGAACGCACGTGGAAGTGCATGATGAGTTTCCACCAAAGCAACAAGCAAGTTATGACACAATTAAACATGTCAATGAAGAAAATTTTAATAATGACGAATTGCAAAGCAATTATAGTAATATAAATGAAGATCGCCATAGAAATGACATTGGAATAGGAACAAGAATAATACAAAATAATAAAAAAATTGAGGTTAGTAAAGAAACTGATAAAAGAGAGAAATTCATCCTTAATATTTTAAAGAAAAAAAGCGTAAATAGTATTTTAGTAGGTGATAATGAATGTAGTAAATGCGTAAAGAAAGTTAGATTTTGTACAGGTTCTCACTCCAATAATGTAAATAGAATTAAGAAAAATTGTAAAGATAAATATGTATATAACAAGTATGCTAATAATGTATTTTCTTTTTGTAAAAACAGGTGAAGCTGATTGGCTCTCCCCAGATTCTCGAATCATATAAGGGTACATTCAGCCAAACCACTATGCAATTCCTCGATGACTTGGCAATGGGCCTATTAGATGAAATAAAGAAGACCCAGGACCTAACAATCAAGGCAGATTATCGGCTGGCAGAGATCTACCTCCTGGAGTTCAGCGACGTATATAGAGCGCAATGCATGTCCAAAATAAATGCCGTAGACCGGGCGGCGTCCAGAAACATCATGGACAACAGGCAAGAGTACGACCAATTTAAAAGACCGATCTTATTCCATCATGGTCAGCCTGTAAAGGAGCTTTTTGTTTATGGCATGCCATTGAATCCAGGGAGAAAGAGGTTAGAAGAAACTTTGAGGTCCTCGGTCAAGATGACTTTTAGATAAAAAAAATAAAGAGCAATGGCAAAAAAACTTGCGTAGAAATATCATGTCTCACACCAGCATCCTCTGTCAAGATGCAGTGCGATGCTATTTTAAAAAAATATGGTTGGCGACGAAAAATGACAAAAAACATTTCCTTAAATTACAACCACATCAGGATGCAATCATCAGTACGGTGGCAGGTCCAGCACCAGTACGGCCAATTATGATAAGGGCATATCCATCCCCAGCAGAAAAAGCCTTGTCAATTATAGAGATTGTCAGCCATATTGAGAAGATGAGTGAATCAAGAGATGTGTGTAATTTGATGTCAGGAATCGAGGGCACATGGACGGAACGCTGCAAGCTAGGAGAATTAGACTTACTTCTACACCACCCTAAGTATGAAGGCGAAAAGGGCCTAACAAGGTTATTTAAGGATATGGACCGATTCAAGATCGTCAATATTTTTACCCGAGGGTGTAGATGGGACATTGACGTTTCCACCATCAGGAAGATACTTAGGCTATTGAAAAAAGATAAAGATAAGGTAGTAAACTTGCGATGTGTCGTTTTAACAGGAATTAATGTTTCAAAGGAAGTCATCACGGAGTTATCAGAGGGTTTTACTATAGGAAAGTTGATGTTAGCTAAAACAAAGACAAATTTCGACGCAGAAATGCAAATGGAATTATTGGAGGAAGTCGAATTTGTAAGGTGTGAGCACGCAAGGATGAAGTTCCTGAATGAAGATAGGTTCCATAGTTTCAAATTGATAGACTGTAAAATGTTGATGATTGCCAACTTGTATGCCTTTTTGTCAAGGAATAATAACTAGAAAGAGTTATATTTGATCAACGTGAACAATCTAGATCGTGATATGCATTGCTAGAGAGTCTTGGAGGCTGTATTCAATGGCAACAATGTATTGGAAGTGTTTTACTTCTGCTACCCTCGAGGAGAAACGAAGGAACTGGACTACATCCATGACCCGGTGTTAAAGGAGAATTATAGCTTAAAGGTGATTAATCTAGAGAATAATCTGATGGTGGCACAGAGTGTACAGAAGGTTTTTAATCAAGCAAAGGTATTACAACATCTCAATATAAAAGGTCTGGAACCGGGGGAAAGAGTTTCTTTCAACTTTGCCAATAAAAGATCCTTTGGAAATGTCATATCGCCCTGGTATGCAAGCTACACTTAACTCATTGAACGGTGGTTTCATGGAGGTCGTGGATATAAATAACTACTACGGAAAAAACAACAAGAACAACAGATGTTTCAATGTGAGATTTGTGACAACAGTACTCCGTAATGTAGTCAAGTTCAGGTTAAGTGTGAAAGACTGCAAAGTAATAGTAGATAATTCCTTACGTATAGCGGTGACTAGATTAGGTGCGCAAGTAATAGAAAATAAAAATGATAAAACAATATCCATTAGTAAGTAAGAATGTAAATAAAAACTTAGAATAATAAAAAAATATAAATTTTGATAAAAGCGTATAAAATGTAAAATTTTTCTTTTATTACAAAATGTAAATTTGATTAGTAAAAAATGGTTGTTTGATAAAAACATGTAATGTAAATAAAATTTTTTTTCGAAAGGTATAATATGTAAAAGTCTGGATGATAAAAAAAAGAGAAAAAGTATAAAATCTAGCGATTGCATACAAACCTTATAATAATTAATGTCAAACTGAGGATTGCATAAGTAAAATGTAAAATGTAGGATTTAATAATTGTTTAATTGCGTAAAAATAAAGAATGTAATTAAATAATTATGTAAATGTGTAATTGAATGATTGCGTATTAATCGCTCGCATTAAATAACCAATGTGTAGTTATTTAGGGGGGAGTATTGTGGGCACATACACACAGAAATGTGTATAGTGTAGGTAAGTGCCACGCGCATCCTACGGTGCGCAAGCGAGCGACGGCAAGTAAGCCAAGACAAGTAGATGCGTGCGGACTGGTGAGACACAGCGTGCTCAACCTCTGACGAGATAAGTCTCTCTTACTAAATCCTTGTACTCTCAGTTAATTTCAAGCAGCAAATAAAGACGAGGCATATATTATAATTTCAGAGTCTGGTTTATTTCACCATCTTCTACCTCATCTCCTTATATCTTGTGTCAGGCGACACACAAGATTAAAGTTATTATTTCTAGCAATTATTCGATTTGAAATATGTGGACACGTTTAATTTCTATAGTAATAATAAGAATCGTTTTTAAATCTTTAAAATTTTCTCTTTTCTACGCAGGAACATTATTTTATTATAAACATTTTTTTATCCTTTTTCCATAAATTTTATCCTTTTATATCACAATTTTCTCGACATATATTAATATTTTATTTTGAAATAAAAAATAAAAAAAGTTCCAATTAAAAACAATTTTTATATAAATTTTTCCATTATATTTAGTAAATAATCCTTACATGAAAATCTTAGTAGTTTAATTTTAGAAAAAAAATAAAAATATATTCAATAATGAAAAAATTTTTTTGCATAAAAAAAAAAGAAAAGTGGAAAAAAATTCGAGATAACAATTTTTATTATTACTATTAAAATTTTTGCAATTATCAATAATTATTTTTTTAATTATTGAAACTAAAAATTAATTATAATTAGTTAAAATAGAGAAACAATAAAAATTTTAATTAAATTTATCTCCAGGTTCCAAATGTAATTATTACGAGGAATAATAAGGTTAGTTCATTTACAACATTTACGTAAATCTGCGCGCATTTCGTAAATATTGATCGAAATAAAACTCATGATATCTCATTTTAAAGCTCTCTTTTTTTAGCTTTAAAATGAGACATTACGCGTCTAAAATATTGATTTAGTGAGCCACAACAGTCATTTGCGTTTAAAGTGTCCGTATAAGGTACACTTGTTTTAACTTAAATACACCCTATTTTGAAAAACTATTTGCACCAATATTAATAATTTTTCAAGGTCCCCTAGATTAAAAAAAAACATCAAAATTGGTCCATTATTTACGGAGATACAGTTAATTTTTACGAATTTTATTGAAACGGGGTCCTGCGTTAACTTTCCTCACGCGCAAAGATAAGCATCCCCACCACGACTCCGACCTTGACGTTATTATTTGTATATTATTATTATTTTAGTTTTAACAATAAAAAGTCGCATTTTTTTAAATTTAATCATAGATATTTCAAATATAAGTCTTCAACTAAAAAATGACGCTTGATTCGTTTCTTAATTGTTATAAACAAAGTAACTGTGATTTTTAAAAAAAATTCTTATCTTGGCTCCTATTGGCCTTGGAGAGTTCTTTTTTTTTAGATCTTCGTTTCGAACACAACTATGAAAATATTTAAATAGCAAATTCGTAAAAGTTATAAATAAAGTCCCAGCTTCATTTATTTATAAAAAAAACACCATCTTCATTAAAGTGTTATAAAAAATATTGCTATTCAATTTTCTCATTTGCTCTTAACAAAATATGAAATTTTAAACCTTCATGAAGAGTTTAAGCCCTCATGCAACTCAATATGTTTAGCCTAAAAAAATCATAGCAATAGACATGATGCGTGTTAGGATAAATAATAGGGAATATCTCAGCAACAAATTAACCAATTTGATTTTAAAACCTCTCTTTCTATTCGTATTTATAAAGGTTTTCTTTTAAAAGTTTAAAAATAATTAGGAATAAATTTTTGCAATAAATAATTGATATTCAAGAAACGGTCATTTTTTATGGTTCTTTGGCTTTTTTGCAATAACTAATTGACGAAAATAATCACGGCAGTACTCGAATTATAGGTTTTTTTATTTTCCTTATAAGTTACTTTTTCTGCTAAAATGCATAGGTACCTTCAGGGAATTAAAAAAGCTGTTTTAGCCAACTTTGCAGCCTCCTGAAACATTTTTTACCGTTTTTTTTTGGTTACATTTTATATAGGGTATGTTTTTTCATCGCCCTTAACAGCTTTATATAAGTTTCAATAAGTCCCTAATTAATGTCTAAAATAGCCTTTTTTTTGCTCTATTGATTGGACTGATAATTGATTTTAAAATGTAGTGATGATTGTAGGTGATAATAGTCATTACTATAGTTTTGTGGTGATAACTACAATTGATTATACAGCTTTAGTGATAATAACAGGTGATTATAGTCATTACTATAGTTATGTAGTAATAACTATAATTAATTAGAAAACTGTAGTAATGATAATAGGTGATTATAATCAATACTATAGTTTTGTGGTAATAAGTATAATTGATTATAAAACTGAAGTAATGATTATAAGTTATTACAGTCATTACTATAGTTTTGTGGTAATAACTATAATTGATTATTATACTGTAGTGATGATTAAAGGTGTTTATAGTCATTACTATAGTTTTGTGCTAATAACTATAAATGATTATAAAACTGTAAATGATGATTATAGGTGATTATAGTCATAACTACAGTTACCTAGTGATAACTATATTTGATCATAAAACTATAGTTATGACTATGGGTGACTATAGTCACAACTTTACTTACGCAGTAATAACTACGATTAATGATAAAACTGTAGTTATGATTATAGGTAATTATAGTCATTACTATAGTTACGTAGTAACTATGATTGATTATAATACTGTAGTGATGATTATTCGTGATTATAGTCATTACTATAGTAATGATTGTAGGTAATTATAATCATTACTATACTTACGCACTAATAACAATTATTGATTCTAAAGCTGTCGTAATAATTATAAGTGACTATAGTCGTAACTATACTTACGTTCTTATAACTATAATTGATTATAAAATTGTAGTGATTATTATAGGTGATTATGGTCATTACTATAGTTACGTAGTAATAACTATAATTGATTATAAAGCTGTGGTGATGATTATAGGTGATTATAGTCATCACCATAGCTTCGTAGTAATAACTATAATTAATTATCAAACTGTAGTAATGCTTATAGGTGATTATAATCATTACAATAGTTTTGTGGTAATAACTGCAATAGATTATGTAACTGTAGTAATGATTATAGCTGATTATAGGCATTCCCATATGGAAATGATTTATGTGAAAAACTGTAAATAATAGTAAATAATTGTAAATAAATGTTAAAAAATGTAGGAATTGAGACATAAATAATAGTTATTTACAGTTATTTACTATTATTTACTATTAATTACTATTATTTACAGTTATTCACAGTTATTAACTATTATTAACTGTTATTTACAGTTATTTACAATTATTTACAATTATTTACAGTTTTTTGTAATTATTTACAATTATTCATAATTATTTACAGTTATTCATAATTATTTACAGTTATTTACATTTTCAAAAATTTTTGAATTAGTGGATAATTTAATGTTATTAATAATTATTTACAATTATTTATAGTTATTTACAGTTATTTACAGTTTTTTACAGTTATTTACAGTTATTTATAATTATTTACAACTATTTACAATTTTCCATAGTTTTTTACAATTATTTACAGTTATTCACATTTTAAAAAATTTTCGCCTATATATAAAATTATTGAATAAATTCGTGATAATTTTCGAAAATGTAAATAACTGCAAATAATTGTAAAAAACTATAAATAATCGTAAATAACTGTAAATAATTGTGAAAAAAGTGAATAAATGTAAATAACTGTAAATAAATATAAATAACTGCAAATAAGTGTAAATAACAGTTAATAAGTGTAAATAACAGTTAATAACTGTAAATAAATGTAAATAACAGTAAATAATTCTAAATAATTGTAAATAACTGTTATTTATGTCTCAATTCCCACATTTTTTAACACTTTTCTACAGTTATTTACAGTTATTTACATTTATTTACATTTATTTACAGTTATTAACAGTTATTTACAATTATATCCAAAAATTTTTTCCATATGGGTTACTATAGTTTTGTGGTAATAACTATAATCGATTAGGGAACTGTAGTTATGATTATAGGTGATTATAATCAATATTATAGTTTTGCGGTAATAAGTATAATTGATTATAAAACTGTAGTAATAATTATGGGTGATCATAGTCATTACTATAGTTTTGTGGTAATAACTATAATTGATTATTTTACTGTAGTTATGAATAAAGATGATTATAGTCATTACTATAATTTGTAGTAATAACTATAATTGATTATTTTACTGTAGTTATGAATAAAGATGATTATAGTCATTACTATAATTTGTAGTAATAACTATAATTGATTTTTTTACTATAGTTATGAATAAAGATGATTATAGTCATTACTATAGTTTTGTGCTAATTACTATAATTGATTATTATACTTTAGAGATGATTAATGGTTTTTATAGTCATTACTATAGTTTTGTGATAATAACTATAATTGATTATAAAACTGTAATGATTTTTATAGGTGATTATAGTCATTATTATAGTTACGTAGTAATAACTATAATTTATCGTAAAACTGTACCCTACTGCTAAAGCTCAGGTGATAGTTAGGTAATATTTAAATGATAATCAGGTGATAATCAACTGAAAATCATGCCAAAACGTCAGGTGATTATCAAATGATTTTTAGATGATAATCATGTTGGTATTTATTTATTAATTAAAATAGAATTATTTATTTTTTAGATTTTATATTTATTTTAGTCAATGTAAGAACTAATATTTTACCTGATAATTATGCTGTACCACATATTTATTCATTTATACTTGTATTTGTCTCTTTTTTAATAATTATAATTAAAAAAAAATAAAAGCAATAAAGTTTTTAAACGTGGGTATACAAAAATTAGTAAATATCAATTATTTAAACATTATATATATATATATATATATATATATATATATATATATATTCATAAATATATAATTGAATAAATTATTTAATTTTTAAACAAACGAAAATTAAGGTATTTATATTTCCTAAATATTAAATTACAAGACAATATAAATTTTTTCAATACAATCATGAAATTAAACAAAAATACTCGTAAAAAAATATATCAATATATTTTTATTTCAGTTTATTTTTTCCGTTTCTTATTAGAGCACTTAACGCTTCTGTTGACAGTTGAATCATCGCATTCCTTTCTTGTTCAGTTAAATTTTTATACCTCTTGTTTTGCTGTAAATAGTCATAGTAAATACCTAGCAAATAATCGATAATTAAATAGATATTTCCTCATATGAATTAAATATGTATATGAGTAATATTTAATACATACTTAAATAGAAATTTAACTTGCGAGGTGAGCACAATTTCATATGATATATCCCCGGAATCTTTCTTCTTGTTTTTTTAATGTCGAGACAACGCTGTGTCAATTCCTTTTTTGTCCAAATATAACCACCTAAATCTCGCAAGAAGGATGTATGTTTTTTTACTCATGATATACTGAATGACTTTTTTTCCAGCTTTTATGCCTATACCAAGATATACCTAACAAGTAAAATAATAAAATTATAAATAGTTTGAATGAAATAAATAATGCAATAGCATTTTATTCAACAATGAACAGAATTATTTCTTATTAATCAGAAACCGGTTTGAATCGATCACTTTTAACAGAAATACTATAATCATACCTTATTATCTTCGATCTCTTTATATCGCTCGTGCACATCTTTAACTTCTGATGTCATATCATACCCCTTTTTTTATAAACATTGTAAAGCTTATTTTTATATATAAACAAATGTTGGCATTTGGTAACATCAATTTCTGCAAAAATTTTTATATATATAATTAATATTGAACACAAAAAAATAAACTAAAAAAGAGTTAAAACAACTTGAAATAGATATCATAAGATTACCTTTATTATCTAAAGTTTCTTGGACCGGTGATTCATTCGTCTGTAATGTTTCATTATTCTGCCGTTGAGATTTTGATGATCGATAACCATTTTGTCTTTGTGAAGGAGCTTGACTTGGTGATCGTGAGTAAACTGGACTTGGTGATCGTAAATAAACTTGACTTAGTGATCGTGAATAAACTTGACTTGGTGATCGTGAATAAACTTGACTTGGTGATCGTGAATAAACTTGACTTGGTGATCGTAAAAGATCTTGACTTGGTGATCGTGAACGAATTTGTCTTGGTGATCGTAAAGGAATTTGACTTGACGATGTATTTGGAAATTTAATTGGTGATAGAGAAGAAACTTTACTTCGTGATTGGACTTGTCTTGGTGATCGTGAAAGAACTTGGCTTACTGATCGTAAACGATATTTTGATGTGGATTGAGAATAATTTGGTCTTAATGGTCGGTAAGATATTTGACTTGGTAATTGTGAACGAACTATATTTTTAAATCGTGAATAAACTTTATTTGGTGATTCTGAACAAACTTTACTTATAGATCTTGAACGAGATTGCCTTGGCGATCGTGATCGAGTTTTACTTGGTGGTGGTGAATGGACTTGACTTCGTGATCGCAAATGATCTTGGGATTTAGATTGAGGATCCACATTTAACAATTTCAAAGAGTTTTGTTCTCTGCAAGAAAATTGAGATGAATAAACTAGCGATAATTTTGAATTATTAAATATCAGCGATGATGCTAATCTAGGCTGCTGTATTTGTGAAGAGACATGGGATTCTGGTTTACTTTGTCCAGTATATTTTGGACCTTTAAAATTATAGCAATAAATTAAATTGACAATAATTTATTCAGTTATTATGTTAATATTGAAAACTAAACTTACGAAACTACACTAAAATGTGTTGAAGTTTGAGATGAAGTTAATGAGAGATTGTGTTGCGTCTGCAGTCCTTGTTTTATAAATGTAGAATATTCCGTTCTATTGATTGAATTAGCAAAGCTTTTTCGCGCTGTTTGATTCTTTGGAAAATCTGAAAAAAGTTTATATTTATATTGAGACAATGATTATCATAATATTTTTGAAATATTTATTTCAATGTAACCTTGTTTATTATGGAGGAACTAGTAGGAATCAATAATATAAACAAAATTTTTGGAATTCCACCTTATTTTGTTATCAAAATTTTCACCGGATAAACTTGGAATTTGAGAATATTTAATACATTTTACATACATAAACCCTATATTGTATAGTCTTATTAAAAAGGTATGTACCTCACACCCCATGGCGGTCAGCAAAGGCTTGAAAAACATAAAAATGCCGAGTCTTCTGTATTTTGCATTTAAAATAATTACAAATTCGAGATAATGTTCTACTTCATACAAGGAATATGACCCTGTTTTCCTTGAAACACCATAATCATATTTATGCTGCTAGTAACATATTTTCAACAGATCTTATCATATTAAGGTTGATGGAAAAGTTATAATATACAGAATATTTCTTTATATCCGCATTGTTATCAATGTATATAAAATATAACAAAATAATATCAATTCTTTATATTAAAATCAATTTTATTTTTTAATTTTTACTCCTTTACAAAAATATTTTTCGAATAAGAGAACGAATTCTAATAAAACAAAATATAAAAAATAGGTATGCTTTTCTTTAAAGTAAGAGGTAAAACAAAAAGGAACTCAATAGACGAAAGATGAGAATATAAGAATAAAAAAGTAAGCCACAAAACAAGGTAGCTAGCGAAAAAATGGAAAAAGGAAAAATAAAGAAGAACATAGTAAAACAGGCTTGACTCTAAAAAGAGAAAACAAGAAAGTAGAGATAGAAAAAGGTATAAAACAAAATTTAAGGGTGAAAGGTGTAGTTATGAAAACATTGTAAATATATACAAAAACGAAAAATTAATTAGAGGTACACAATTCGGAACTTAGGAAAAGTAAGAAGAAACGATGAAGGAGAAAAGAAAATGGAAAGTTACAAAACTATACATAGAAAATGATTAAAAGTAGAAAGAACGTATTAAAGAGAGAATGGATAAAAAATATCCTTTTGCAAAATAAAATAATGAATGATCTAGGAGAAGAAATATGGTCGAGTTTTGAAAAACAAGACTGCATAGGTATAACGGTGACATACATGGAAGAAAGCGAATCGGAACAAGTACTAAGACAGCTAGAGGAGTTTGATCTGAAAATAAGTCATGCAAGGAGTGAGCATAAAAAATACAGATTAAAGGAGTAATGATCTTAGGATCCAAAAAGTACTTTAAAGCAAAGATTGCAGAAGACATAAATTAAAATTCAGGTGATTATACAAATGGAAAAACAATAATCAAAGAAAAGTCAATCAAGGAGGTTGGATACTTTCTTTGTGAGCATTAATAATGGCAACTGCAATAAAAAGTACTGAGCAAAATTTACATAGATTGCAAAAAGCAATCTTTTACGGAATTTCGGTCGGTATCAAACTCTGCTCCGGCCTGTTCTTAAGGAGAGATGATTGGAGCTGAACATAAAAAATTAAAAAATTATAGGATGTAAGAAAGAGGAATAAGATTAATAAGAAAATTATAGGTTAAAGGTAAAGGTAAAAATATTAATAAAATCCTATCACTTATGATTCATGATGAAAAAAGGAAGATCCCATACAGCATGAAATAATTCTGAAAGGATTCTGAAAGGATACATGTATGGATCGTAATCTTTCAAAAATATTTCATTGTAAGGATTCTTAAATAATTCTATGTTCGGGGTATTATTCTTTTTAAAATAATGCAATAAAATCTTTTATAAAGAATTTACATAATATTACAAAATCCTTTCAGTGAAAGAATTCTGTAAGGATTCATGAATTCTTTTGGTAATAATTCATGAATCTTTTCATACATCTTCCGTTGAAAGGATTCTGTAATAATGATATGAATTTTTTCTAAAATATTTCATTGTATTATTTCTAAAAGGAATATACCCTGGAGATAGAATTATTACAGAATCCTTTCAATAGAAGAATTTTGAAAGGATTCATGAATTCTTTTGGTAATAATTCATAAATCTTTTCATAAATCTCCCGTTGAAAGAATTCTGCAGGAATGATATGAATTATTTCTAAAATATTTCATTGTATTATTTTTAAAAGGAATATACCCCGGACATAGAATTATTACAGAATCCTTTCAATGGAAAAATTTTGAAAAGATTCATGAATTCTTTTGGTAATAATTCATAAATCTTTTCATAAATTTTCTGTTGAAAGGATTCTGTAGAAACTTTATTCTTTCATGTATTATTTAAGAAACAATTTAGAATTCTTACGTGTATATATAATATATAATATATAATATATAATAATGATATAATTATTTATAGGATTACAAATAATGGTTACACAGTTATAAATAAAATCGCAGTTATTATAACAGAGACATCACACGCATAACAATTTAGTTGCCATTTTGGATATTTATTTTCTTTATATATGAAACGGGAAGCAGTCTTATCGCTTGCGAGAGTAAGAGAGAGCGCTAAGAGAAAAGTAAAGAACGTGTGGGCATACAGATATAAGTATGTATGTAGAAGTAAGCATATATGTAAGCGTTACGCGCAACCTGCGGTGCGCAAGTAAGCGACTAGAAACGTAAGCTATGTGATACGCGAGACACACGAAGTAAGTCAGGGCGTTCTCGACTTCTAGTGAGATAAGTAGCCTTTCTGTTGTCCTCGGGTAATAAAGCATATTTCTACACTTGTAATAAAGAGAGTTCTTTTCTTGTCTACCTACCTAGCAACCTGTTCCTTTCGGACATCTTACAAGTATAGCTAAGCCTTGTACGAGGACGAGAAGCTTACAAACGTAAAATTCTACAACCGCCAGGATAAATTATAAACTAATCCTGGAAATATTTTGAAATGATTCTGTTATGTTTCACATTTTCTTTCAAAAAGTCCTTTCAAAATCCTTTCAGCATGGATTCATGTAATATTTCATGTTCTGACTTTATTTTGTTTCGTATTCATTGTGAAATCATTATTAATTTTTTTATGTATTATCTCATAAATTGTTTTGGAAAAAAGTTTGGTTTATTTTAAAGTTCTTTTTCAATTATTTCAATGAATTATTTTATAAAATATTTCTTGAAATTATTTCAAGATTCATTCATGCTGTGGGATTAGATGAGTAAATCGTTCTGTCTCCGAGTTCAAAATTTGAATTTTGAGTTTTGGTATTATAATTTTAATTTTAAATGAATAATTTTATTTTTATTACCAAAAGTTTTTATGAAATATTGCATAAAAGCTTTCCGTAAGAACCTTGAAATGATGTTGTAAAATAATAATCGCGAAAATATATTTAAATAATTATATGATTAGAATCGTAAGAAGACTTCTGTAATGTTTCTTATTTCCTCACAAAAAGTCCTTTCAAAGTCCTTTTAGCAAGAATTCATGTAATATTTCATACTATGACTTTTGTTTCTCTTCTGGAAATATTTTTAGAATAACTTTATGATATTTTTATGTATTATTTCATAAATTCTTTTTAAAATAATTTCGTTGTTTTAAAGTCCTTTTTGAATTATTCCAACGTATTATTGCATAAAATATTTCATGAAGTTATTTCGACATTAATTCATGCTGTGTGGGTGCGACTTTACCAAAACATTGCATGAATCATTACATGAATGCTTTTTGAAAGTATCTTAAAATGATTTGGTGAAAGAATACCTTATCTTGTTTCTTATTTCCTTTCAAAAAGTCCTTTCAAAGTCCTTTCTGTAAGGATTTATGTAATAACTTCCCTACAAAAAAATCTCAGGTGAGAAATTAGGTGATTTCTCATTCCAAAATCTCATGTGACAATTTTATTCGTTTTTTAGGTATTGCAAATCATTTTTAATCGATTGAGGACTATTTTTCAAAATTTTGGACTTGAAATGATTTGGTGAAAGAATACCTAAGATAATCCTGAAAATCTTTCTAAATTATTTTATGATTGGAATCGTCAGAATATTTCTGAGTTATTTCTTTTTTCCTTCCAAGAAGTCCTTTCGAAGTCCTTTCAGTAAGGATTCATGTAATATTTCATTTCTTAATTTTCGATTTCTTTTTGGTATTATTTTTGTAATGACTTTGTAATGTTCCTATATATTATTTTATAAATTCTTTTTAAAAGAATACGGTTATCTTTTTAAGTTCTTTTTAAATCATTTCAACATATTATTACTTAAAATATTTCATGAAATTATTTCGAAATTCTTTTATGCTGTGTGGGATTCGTCACGGGTAAAGCAAGACTAGCAATCAAAATAATGTGGAGTTTAGCTGAAAGAAAATTAAAAGGTAAATATAAGTAAGAATATAACTCTTCGATACAATGGTGAAAAGTTTTGTTATACAAAGTCAAAATATGGAGTGAAAGGGACATGAAGATATAGGAAAAAAATCAAGAAAAACATATAAGATAGGTGATAAAATTCAATATATAGTATAATGGAAGAGACTATAAACAATAAAATCTAGCTTTCTGAACTGGAGCATTAAAATTTAAAGAAAAACTGTAGAAGCAAAGCGAAAGTTTGCTAAGACAGGAAGGATAGAAGGTAGAGAACATAAGGGGAGAAATAAGTATGCAAAGTACAATGAAAGTAAATAAAAATAAATATTTTGAGGGCAGAGGTTGCTAAATTAATGAATATTAGGATAATAGGATGAAGCGTATTTGTGAAAATGGAGAGAAGAATTCGACAACTGATTTGGCAAATCACAGAGGTGGAAAAAAATATGTTAAAATATGCACGAAAATCAAAAAGGTTATGAAATAAAAGATAAGAAATCAAAGATAATCAAAACAAATATATAAATCACTACGAGAAAAAAATTAGAAAGAATAGGAATATTTTCTTTATGATGCGAAAGCAAAGCATCAAAATAATAGATGAAGGAAATAGAGAAAAAATATTGAATTTTGGGAGATTATCATTTAACAATAAAACATACACACACATACATACACATTCATATGCATACCTTGTAAATTGGTTGTAGGAAATCAAAGTGTATGTGCTGACAAAATAATAAGTTCTTTAGTAACAATTAAAGTATAAGTTACTTGAATAATTTTAAAATGTTGACATAATACATATATATAACACAATAAATAGCATTTAGATTAAAAGCAAGCGTAGGGTCAAGCATGTGCAACATAAAGCCTCGAAGGGTGATTTATTTATGTTTTAATTAGATTATTTACTTTTTTATCATAAATGAAATGTATATAATCGTATTAAAATGAAAATTCAATAAGGATATCTATGGATGAAGGTACTTATTAATTGTACATTGGTTTTCTATTTATATTATTCTTAATATAAGAAGAGTATAATATAACTTATATTATTTTTCATAACTTCTATTTATTAAAAAATAATTATTCAAATTATTTTATAATATCCTTAAGGTTGGTGATATGTTTTTATTAAATATTCATACAATAATAATTATTGATATTGATTCATTCAAACAGTCATTAAATAGTGATATTGTAAAATATATATATATATATATATATATATATGTAACTGCATAAAATAAATGAATGCACGATATTCCATCACTTTATAATGTAAAAGTTAAAGAACTTTAGATTTTTCATATGTAGACAAAATAATCACTTCAATTATATATAAATATACAACCTAAAGCTATAACATTCATGTAGTTTGTTAGAAATATTATGTTTATAATTATTGATAAGGAAAATCAAAAGTTATTTCATTTCAGACCAGTACACTAATATTAACAATTATATACCTATAATGCAATGAAAGTTTAAAAAACTAATTACTTTTATATGCTTGGACATTAAATTGACAAAATATAAAATGCAGTATAATCTTTAAAATAAAATTTTGAGATAAAAGACATAAAAAATATTCCAAAAAATGTATTGTATACATTTTTTTATTTACACTACCCTCCAGTCACATTTGCCCACCCTACATGAAAATCGATAAGAATTTAAAGTTTTGTGGCTCAGTGAAAAATAGTCGTAATTAAAAAATTCCGACATGGTTTTAAAAAGGGTTTAAAAACCTTTATTTTAAGCCGAGTTAAGTAAAAAAAAAAATTAAAAAATACATGCCCTATGCGTAAAAAACTAACTAAAAAATATTCAATTTTTTTTGCCCCTATTGAAATGCCTGCCATTTTTGCGGAAATTATCGAATCATAGAAAAACAAAATGGAGGTAAAAGCTAAAGGAATCACCTTTAAAATGAGCTATAGAAAGCTCATTTATGATCGATTTTACGGTAGTTATGGTCATTTTTTATGAAAAAAAAACGATTTTTTTTAATAGCTAGTATCTCAAAAAATACGCATGATATAAAAAAATTTTTAATAAAAAAGTTGTTTATTTTTGAGTCAAAAAAATAAATATTCAGTTTAAACTGAGAATCAGTGAAAAAAGATTTTATTCATTTTTGATCCCATTGAAAAAAATCCATTTATTCAATATTTATATTTTAATGAATTGAAAAAAAAATTTTTTCTTCCGAAATTCAGTTAAATCTAAATATTTATATTTTTGACTCAAAAATAAACAATTTTTTTATTAAAAATTTTTTTATATCATGCGTATTTTTTGAGATAGTAGCTATTAAATAAAACGTTTTTTTCATAAAAAATGACCATAACTACCGTAAAATCGATCATAAATGAGCTTTCTATAGCTCATTTTGACGGTGACTCCTTTGGCTTTTACCTCCATTTTGTTTTTCTATAATTCGATAATTTCCGCAAAAATGGCAGGCATTTGAATAGGGGCAAAAAAAATTGAATATTTTTTAGTTAGTTTTTTACGCATAAGGCATGCATTTTTAAATTTTTTTTTGCTCAACTCGGCTTCAATTGAAGGTTCTTAAACCCTTTTTGAAACCCCGTCGGAATTTTTTAATTACGACTATTTTTCACTGAGCCACAAAACTTTAAAGTTTTATCGATTCTCATTTAGGGTGGGCAAATGTGGCTGGAGGGTAGTGTATAACCATTTTCTGATTTTAAAATATCAGTGATACATTATAAATACAGTTATCTTTATAACTATATATATATATTAATATTATATATATATATATTATATAATATATATATATATATAATATTTTCTGATTCAAAATATCAGTGATATATTATAAATACAGTTATCTTTATAACTGTATATAAATTTATTTTCTAATAATTGTTAGTTTTATAATTATAAAATGTTGCAATATTAGTATACAATGGAAATTGATAGTTTATATAATTACAGAATGTGTAGCAATGAAATATCATATTTTCAATATTTTAAAGAAGCAATCTTATTCTTAAGAGAAATTCAATGGTTGTATAAAATGCCAGTAAATAAAATTCTCAAAATGTTGAAACTGCAAATCTTTGACAAAGAACTATGTTTTCTGATTCATTACCACCTGTGAAATATATATGTTATAACATGAACACAAAAGTTCCAAGAAACATAGAATTAATTATAGAAAAAGAATTTGGAGGAATAGGAAAAATGTTTATCTAATTAGTATTCACGCTTGTGGTGATCTAAGTGCGTATACACCTCGAATATATTTGGAGGTAAAAATGGTCCATCTTCTTATTTTAGTATCTTGTTGTTATCATAAATTTGAAGAAATAGAAAATGTTTGTCTAATTAGTTTTCTGCTTGTGGTGATCTTAGTGCATATAAATCTCAAATGCTGCAAATCATTGACAGAGCAAATTCTAAACTGATTAAAAATGCAACATGTTATTATTTTTTTAAGGAATTTGTTGAAAGAACAGGCCGGATTCGCTGTCCTTGTCTAATTAGCATTTTTGTTATTTACTCAAGTATTAAACGGTGTATCTGCAAATTGAAGGTTAAGCGCAATAGATATTATTATTACAAATATTTATGCACAAGAAAAAAAAAATCTATCGCTTTGTTTTTGAGAAAAGTAAGGAACGCGAAAATATTATAAACATAATCTTTAACTTCGGCGTTCCTTACTTTTCTCAAAAATAAATCGGTAGATTTTTTTCTTCTTGTGCATAGATATTCATAATAATAATATCTATTGCGATCAACCTTTATTTTGAAGATACACCGATTAATACTTGAGTAAATAACAAACAACTCAATTGTTACTCGGTCGGTATCAGGTTCTACTCCGGCCTGCCGTTAAGTTATATTTTAAAGTTAAAACTAAAATTTAGATTTAAAATAATTTTATACTTTATAAGTATAATTCATTCTTCACATGAGATTTTTATATTTTTGTAATAATTATTACAAAGTAAAATTAAAACTTGCGTTATTATAATTATATTTAAACAAACCAAAATTGTATTATTTTTTTATTAAAAAATATTAACTAATACACATTAAACTTTAATGAACATAAGAAATCAATGATTAAACATGATTTTTAAATTTTTTCATGCTTTATTTTAAGCATTTGACATTTATAATTATTATAAGATTATTTGTCAAGTATGTACAATCAATTACATATTTATATCTGCTTAAGATTATCTTTATATCAAACAAAGTATGAAAAAAGAAGTACAATTATTGTTTAAAAAATAAAAATTAACTTTGAATATTAAAAAAATAAATGTACCTTGTATAATAAGAAAGGAGTAAAATTTTTTACAATATTCAATTATTCATATTAATAAAAATTTAAACAAAAAAGTTTAAAATTATGAGGGTGAAGAAATAAACAGATTTGTATGTATATTTCAAAATTGAATACTGTAAAAAGCTTACCTTTAAAAAGATATATAGTGGGCAAGTATGCTTGGCGATTTATTTTAATTAATGATTTTAAACATTTTGATGTCTTTAACATATTATAAACTATTTTTAGTAATAAAATCAAACCTTGACATTAGAATTTCATGAAATCACGAATTAAATGTCAAGTATATAATAAAGGTAATAAAACTATGAGATCTTACCATAATTTTTAACAAAAGATTTTTCAATTTTTTTTCTTTATAAATTAACGTTGAATTTCAGTAACAAAATTGTATTATTTCTTGTTATCTTTTTTTTTATCATTCATTTAAAAATGTTCTGAAATTTTTTAAATTTTATTAAATATTTACAAAATTACTTGCCAGGCCCATGGGTAAATATTTTATGTCAATGTTTAAAGTTAAGAAATTTGTACATAACATATGTACATATAAACTTTCATTTTATGTAACATTACAAATATAATGGGACATAACATGTAAGTATTAAAATCATTTTCTACTTATAACACGTTTCTAATTTTCAATTTAACGGTAATATAATTCTGTAATATTATTTTAATCAATCATTGGAATTTATAGTTATCGAAATCAAATAAGAAAAAGGATCTGAATATTTTAATATCTAATATTTATAAAAATCTTAATTTATTGGATTACATAAAACTATTATATAAATAATCATTCCTAAACGTATAATACGTATTTAAATAATTTTTCAATACATATGTATTATATATTTATAAACTCATCTTATTTTAAATATTTAAAATCATAATAACAATTTATTAAAGTACATAAATATGTTTTGGTTGTGAGTGTATTTTGAGGATGTCTAAATAATGAACAGTTGATATTTCAATTCAGATTCTAAATTAATACTTAAATTATTAAAAAATAGATCTCTTTTAAGATATTTAAAAATCATTTGTTCGTATATTGCATTATCTATAATCGAAGAACCAAATTCACAGTATATATGTTTTAAATTGAAAATTCTATTTTATTTTTTAATATTCAAAGTTCTATAGCTCTTCTCTCAGTTCTATGCCTAAGATGAGACAAAGCTCACTTCAAGATATTATAAAAAGACATAACATAGTGCAACCTGAGTGAAATCAACCTGGTCGAACACCAGAAATTCAAAATTACATGAAAGTACAAAATGAACCAATCAGAAGACAGCAATTCTGAGATTTAAAAAAATTTGTGTAGATTCTACTCATCATTTGCAACAATAAATATATTCATAAGTGAATCTCTAAAATCCTTAGTTTCTGAGGAAAAAAATAATTAAGTTGGTAATATAACAAAAAAATTTGAAAAATCACAATATTCTATTACTTATTACTCGTAATCCCTTAGACCTATGCCTCTAAAAATTTTTTTGTATATTTTGGGTATCAAATGGAACCTCTTAACGGATTTTCAGCAAATTCTATTTTTTTGTCAGTCGAGTTGACATGAAACGTCCCATATATATATATGGGACGTTTCACGTCAACTCACCTAACAAAAAAATACAATTCGTCGAAAATCTGTGAAAATGTTCTATTTGATACCCGAAATTTACAAAAAAAAATTTTAGAGGTCCAGGTCAAAGGGGTCAGGATTTAAACGTGATGGAATTTTTCGAATTTTCCAAATTTTTTGCTAAATAAATATTTTAATGAATTTTTTCCTCAAAAACTATCAATTTTTCGTTAGAACTTAATAGAATACTTGTTCTTGGAAATTAGATGTAGAATTCACCTGAATTTTTGCAAATTATAATATACTGATTTTTATGCTTACTTGATCGATTTAAACATACTATTTAGTATATCTAAAAATCGAGCAGGTTAAATTGGCTTTTTAAAGTCTTATTTTTTTCGTTTTTTTATGAGGAAAAAATATACGAAACCTCCAGTTGGGCAGCCTTCTGAAAGTTACTTAATTGTGCAAAAAAGTCTGAATAAATCGTTATTTTGGATCAATGATGAGATTCGTGATTTTTTTTCTGAAAAAGTATTGATTTTTGGGACAAATGTATAAAAATGTTTTTTATTGGAAATCGTATGTAAAATGTATGTAAATTTTTGTAAACCATTATTTGCTAAACATCACAAATTATAAATGAAATTTTGAAATTTTAAAATTTATTTTTTGTTAAATTTTTAGTATATATGGTTCATAATGTCTTAAATTACAATTTGTAAAAATATGTTTATATTCTACACATGATTTCCAATAAAAAACATTTTCATATATTTGTCCCAAAAATCAATACTTTTTCAGAAAAAAAATCACGAATCTCATCATTGATCCAAAATAACGATTTATTCAGACTTTTTTGCACAATTAAGTAACTTTCAGAAGGCTGCCCAACTGGAGGCTTCGTATATTTTTTCATCATAAAAAAAAGAAAAAAATAAGACTTTAAAAAGTCAATTTAACCTGCTCGATTTTTAGATATACTAAATAGTATGTTTAAATTGATCAAATAAGCATAAAAATCAGTATATTATAATTTGCAAAAATTCAGGTGAATTCTACATCTAATTTCCAAGAACAAGTATTTTATTAAGTATTAACGAAAAATTGATAGTTTTTGAGGAAAAAATTCATTAAAATATTTATTTAGCAAAAAATTTGGAAAATTCGAAAAATTCCATCACGTTTAAATTCTGACCCCTTTGACCTGGACCTCTAAAATTTTTTTTGTAAATTTCGGGTATCAAATAGAACATTTTCACAGATTTTCGACGAATTGTATTTTTTTGTTAGGTGAGTTGACGTGAAACGTCCCATATATATATATATATATATACATACACAATAAAAGAATTCATAAATATAAATTGCCATAAGAATTAGAACCAACCTTTATTTATATGTAGAGACTTATCATAACTATCAGCTGATGGAATAATGATGTCTTTTGTTTTGTTATTTTGTGTAGTATTCCCTGTTTAAAATAACCAGCTGGATATCCAGGTGGATTATCTACTTGGATATCCAGGTGGATATCACTCTGATCTTTATTCACCTGGATGCAGCTAAATTCCATTTGGAGATTTTTTACGAAAACTTATAATTAGGCATTATAAGCATCTGTATAACATAATAATACTACCAATAAAAAAAAATTGAAAATTTTAACCTAATTGAAATTATCCATGAGGATTATCCTCTTGGATATCCAGTTGGATTAATAAAATCGAAAAATTATAAAGTATGCTTTTCAATAAATTATTTGATGAAATTACTTCTTAATTTTTCGATTTTATTAATCCAACTGGATATCCAAGAGGATAATCCTCCTGGATAATTTCAATTTGGGTAAAATTTTCAATTTTCTTGTATTGGTAGTATTATTATGTTATACAGATGCTCATAATGCCTAATTATAAGTTTTCGTAAAAAATATCCAAATGGATTTTAGCTGCATCCAGGCGAACGAAGATCAGAGTGAGATCCACCTGGATATTCAAGTAAATAATCCACCTGGATATCTAATTGGTTATTTTTAACAGGGTTGGACTCTATTTCAATACTAGGTTTATCATTTTCATCCAATAACAAAGGCTTACAACTTTTCATCAAAAGTAGATTTTTATGTGTTGCTGAAATTCACTTATGATTTTCTTTTTGAGCCAAACTTTTATATAATTTCAGATTTGGCTAAAAATGAATATCTTATTATTTCTTCATTAAGACTAATTCAAGCATATCAATTATTTAAATATTAAGTAAAGATTAATCATTTATTTTTTCCATAAATAATATCGATTATTAATTAATAGTATTTAATTTTTTATAGCTAAATTGAATTCAAATTCTAAACACATTTATAATTTATTATTCCAATAAATAGTATTTAAAATAAATCAATATTAACTTACTAGTTTCCGAATATCTTTATTATCATGATCACTCGTCTCACTGGAACTAATTTTTTTGGGTGTAATTAATCTCTTGGGTTTTACTATGGCTTTAATTTTAGCATCTTCTTCAGTCTCTATAATTAACATATATAAGTGGAATTTGAATTAATATTTTAGCTTCATTATAACCACTTATTTTAAGGGTTTTTGAACTTTGAGTCATAGATTTTTATTAAGCTTAGAGTTTCGCTTTTTTTATTTACAAGTCTATAACAGCTGAAATGTAAAGATTTATTACTCATCTGTTTTTCAGTCATAGAATATAATATATTATTTACAATTGAATATCTTTATCACAAATGCATTAAACATTTAAAATTTATATAGAAACAAGTGCATTAAATGTTTAAATACATGATATTCTTTTACTTTAAATTAAAAAAATTTTTTAACCTTAGAATATGAATATTTTCATTTACTTATATATGTATGAAATAATCATTTTAGTTTTATAAATATCTGTGATCCAAAGTTAGGAAATTATTTTAGTTTATAATTAAAAGTTATTTATACATGGACCTGTACAATAAAAATAAAAATTATATACTTATTTGTTGTAAAAGTTAAAAAAAAAAATAATTTGAATTAAATTAGACACTCAATTGACTAAATATTATAATAAGTTGAATCTGTAAAATTATTGTTTGTAAGACCAAAATTTCAAAAAACATTTTTATAGTATACAGTTTGTAAGGGTGGGTTTTATTTGGGAGATTATAAATATGTATAATTAAATAAGAAATAATAGTTGGTTTATAAACCCCAAATCCTGAGATTCCCCAGCCTACAAAAATAATAATAATGATATAATACGGGAATCAAATACTCTACCTCTAATATCTCAACCAAGTATACGATTAATTCAAGAAACAAGTTAAGGGGAGACACAAGTAAAACACACAAAAAATGAGGTTTTTTAGTTTTAACTTTTGATCCGTAGCACCTACAATGTTATCCATGCGTAATGTTGTTCAAAATCATCCAAAGAATCTATAAAAAAAATTCTCAGCTCGAAATATTGAAAACTGTGGGACTAGTTCCATTTTAACGACTGCTCGATTCAGTGATGAATGGGGAAGCGTTAAAATGGAACTAGTCCGACAGTTTTTAATATTTCGAGCTGAAAATTTTTTTTATAGATTCTTTAGATGATTTTGAACAACATTACGCATGGATAACATTGTAGGTGCTACGGATCAAAAGTTAAAACTAAAAAACCTCATTTTTTGTGTGTTTTACTTGTGTCTTCCCTTAATAAAGATATAAATATACAGGTTAAAATCCAATAAGCAAACTTCAAATAAATGAATTAAAAAAATTTAATTTTAAACCATATGCAAATTTCTTTATAAAGCAAATTCTGTGGATAATCAAATGTAAAAAGAACTATTGTATTTAATTATAATATGCTGAATTACAAAGAAAATTATTAGTTTAAACTGTTAAGCAAATAATAATGATTTGACTCTATTTAATACTATAAAAGTTGAACAATGGGTATATTTTAGGTTATGTAAGGGTGGGGGCTCGAACAGCAGTGCGTATCACAGATTACGCAATCTTCCTGTTGGTGGCGCTAGTGTCAAATGTCTTCTTATTCTTTCTCTCTGACCTTCACTTTGTAGTAATTTAATATATCTGCTTTCTATATGTATCCAGAAATTCAATTACTATGACTTTTAATTTTAAAGTAATTAAGTATTTCAATTATTTAACTTTAACACTTTGTTATTTTCACAAATGTAATAAAAGAAAATTTTATAAATCAAAGAAAAGTTATACAAGAAAAACAGTTTCAAAGAATTTTGCAAATAAACTATTAATTATTAATTTTTTTTACTAAGTTAAACTTTACACCAATGAACTTTTTTCTAATAACTCTGGAATATTGATAATAAATTAATAAGGAATTAGCCTTTTTATTACATTAATTTGGGTCAGAGCCTAATTAGTGGCGCTAGTATCGGGTTTCCTCATATAACCTCACTGAGTCTCACCTTTGAACTTTAATATGTAACTTTATACCAAGAAAGAATTATATAAATATATATATATATTTCAATTATCAACAGGAATTATTTTATTTTAAATATTTGAATAAAAGGAAATCCCGTAATTAACTTTGATATTTAATATTACTAGTTTTAGGGTTTGGTCATATAGTAAAGAATAACACAAGAAAACAAACCACTATTAACTTTTCACTTTTCTTTTAACTTTATTAAAAATAAAGAAGTATTAAACACTATTCATCGATATACAATGTACTTTAAATTAACACAATTTTCTTTTAATTCGGAGGTTAAGTAACCACGTGGCTATTCTTATAGCCGGCCGTGGTTCTTCGCTACTCTCCTCTTTTCACTTTTCACACAAAAAATTCTATTATCGTTATTTTTCCGCTAATTTTCTTTTCTCTTTTACATTAATAATAAATCGCTATTCTTCTTCGCGAGAGAGAGAGAGAGAGAGAGAGAGAGAGAGAGATTTTATACTCTAATTCACTCGTTTGAGTTTTCACCAATACACAAAAAAAACTTATTTATTTAATTAAATTATACCTTAGGTTCTGCGTTATGGTGTACATCAGCCATATCCGCTTCTATATCCGAATACAAAAGAAAAGAATAATTGTTTGGCAAAAGAATGGAATTGTCCCTTCCAAAATGGCCGACAATTACTAAATACGTCCTCTGGATAATGTCTATTTGCTAGGCGGTGATGGCACACGCGAACAAGGAAAAAAAAAATTTTTCGCGTGAAAGAGTTTATAAGTCAACAATAATCAATAAACAAACAAAATATCATAACAAAAATCCAACTTTTAAGTCCAATGACTAAAGATAATAATTTAACGAATTTAAAGAAGATAAAACAAATGAGTTTAACAAGATATAAGTATAGTGAAAAGACAAAAGGATGGCCGTACAATATTATGACTGGAACGACAATGAGGCACGAAGAAGAAGGAAGTGAACGCTGAGCATCAGTTGCTTCTTCTTCACTATTGCTCTCTTTGTTTCTCTTGTTATATTCTATCTACTATCTCTTTCTTAACTGGTAACTCGTGAATCAAATTAGTTTCTTTTCATTACATAATCTAATGATTCTGGTGTAGTTTGCTACTCGCTAGTCAACTTAACATTTTATTTCCTTTACTAGTGTAGTATTTTTACACTTTACTTGCTACGCCCTCTACGCGCGTGATTTAATTGAATATTAATGACACGTTATTTGTTAATAATTATTGAAATTTCTATTTCTTATAAACATTGAATTTTTAATTAGTTACTTTATTAAGTTGTCCAAATAATTTTTATGTCATCAATATTTAACTAATTTACGCTATTACAAATCTTTATTATAAATAAAAAAAAAATATTCTTTAAAGTACAGTAGCGCCACTTGTAAAATTAAAAGAAAACAATGTAAAAAGAAATTTATTTAAGAGCAGGTCGTATATCTCTGTACTTTTCTAATCAAAGAATTTATTGTTTTACAAAAACTAATAATTGTAGCAAAAAATAAGGAGATAGCCCCATCTCGTATGATAAAAAGCAAGATTTTCTTTGATGAGGAAAAATTATTTTTATCGATTTGTTTTGAAGAAAACTTTGAAAAACTTAAAAAATAGAGGTCAAGATGGACAATTCAGTTTTTCAAGGTTTTCTTAAAAACAAAGCGATAAAAATAATTTTTCCTCATAAAAGAAAATCTTGCTTTTTATTATACGAGATGGGGCTTTCTTCTTATTTTTTGCTACAATTATTAATCTTTGTGAAAAAATCAATTCTTTGATTAGAAAAGGACAGATATACCCGACCTCCTCTTAACTTTATGTTTGAATCTCATTAGTACGCGAGCGCCCTCTACATATATATATACGCCTACACTATTCTACGCATTATTAAATTCCCCCTTTTTATGGTGTAATTAAGTTTTTTATCTATCTACTCTCTTTTTACCATACGCGTCTATCCTACTTTATCGACTTCGCTTATTACATCATTCTGTTTCTGTCTATCTTTCTCTCTCTCTCTCTTTCTTTTAACCATTCTCTACACGAGCGCCACAATATTATATTCGCGTGAGCACGTGTTCATTTTTCTACGCCGTTGAAACCGTTCTGCTACTTCCTAGACGTGGTATAACCGTCTTCTGCTAGCAGTTATCGGTCGTGCTACTTGCTGATTGTGTGTTCGTAGTAAGTGTGTGTGTGTGCATAGTTGTTTTTTCGTCAGTGCCGTCTGCCGGTAGTCTAACCTACATGGCTACTTAGCAATAGGCCATATGATCAGCTGTGTACATCCAGGGCTCAGCACCGAAAACAAGAACACAACACAATTATTTTTCTGTTGGTTTCTTACGGTGGCCTTGGCTGCTGTCACGAGTGTGGTGATAATATTTTTAGGAATTCACATGCCCGGCGAATGATGTATGTTTTTTATTTAACAGGTTTTTAGCAAGTAATCATTTTAAATTAATAAAAATAAAAAAAAATTATCGTGGCGTGAAAATACCACGTCACAAGTTTCAAATAGAAATAAATTCATATGTTAAAAAATTATTTATAAATTATGATTTACATAACATTTATAAAGTACAAAAATTAAAAACTATTTAATACATTGTACTATGTACTTTGGAAATAAATTATTAAAAAAGATTTTTATATAGTAATTAAAAATAAATTTTTGTTATTGGAAATATGTTTAAACAAAGAAAAATATTTCCTTTGTTTAAAAAAGTTTTGATGTACACTCAACGGTAACATATTCTGTCATAATTCTTTTTCCAACATTTAAAAATTAACCAATAAAAATGAGCGGACTAACGGCATCATCCAGTAAGATCACATTATTTTAAAATCACTGAAAAAGAACTATCATAGAATATGTTTCCGTCAACTTTACTTACCACCGAGACATAAAACATATCCGGGATATTTAATGTTATTGTACCATAAAACATAGTATTTTTTTTTCGAATCATAATCTACCAAAGAAATTGGTGCGAAAAAATTTTTATCATTTTTACTACAATATTTTTGAGATTGGTACATAATAATATTTTAGATTGTCATCTAAAAATTTAATGCAAGTGTAACAATCCATTTCTAATGATTCTACATTCAAAGTAAATTTATTTAATTTCAAGCGTCTCTTTACATTTCATCACACATAAAGAACTTATAAAGGTAATGAAAATACAATTTTTTAAGCGGCTAGAATACTTGTCTTTGTTATTATAGAAATTTTTTAAGCCTCTTTCTATACTTGTTTTATATTAAATAGGGCACGAATTTATAGTTGACACTCAATACTTAGCACTCAGATCTCAAAATTTCATTGTTCGTGTTTCCTATAAGTGTAGACACGAGTATTAAGCGTACGGAAGGACCGCTGCGTCATCTGAGGGGCTATTCAAGTAGTGATATATATGTATGTATTGCGACGAAAGCTGTGGGTAAAGAGAACAAAAAGGATACACGTGCATCGATACGCGTGCTACACCCTACTGAAAAAATTCAGGTGATTAATCATATGATTTATTATGTGATAAATCATGTGATTTATCATATGATTAATCATATGATTAATCACCTGACTTTATGTCATGATTTTTTATTTGATTAATCATATGATTAATCACATGACTGAATTATCATTACGCAATACTGAATATTAATAATTTCTTATGCTAGGTATGTATCAATATTATAATTTAAAAACGAATTGGAAATCATAAATTACGTAGATATAAACAGTATGTTTTTTAATCAATAACTATTAATAATTTGTTTATGCACTTTCATAAAATGAAATACAACAAGCAAAATATCATTACGTTTCAATTAAATATTAAATAACGTTAATCCAATTTTAAATAATATAAAATAATAATTTCGTAGAAAAAATAAAAAATTTCAATCTATAAATTAATACTATAGGTTTATGATTTCCAATTCGTTTTTAAATTATAATATTGATAGACACCTAGCATAAGAAATTATTAATATTCAGTATTGCGTAAGTATGATAATTCAGTCATATGATTAATCAAGTAAAAAATCATGACATAAAGTCAGGTGATTAATCATATGATTAATCACCTGAATTTTTTCAATAGAGCATACATGTGTATCACTACTTGAAAGTCCCTCTGTACTATGGTTTGAATTCATAAACGTAACTCAAATAACGGTTGTGTTATCTACCTTTTTTTTCTCATTGACAAGGATAAAGACACAATGAGGCTTGAGTAATAATCGTTACTTGAGTTGGGTTTATGAATTTGAGTCTCGGTGGTGCGTGATAAATTATGTCATACGGAACGCAAATTGCGTGACTCCAAATGATGAATTTTTTTATCATTTTCATTTGAGCGATTATGTTCTGCAGATAATTTGTCACACAACCTCTAGTGGAAGTATAAAATGTGTATTATTGCTTGAAATAGTTTAAAATTATTCAAAACTGTTTAAAAATGTTTGCAACTGTTTAAAACTGTTCAAAATAATTTATAACTATGAAATTTTGGATATTTAAAACAGTTATAAACAGTTTTAAACATTTTTAAACAGTTTTCAACAGTACAGAATAATTTGAAACTAAAGTGAACATTTTCTCTTATATATTATATAAATTTAAATTAAATTTCGAAATTTTTAAAACTGTTTAAAACTGTTCAAGTTAATAAAAAATAGTTTATATTTATTTAAAATTGTTTTGAAATATTTTGAATATTTAAAATAATTTATAACTTTCAAACATAAAAAATTCAAAACTATTAAACACTATTTGAAATAATTTCGAACTTTTCAAAACTTTTTAGAACTGTTTAAAAATGGTTAAAACTGTTTAAAACTGTTTTAAACATTTTATATTTCCGCTAGGGACACCATGTGATGGTGCATAGACTTGTCTGTACGATTGTAATCGCATGATAAAATTTATAATGTAATATATGTGTAGAATTATTGAAATGAAACAAAGAAAAAGAGTGAGAGAGAAATATAAAGAAAAAAACGTAAGTTGATATTGAAAAAGGATTACTAATAAAATATATGTGTCGAACTCTTAAAATCTAACAAAGAAAAAGAGAGAGAGAGAAAGCAAAAAGCGCAAATTGAAATAGACAAAGGATTTAAAACCTGGTGATGGCTTAAGATTGTTATCAACTAATTAAAAGGCCAATCAAATATTCAGAAGAAGACAAATGATTTTCATAAAAAATTGAGTCGTTGGTATCAATTTTCACTAAAATTCAACTAACTAGGAGAGTGTCACACCTCCGGATCACGGATTTTGCTCAAACTTCGGGATAAGTTTTTAGATGATAAAATATGAAAAAAGCTAAAGTTATAGTCACAAACACTCAATATTTCCCTAGTTACAGACAATTGAAAAAAATCACTAAAAAAGTCACTAGATTTTTAAACGCGTATAGTTCTTTAGCATTGATAGCTAGAAGCTTAAACCTTTTTTTAAATTAAAGCTGAGCTTAAATCCTTTCAAAATAGTAGTTATAGCATGTAAAAATATTATTTTTTCCCAAAGTTATAGCGTAATAAAGATTGGACCTGAATTTTTATTTAAAATTATTAATTAATAAAAAAGCTGAAATTAGGTCCAATCTTTATTACGCTATAACTTTAAGAAAAAATAATATTTTGATACGTTGTAACTACTGTTTCGAAAGGATTTGAGCTCAGCTTTAACTTAAAAAAAGTTTCAAGCTTATAGCTGTCAATGCTAAGGAACTATATACGTTTAAAAATCTAGTAACTTCTTTAGTGATTTTCTTCAATTGCCTGTAACTAGGGAAATATTGACTGTTTATGACTATAACTTTAGCTTTTTTCATATTTTATCATCTGAAAACTTATCCCGAAGTTTGAGCAAAATCCGTGATCCGGAGGTGTGACACTCTCCTAGTAAGTGGATATGAATAGATATAAAAGATATCTAGAAGAAGGTGATGAAGCTATACCAAAGAGGACTGCTTACAGATATAGAGATGCGATATCTTCGTCTAATGATCATCTCATCTTATATAATAAAATAATTAATTTTTTAGGAACATCATTTTGTTAATAACTCATCTATTCAGAATCAATTAAAAAGTATTGAGAATAATGTACAATCTTTGGATGCCAGTGATGAAAACGTAATATTTTTATACGTAATTTATCTCGTATGAAATACTTCTAATTGGAAAAAATATGTGTTATTTACAAGTTAAAAAACACGTAAAAATAATACGGTCCTAAACATTATAAATTTGCATGTCTTTTAATTTTTTTATAATCATAATTTTTTCACGTTTCTATATCTTCGGTTTTTATCACGTTATTATGAAAACGTGTTTTTTTTATTATCTTTTCCATTGAATTTTATGTTTAAACACGTTAAAATAACAAGCGTTATTATCATGCTTAATTATCATGATATTTGCAGTCTTACCCATACAAAAATAATTTCTATAAATATCTATAACCTTAAATGATTGTTAAAAAGTTATGTGATTGAAACCCAAATAACAGTTATTCACTACAGTTATTTATTATTATTTACAGTAATTTAAAATTATTAATAGACTTTTACAGTTATGTAAAATTATGAACAGACTTTTACAGTTATTTATAACTATTCACAATTATTTATTGTCATGTGTGATCATTAAAAAAAATTATTTACACACGAGTATTTTAACGTGTTTATTCCCACAGGGTTTCAAGGAAAACAATTTTAAGTTATTTTTAATATGAATTGATAACATTAACAATGTAAAAATATTTGTAAGAAATTATTTGAAATTTTAAGTTATTTCACCTTATTTTAACTTTTTCATTAATTTTCAGTATTAGGCCAGTCAATTTAGCTAAAAAATGGCTGATATTTGCAAAAAAGTTTAACAGCAAACTGATTGCACAATTATGTAAAGTAGGTTTGTGGGAGTAAAATATCTAAAATGGCCCCAACAGATGTTGTCCGTTTTTGTTTAAACAATGTTTAAACATTGAAAATTGACATTTTTTCTCTTTATCTGCAAATATTTCTGGAGCTATAAAAGTTATCATATTGGTCCAATGAGATAAAATGTAGGTTTTTTAAAGACCTTTAAAATGAATTTTTAACCATTTTGATTGCATTTATAGTTTCCGAGAAAAATGCAAAAAACCACGAAAAAGGGTTAAATTTAAAAAATTCATAACTTTTTTAATTTAATGATTTAAGAATTGGGCTTGTGGCAATAAATTATAGTTTTTCCATAATAACACTTATAAGTTATAAACAATTAATTTTCAGTAGGCCACTCTATCTCATACGATTAACTTTTTACAATGTTCAACATCGATTCTGAAAGTTTAGATATCCCTCTACAAAATGTATATTTCAGATTTTTGATTAAGTGATTAGAAAGTCCTTAAAAATTCACTTAAACATTGGATATTTCGCTTGGGCGCATGAATGAACGTTAGTAGTGGGGGAAACTAAGCAGCTAGGCATGCTAGGCAGACTACCCGTTATACATTTCCCCTTCGTTATGAGTTTCCCCCACTACTAACATTAATTCATGCGCCCAAGCGAAAAATCCAATGTTTAAGTGAATTTTTAAGGATTTTCTAATCGCTTAATCAAAAATCTGAAATATACATTTTGTAGAGGGATATCTAAACTTTCAGAATCGATGTTGAACATTGTAAAAAGTTAATCGTGTGAGATAGAGTGGCCTACTGAAAATTAATTGTTTATAACTTATAAGTGTTATTATAGAAAAACTATAAGTCCTACAGGATTCTGCTTGCGTATGCTTATTGTGCACATTAAGAACTATTTATTGCCACAAGCCCAATTCTTAAATCATTAAATTAAAAAAGTTATGAATTTTTTAAATTTAACCCTTTTTCGTGGTTTTTTGCATTTTTCTCGGAAACTATAAATGCAATCAAAATGGTTAAAAATTCATTTTAAAGGTCTTCAAAAAACCTACATTTTATCTCATTGGACCAATATGATAACTTTTATAGCTCCAGAAATATTTGCAGATAAAGAGAAAAAATGTTAATTTTTAATGTTTAAACATTGTTTAAACAAAAACGGACAACATCTGTTGGGGCCATTTTGGATATTTTACTCCCACAAACCTACTTTAAATAATTGTGCAGTCAGTTTGCTGTTAAATTTTTTTACATGAAAAAATCTAATTTGACTGGACTATATATATTCTGATTTTTAACAAATTAAAAATATTGTAAATTATCTTTTAATTTTTTAAAATATAAAAATTAATAATCAATGTTTAAAAATAATGTTATAATACTAATATAAATGAATCAATATATTTTTTAGGAACATCATTTAGAGACTAGCCCATCCATTGTTAATAACATTGAGGATAACGTACAATATTTGGATATCTGTGATAAGAAGGTAATATTTTCTAATTATTTATCTTTTACTAGAGATTTAAAGTGAAACAATTATTTTCAAAATAATTTATATTTTTTATTATTACATTCACAACAATAACTTATTTGTGAGAAATTATTAATCATAATTTAGATATATCAAGCATTTCATTTTTTAAATAAATTAACTAATAAATAAATATGCGCCAATGTGAATATTCAAATTATAAATTTTGTCATTTAACATATTCATTTAAATAATAATTGACAAAAACTGTCCTTCACATGAAATTTCTACAAATTTACAAATTTAAAATAATAAAATGATAAGATCTCAGTTATTTGAAAAATATTATTGAATTTACAAATAATTTAATTCTTAAATTTTCATATTACATTTATTTTAGTTTTATTCTTCTAGATATACTGTGAACTGTACTTATTAAGATTTCTAGACTGAGTTGAAGCCTGAAAAAATTATAATTTCAATTTAAATATATATTAAATACAAGACTTTTGTCGATGAATAATAATATAAATTAAACATCTGACGATTGTAATTTTTTCGTTTATCAAAATACTTTATTTTGTTTGTTACTGCAGGTTTTCTCAGCCAATTGTGAATAATTTTACTCCAAAATTCACAGAGATCTTCAATTTATCTATTTTACAATATAAAATTTATTAATTTTTAAAATTAAAAGAATTAAAATTTTTTTTTTGAAATATTTAAAATTATTTGAAAAACAATGATATCATTGTGAATTTCATGAATATAACTAATAAGTTCAAAATTATAGCAGTATAATTTTTGGAATATATGTAAATAGAAAATCTTTGTGAATTTTGAGGACATTTTATTGAACATTGTCTGAGTAAACCTAATAAAATTAAGTCTGACAAGTAAAAATTA